>MU400410.1:0-345294 GCA_022578955.1 Hypoxylon sp. FL1857
TTTACGTTGCAAAAAAATTTCCGCCTTTTTGCCACCCAACACCGCCCATTCCCCCGGCCACCCCCCGCCCAACCCCCCCCCCCCCCCCCACTCCCACCCCCCCCCCCCCCCCCCCCTGGATGTCACATACATAGTCGGAAGCAGGATTTAGACTTATATTTAATTTTAGGTCCACTGTATAGGAAGCCATGTTTATAAGTATATATATGTGCAGCCACAGTCTCCAACGTCAACGACAGTCGATCACTTCATCACGGCTTCATCGCCTCTTCTTGTCTTCTCACATTAACAACTAGCACGCAGAGTGCTTTGACTTAGTAAGGAATGCGTCTCAACATTACGGCAGCGGTTACGCTGCTTGCTAACTTGGCCTCTGCTGGTGTAGCCATGCCGCGACAGGGTAGCGGTAACCGCCTAGTCTTTGCCCACTACATGGTCGGTTTGACAAGCGGACAATCCCAGGACCAGTGGCAGAAGGATATCACAGAAGCCAAATCGGCCGGCATTGACGGCTTTGCTCTGAATATCGGATCCCAGGACTCGTGGAACGCCCAACAGCTGCAGCTGGCCTACGACACAGCGTCGTCCAATGGGTTCAGCCTATTCCTGTCCTTTGACATGGCCGCGAGCTCTTGGACTGTTGATCAAGTCGTCTCGCTTGTCAACCAATACAAGGGGGCCGGCAGCCAGCTCAAGGTCAACGGTAAACCGTTTGTCTCAACCTTCGAGGGCCCCAGCTGGTCCGACAACTGGGCTTCGGTGCGATCTGCTACGGGTGACATTTTTTGTAAGTACATCTCAAAGCTTGTGCCATGCTTCCGGTGTTCCATAGATGTTTCCTTCTCATGGACTTCCACATTGCTGACTCAAGACTGCAGTGGTTCCGGACTGGTCTTCTTTGGGTGCCCAGGGTGTTGGGGGCAAACTTAGTCAGATCGATGGTGCTTGTACGTGCTCTTTCCTGCCTATCACATTTCAACCATTTCAGGAACTTACACGATGTAGTCAACTGGGGTGCATGGCCAAACGCGAATCAGTACACAATAGACACTGGCAACGACCAAGCGTACAAGTCGACTCTCCAGGGCAAGCCGTACATGATGGGCGTAAGCCCGTACTTCTACACGGGTATGAGAGCTTTCACCTGACTTTGACGCTACTTTGTCGAGTCTCGTGAACTAACCGTGGATTTTAGATCTCCCACAGTATAACAAGAACTGGTACTCGTCCAGCGACTCTCTATGGTATGACCGCTGGAAGCAGGTCTTGGATATTCAGCCTGAATACATCGAGATCATCACTTGTGAGCACACAGCACACCCTGAAGGCCAGATTCTTCGAATCGAAGACTGACGAGAAAAGGGAACGACTATGGCGAGTCCAGCTACATCAACGACCCAATTGCGGCACAGATTGTTAGCGGTGCTGAGACGTATGTCAATGGGTTTGGGCACTCTGCTTTCCGTTTCGTCTTGCCCTACTTTATCAGCGCTTATAAAGCCGGCAACGCAAACGTAGACCTGCCATCTGAAGGAGCTGTGGCATGGTACCGAACCACGCCAGCGGCGGTATGCGGTGATGGCGGTAAGAAAGAATTGCACGAGCCATGCCTCGGTCACACACCGCTAACGTCTAACTGCAGGCACTGTCTGGGGCCAGGGAGGAAGCGCCTCTGCAGCGAGCGGCACGAAAGACGTGATTTCGATCATTGTCTTGTCTAACTCCCCTAAGGACATTACCGTCGCCATCGGTGGTTCGAGCCAGACCGTAAGCGCATCGAGTTCGGTCGGTAAGGCTTCGTTCTACCAAGTCAGCTTCAGTGGGAAGACCGGTGCCGTCACCATCACCATTGACGGCAAGTCCACTACCGGTCCTGAGATCACAAACAACTGCCCATCCACGGGCCATGTGAGACCCCCCGGAACTATCGAAATATATGGAGCTAACAAGAAAATAGGTCAACTTTAACTCCGTCGCAATTCAAGTATAATTAAGGTTGTGTTGGGAGTGCAGCTTACAGGAACTCGCATCTTCTAGCTTTCGATTCTTCACATGCTCTTGACATAGGACAAGTGGCTCGTCTCCTAACCTTGACGGGCAGTGTATATAGCGCCTTTCGAATATATATATTCCTCTTGATGACTTTTATTGATACTTATGTGCACCTAATCTGGTTTTTTAATGCCGACTTGGAATTTCTCTGCCCAGTCGGTAAATTCGTCTCTCTGGCCCTCCCACGGTTTCATCAGCATCTCGGACGCTGCAAATGCGTCAAAAAAGCAAGAGTCCATGGCGCGATCGATGGCGTCACGGTCCAGCTCGTAGAATGCGCATGCAACCTCGCCAAATCGGTGTGGTAGTCTTTTCAGTAGCGGGAAAACTTCATCAAGACGTTGCGCAACTGGAGTTCCTGTCGCAGTAGGGAGCTGCGGTAGAGCTTTTAACCGCCTCTTGACGATGGCAGTGTAGAGCAGGGTTGTCAACCGTAAGCGCTTCAGACAGGACTCTAAGCGCTCTCGGATTTTGTCCGGGTCATCTCTAGGTATGTGGCGAGGATTCATCAGATCGTCGAGCATCTCCTGGGTCGAAATATGTGTGTTTTGCAGCTGGTCTACCACGTCGTTAACTCCGTTCCCCTGCGCTTCGCTGGAGCCGTCGTCGTCTTCATCTTCATCAACCTCTTCGCTGTATTCCTTTAGCTCTTCTAGAATGTCCTTCAGCGTATCCCTGTACTCCTCGACTTTCTTGACCAATAGTCCTGCAAAGCCCAGCTTCTTGAGCAGAATTACGTCGTCGCAAGCAGCCCAAATGACGCCTGTGGCGGCCATGCTGCCCTTGTCTCCCCTGATGCCATTCTTCTGCGCGTTGGGCAGGACCTTTCCGTTCAGTGGGATTATCTCAACTAGGCTCTTCAGCTCTTTCAATACGCGATAACAGCGCCACGCGAGATCCTGGCGGGCCACTGCGGTGTATTTGTCGGAGTCACAAATCTGGACGGCGGAGGCGAGAGCTGGGATGGGGCCGGCAACTAGTTCGCGGAGGACTTTGCTAATAGCAGAGGGTGTGAATGGCTCGTTTATAATGAGGAGGGATAGCTTCGTTGTATGGGCCTTGATTAGGGTAGCGGAGTCGTGGGCGAGAGACAGAGGATCAATAGATTCTGCGGCGGGAGACGGTGACGATGGCGGGGCAGTCGCTTCGGAGGTTTTGTCGACGGCTATCGAGTGAAGAAACGATTCAAGTTGAGATATGAGGTCTGTTGAAGATTTCACCACGGCTTTAAGGCCTTGAAGCGCATCACCAGCCATACTGCTTGCTGCCATCTTTGACAGTCGGATCGGAATGGGTAGCGCAACGATAAATGCACAGATGATGAATGATGAAATTTGGGCGAGATCAAAATTTAAAATAATTTGGCTAGAAGGTACATGTACATGTCATGTATACGTGTACATGGACGACGGTGCCCAGATCTCGCCGACTGCGGCATGTGCGGGGCGAGTACCTGAGGTACCCCGGTACATCGTCTGATAAACCCCTCCATTTGCCACCTGCTGCCAGCCGCAATCAACCGACATCGCTGTAGCATCAGGCAACTTATACAACCTAAACACCAACTTCATTGGAAGCTGCATATTGAAACGCGACATCTGCTAGTTCATTATTGGATACATGTATCCAGTTTCGCTGGCACCAATGTATTTAGGAGGTGCTTATCTAGGTAGTATGCATATGCTAGGTTAAGTGACTGCACTGAACTGGCAAGCCTGGCGTTCTACTTCCCTAACGCACCGGCGTATCTATGGATTACCCAAGCCGTGAATGCCTCTCATTCAAACGTCACAGCACCTAACCTCCCGAGCTCTTATTCCTCTCATGATATATAGGTATATAAAACTTATGGCCTTTTCGTTGCTATCGGACTCCCATTCTTCCCGTCACAATGTCCTCAAACGATCTCCGGGCTTCCACCCAAGCATCCGAACAAGCTAATGAAGTCTCTCCACCTATACCCCAGACGGTCCAGCTGAAGGAAATGTCCACGAGAACCGAAACCCGCCGAGCTTTTATTGATCCAGACGGCGAGCTTTGTCTTGTCGTCGGAGGCAAGAACGCCGTCACTTTTGTCGTATGTCCCAAGACTCTAGCTCGAGCATCTCCATTCTTCAAGACGCTGCTCTACGGTGGTTTCGCTGAGTCTAAACAGCCGGGCAAATCCAGTAGCACTGAATGGATTGTTGAACTCCCGGAAGACTGTCCACACGCGATGGAGATACTTTTA
The DNA here is from genome assembly GCA_022578955.1 of Hypoxylon sp. FL1857. Lineage (NCBI taxonomy): Eukaryota > Fungi > Ascomycota > Sordariomycetes > Xylariales > Hypoxylaceae > Hypoxylon > Hypoxylon sp. FL1857. The sequence goes on from MU400410.1 coordinate 4,283, forward strand.
AACATCATCCATAGCTATTTTGACAAAATACCCGTGTCCGTTGACCCTCTTCCTTCACATAGCCCTACTAGGGCATTCAAGTGCTGGAGTTTGTACAAGCTTACTGTGATAACCGACAAGTACGATCTTACTCGAATCCTCCAACCCTGGGCCCAGAACTGGGTAAAGGGCATAGTGGCGAGACTTCCTCTTCTTGGTCCCACTCATCCAGTTATGAAGACAACATTTGCGGAGTTTCTCTCTTGGATTGCCTGGGAATTAGGGGACAAGAGGTTGTTCAGAAAGACGGCTAAATATTTAACTCTACACTCTGTCACCGATGAAGAAGGCGGCCTGCGACTAGACTATGGACGTTCAAAACGGTTATTCTCCTACAGCCTTGAGCCAGCAGGACTCTCTAGTAAGCAAACAAGCCCGTTGTGGCAGGCGACTGGGCATCTAACATACAATAGTCCATGTTAGCAATAAGAGAATGGAAGCAATTCAATCGATGCTTAGACCCGTGAAGGATGTCGTCACGCGTCTTAGCCAGGGTTGCGGTCCTAGTTCCAGCTCTCTCTGCAAGTATCATCAAGATAAAGATGATTGCGAGGTTACAATGCTTGGGGCTCTCATCCAGTCACTCACGCGAAAACACCTATGTCCTATTCCTGAACCCGAGGCAGTTTCCATTAGCATCGTACAGCTGGCGGATAAACTGAAAAGCATAGACTCCAAAAGCCGTCTACATCCTCACGAGTGCGTTGCTTTGCCCGATATCACATCAGACGTCGACAAGGTTCTAGATGGAGCAGGCTATCCGATTTTAGTATCCCAATCACAATATCTCAAAGCACAGGCGAAGAAAACGGAGGTAGCATTATGGTATGTGTGACATGGAAGTTCATAGGCTTTCGCTTATAAGATTGACAACGCTATCTATTCAAGCGCTACATGATCTCTCTTAGGGGTGAGAGGAAGTAATCAGTACTCTCCTACCACATCGCCATGCACAATTACTATCGTGACCAACGATAATTGTAAGACCCCTAGACGCGTGCGTGTTTGCCCAGCACGGCCATTATAAACCCAGTTCATTCCAATACTACCAGTTGATTTACCAGAATGATTCAATAAGCTCTTGAAATAAGGGGAGGGGGGTTTATCTTAATTCGTAGGCGCCTTGAGTTTTATACTCTAGTATACTCCTATAGCTACCCAAGGATGTCACACACTGTGTTTTGTAGAGTTTGGTGAGTTGAGTTCACCTCACAGCCGAGATTCTGGGAGACGCGAAGGCAGCTCAAGCAGAAAGTCTATCGGTGTTCAAGCTCTCGAACTAGAAACCTAAGAATATATCAGGATACATGACAACCTGTCACATCAAGGCTCGTTCCGGCTACTTTGGGGGTAGTAAGAGAGACCTAAGACTGTGTAGACAAAAAGCGGTCGTCTCTATGTAGACCCGATCCCGTAGCAGGTGGGTTCAGAGCTCCTCTCGCAACAACTGTGACAATATCTGTATTTGAGAATACGAAGAGTTTTCGATAGCTGTTTACGAAATTATAAGAAGGATACAGGACCTTTACTCCTCGATTAAACATGCCTAGGCTAAAGGGATCGCAAACTGTCAGCCCCCTTTCAGTGCTGACCAGGCGGGCCGTACTTTACCTAATGAAGGTACGCTTCATGGAAGACAGGGGATGACTATTTGCCTCAGTTCGTGCTTCCGCGAGATTTGTTCCCTTGATGGCAAACCCTTTCCGTCTGGCTGTGCACCTAAAATTTAACTATTATGGATTGCCGTATGAGAAGTATACATCGACAATGATACTGTGTGGTAATACGAAAATCAATATTTCACTTTCAAACCTTCTTGATCTTTCTAGATCTCCTTGAAAAGGATTCCCCAATAGAAATTTAGAGTTGCACGACTTGACCATGTGCGTGTAGTGTGCCGTCCAGACTGCTCCAAATTATCGTGCGTCGAAGTGATACTGCACGGCACTCATTAATCACCTTTTAAGCCTATTGCACTACTCGTCGACCCTGCATAAGGTATGCGGGCGCTTCGATGAAGAACAAAACCAGCCAATTGCATAGGGTCATACTCGTTTCTTATCAAGGTAATGTATGGGATTATACATATAGTCGTGATCATTGGCTTGAGGCCTTTCCTAAGAGGAATCTTATATGGTCTAGCATTACCGGACCTGGACGGACGTCGCATAGCTCTAGATCCACAGCCGGCCAATAGACCTGGAGTGACGAGCTTTTGACGTCGTTCTTAACTCTATATTCCCGGGATATGCGTAAGTGCTCAGTAAGCGCTTTAGTAGGATACATACCTACCTCTGTCGTCACATAAGTATTAACCGCACACCACCTTTTATATCTCGCCCTTGACCCATAGATCTGGTATTCTACAATCCTACTTGTCGTATCACTGAGATATATCCGCCACGGCGTCCTAATCTTCGTGTGCTGAGTAGGACACTTGACTTTCAATCAAGATGCAAACTGATATTCCATTACGCGAAGCTGTTCAAAATTTTCAGGTCAGTGCACCGGCAAAAGAAAATGGCACCCAATCTGAAACTGGCCAGCCCAGCGATGAATGGAAACTGGAGCAGGGCCTAGCGGGAGTAGAGCTGCATCTACTCGATCAAACAAGGAGTAAAGAGGTAGATGGCGATTTTCCCGGTTGGGAAGGAGACAGTGCGCCAGCTGCCAAGAAATCCGATTATAAACTTGCCGCCGACGAACTACCTGGCTGGGAAGGGTAAGTCGAAGTTTTACTATTAAGAGGAGGGTCCGTTTTATTTATAACCCCTAGCCTAACCACCAAGTCAACAGTTATGTTGAATGGGAGGATTACCCAGATAAGAAGAGAAAGGCACATGAGATTCTAATCTCTCAGAAATTCCCGCCCCCACCTGAATTCCAGCTCGCTCCCGTCCCCGGTACTAATCCGGTCCTCGAGGGTGAGTTTGTTTCCTTCAGATTTACTATATATCTCACTCGCAGGACTTATTTTACTGTATAATAGGAATCAGATGGAAACTATGGCACCGCGCCATTGGCGGACGCCTCGCGGTGGTCCCAGAAGAATCATGGGCCATTGTGTTGAAGGAGAAGTCTCCGGATATGCTGCATCTTCTACAATTTCCATACAATGGCGAGCCGCCCAAAAGGCTCGTCACTGCTCAGCCAGTCACTCCAAACCCTCTACATTTCATCCGCAACCACGGCGGGATCCCATCCATCGACCCCTCGGCGTGGTTTCTACGGCTTGACGGCCTAGTTAAAGAGCCGAAGAAAATCACATTATCGGATCTCCAGGACGAGAGCCGGTTCCCACGCATGGAACGGCTCGTCACTATCCAGTGCAGTGGCACACGGCGTATCGAGCAGATCGGGCTCTACGCCGGCGAGGGTGATGAGATGATCAATGCACCTTGGGCGGAGGGCGCCATTGGTACGGCAAGGTACGTGGGAGTATCACTCAAGAAGGTCATCAAGTATTGCGGCGGACTCGAAGACGACGGGAAGCATTTGGAGCTCGTGGGTGCGGATACTTACTTCAAAATGAACGAGGTCATGAACTACGTCATCAGCGTCCCGTATTCCAAGGTTAGAGCGAACGAAGTCATGCTCGTCTGGGAGATGAACGGGGAGCCTCTCCCTAAAATCCACGGTGCGCCGGTCCGAGCGGTAGTAATGGGATATATTGGCGCCAGGAGCGTAAAGTGGCTTTATCGTATAACAGCGATACCCGAGCCAACTCGAGCCGCGGTGCAGAGCAGGGAATATCTGTACTTCAGTCAGCAGGTCGGCAAGCATAATCAGCGCTGGACGGATGGCATTCAGATACAAGAGATGCCAGTCAGCAGGTATGTTGTTTCAAGAGCTTTTCTACCTAGACCTCCAAGTTGGAAGACAATTGCAGACTCTCATTGTTGCAGTGCCATCATGTCGCCATGGAATAAGCAAGTTGTCGTACACAAGGGCAAGATCGAGGTCAAGGGGTGGGCATATTCAGGAGGTGGCCGTTGGCCCGAACGCGTCGAAGTCAGCGCCGATGGAGGATTCTCGTGGTACGCAGTGCCGGTCGAAAATATGAGCGCCAAGCATAAGTTCGCATGGCGCACATGGCACATGTGGTTGCCGTGCGATGTCGAAGGCTGGGTCGAGATCGTGGTGAGGTGCTGGGATAACAGTCTCAACACACAGCCTATCGAGGTTAGGGATGCATGGAATTGGGGCTTACATGTTACGAGCAGTGCCCATAGGATCAGAGTGTACAGCGTGAACAAGGCAAAAGAAAGGACGAGGGAGAGGCTGGGAGAATTCGAAAAACGAGGCATCTCATTTGTACCCATTACCAGGCCCACTGAATTCCCGTATATGACTTGGGAGGAGTACGACGAATACTTTAGGAGCAATGGGCCTCGGGACGTGGACGAGTGATTTTGTGAGATACTTACTCGTCTCAGGTTGTGAGTTGTCCTTTGAATGGCTTGGATTAAATGGTTGGCGATGAAGGTATGATGAGCAGTTACACGGTGTTGGTTGGTTTACCTGTGTACTGAATAGGTGGTTCTTATTCAACACAATAAAATCGAATCCTTCTATCCCACTGGAGGATTGACCTATATGGGTATCGTGATATTAGACTGCTCAACTTGTAGAGCTGCGCGTCTATGGTAGATCGGTCTACTTTCCTCTTTGGGTTTCAAAGCTGTTTATGTGTCGGGACCCGTAGCTGCGGTAGAGACCCGCTTCTAGCGGAGCCGTCGAGATTCCGGAATACTTCGGTAGCACGAGCTTGGGGCCCATTATACTTCTATCGCAAGCTGTTGAAGGAGTGGACATAGTAATATCTGGGGCTCATTTTCGCAAGATGTCCAACTGTGTCGTGGGATTGGTGGTTGCTAGAGCCTAAGACTGGAGGGTTTATCCTGTTGTGAGCTTGGGCCATTTCGAACAGTCACACGCTTGGCTTATTGTAGAAGTCTTAATCCATTGAACATCATGTGTCAGATCTTTCAAATGTATCGGTGCTTTATGCCGAGATCTTATCTCCATTTTGGTGGATAGAGATACAATCAACACCATTCTTGGTGATGGGTGCATGGCATATGATGTTGGAAGCCGAAGTTTTCATTGGTTGCTGATAAGGAGGCTCGTCAGGCGGATCTAGTAACCGAGAGTCTCGACCAGAGATATGTTTCAACTCCTTGGAATGATATAATATGCTCTGATATTTGCTAGGTCCACTGCTGGGATATATATTCGAATTTCTCCTTATACAATTAGAACGGGTCTCGTGAGATGGATGATACCAGGTCGCGGGCGGAATACGTGCTCAAAGAGCTTGGCATGCGGAATTCCTACCAGGGCTGGCGGGGCATAGAGAAGGGGGTTTGAACTACACGGAACGTAGGTTGGCGACATGGAATATCGTTAGGTATCTGTCTACTTAGCTATTCTTTGTTATCTCATGTGAAGCAGGCAGGTACCTGTAGTACTTTAACTTGATGTAGTCTAGCGAAAAGTGTTTCTGCTCGAGTGCTGTTTGAGGTCGTAGTGTTTACGTGGAAGACGGAAGTGGAATGTCTATAGAAATGATAGATTTGAGTGATCATCCTGACAAGACGATGACGTTAGAAAGGGGAAGGGGAAGGGGGCAGTTTGGTAGGTAGTTTTGAGCAATTCATAATCGACAACTTGAAAATAAAATGTATTTCGATAACCGAATTGAAGTTCCTGGCTGATGCAAAAGCAGTCCATTATGCGCGGATCGGAGGGTGCTATGTACCTGTTCATGTATTGCATACTAGAATTCATTATGTAGGGTGTGTACCTCATACATCCCGATGTTTGCCCAGGCTTGATCCACAGCATCATTTCCGGCACTTTATGGCTTTATGTATAGTACCTACATATATGTATATATACGGGTATGTATGCCAGAACTACAGGTAGACAGCTTGACAATATCTGACTGATTTACATTTGCTTCAAGTTTGATTATTGGTACATTTTAAACATCAAGCTCCTCTGAGCGTACATAGTAAGGCAGGTAGGTAGGTACATTACGGCTGTAGATACATCATGTACATGTACATGCAACCTTCGGCTCCAAATGTGGGTCACAGTTAGCGCGGCTGGTGGGTGTGCGGTACGAAAATACATTGCGACACATCGTGCTCCCCCACCTCTAAACATTACTTCATCACATTGGATTTCGCCTTTCGTCCAATACTTCCGAGCCGGATCTTTTATCGCCAGGACGACAAAGTGGGAAGTAGGTCTAGCACAACCCTCTTCGATGCACAGTACATGATATATTTCATCCTCATCCATCGTCCTCTTCCCCTTCTGTCGAATAAGAGGTGGGCTAGAGCAGCAGTTATCCTGACCTTGCAACGACTTTAGGCGCCGTGTCTTGGAATCTCGCATATCTTCCAGAGCCCAGAGTTCCAGTGCTGATCCAGCCGTGACACTGCAGCATATACACGTCTCAAACCCGGCGATACCGACCTAACGGAATATACGACGAATTAGCAAATAGAGGCTAAGGTCTGCTGGTCGAGGCCCAAAGCCAAGCTAAACACACACAGTCCAGACAGTCCAGCCAGTCCAGCCGACCCTGTGCCTGGAATACGTGCACGCATTCGTCCCTACATACATTCCTAAGGTACTGTACATTACCTATACCTTACCATTCGCACCCCAACATCACTGCTGCATAGAGAGGTACTCTGGGTATTGACTCCCAGGTCCTGATTCAGTGACACCAAACAAATTCCCCAGATGGCCTCTTGGTCCACGTTATTGGGTGCTCTCAATAATATGCGTCACGAGTATCACCACTGATAACAACCACCTCTGACTCGAGATCTGACTGACGCCTGCCTGGTGCGTATGTACTTGTATTGCTAGCCGCAGGTCAGCAATTGTCTTGTCTATGCTTGGTGTCGTGTGTCTCTCCAGAGCCGCATTTCTGACAGCAATCCTGTAGAATAGTATTTGATACGAGAACACAACAGCCACAGTCGGCCATACCCTAAACAGCGATATCGACATACAAAGACCAGCGACCTATCACCGATCTGATTGGTCCTGGATGACGAACCTGCTATTCTTCGACCTCGTTACTCCAATATCCCACATCTTACATGCATACGACCAACATCACCGCCGATCCTTTTTGACGGCATAGTCCCTAAGTCCCTTCGACTATCCTCATCGCACTACTATTATCATACTACCCGGTCGCAATTGGTAGATTGTCCGCTGAGAGCCGAGTACAGTCTGAAAGATGGGCAACACACATACAAAAGACGCGAGAGGAGGCTCTCGTATTGGGCCTCATGGGTCTCACTTGGATCCCGGCGGAAGCTCAACTGGTGCCGGTTATCATGGGGAGCTCCCCGATCGATCAAGACGTGCTAGTCGGCCCGAACTTAGCGGAATAGGATTGGCATTCGGCGGTTCGTCAAGCTCCCGTCACCAGGATGCTCCCTTCGAACATCGAGAGACGAAACAAGAGAAGGAGGCTCGGAGACTCGAGAGGGAACGTGTAGCGCGCATCAAGGAGCGCGAGCGCAGCATGAAAGAGGAACACGTAGATGGTGGCTATCTAGTGACGATGGGTATATACAACGCACCAGAGGACTTCAGCAAACCCGTGGTCCGCCAGTTACAGGTGAGTGATGCTTATCTCGGTCGTTTGTTCTTGGTTGGCTGCTAGTCTGATCGCTAATCTAACGTTGAACGTAATAGATTGAAAGGAAAATAGCTCCGTTTTGGCGTGGACTGGATGACTTTAACGAGAACTGGGCCGAGCATCAAATCATCGCCGCTGCGCGTGGTCTTGAGATCCCTCCTGCCGACGAAGTCCCCGAACATCTAGTTCCACAACCCAGACCAGCTGAGTCGCCGGGGACTTCCACACCGAACCTTACTGTCCCAATAGGACCCAGAACTCTTTCGATTCCTTCTGACACAGCTACTTCAAATCCAGGTTCAGCTCTGCCTTCGCCTACATCGCCTGTTGCTCCGAGGAACGCTTCACCGTTCAAACCCCACAAGAAGTCCTTAGCAGCAGCTCTTAACCTATCTCGTAATGGCTCACACACGGAAATTATTACACCTCGCGAGATCAACCTGCCTCACGACCCTTTTGTCAACGGCCAACCTCTCGAAGTGTTCCTATACAAAGAGGGAATCGAGTGTCCGCTTTGCCTCATGTATTACCCTCCATATCTGAACCGCACCCGTTGCTGTTGTCAAATCATTTGCAGCGAATGCTTTGTGCAGATCAAGCGCCCGGACCCGCATCTTCCCGAGCACCACCCAGATGACGAGAACGGCCAAGCATCGACTAACCCAGAGGAGCGTGAGGGCGAGCTTATCATGGAGCCAGCCAAATGTCCTTATTGCACCCAGACTGAGTTTGGTGTGACATATGAGCCTCCCCCGTTCCGCCGCGGCCTCACGTATGCATTCAACCCCCCGGCGCTAGGTGCTATGAGCACAGCCATGTCGTCTTCGAGTTCTCTCAACTCGACCCTTTCTCCGTCGTTAAGTATACCTTCGGCCAATGCGAATCGCAGACGGACGCAAAGCGTGTCTGCTAACGCGCCTGGAGTTATCACTACCGACCGTATTCGACCCGACTGGTCTACCAAACTAGCTGCGGCTCGAGCGCAACAACGCCGTAGGGCAGCAGCAGCCGATGCCTTACATCATGCTGCTTTTGTGATGGGCAACCAGGAATCCCGCACCATCTTTGGTCGATCATCAAGGTTTAGCCGTAGACCCGCAGGAAATCATCGAGGAAACGAGAGCCCAAGTAGCAGCTCCAATCTCCAGCCAAACGACGGCGGAGCCGACGTTCCATCTGCCTCTGAGTCAGGTGCTCGTATTGCTTCTAGCCGCGTTGGACCCGGTCGGGAAAGGATAGATGCTGTGCACCTCGAAAACCTCATGATGGCAGAGGCGATAAGATTGAGTCTAGCGGATGAGGAGGAGCGACGGAAAAAGGCAGAGAAAGAAGCACGCAAGGAAGCCAAGAAACGAGAGAAGGAGGAGAAAAAGGCTACCAAGAAGAAGGGGGATGTATATGGCGGCAGTGGCAGCAGTGCGAGCGCGAGTTCTCTTAGTCTGGGGCTCGGACGAAGGCGAGGCAATAGTGCTGCCAGCAACTTGCGTATGGAAGCCAGCGTAGCCGCAGCTAGCAGTGCTTCGGCTGGCCAGGCCAGTAGCGGCCCAGCAGATCCAACCTCTGTGCCCGGTTCAGGTTCGGCACAGAACGACAAGGGAAAAGCGATCGACCGTAACGAGAACGAGGAGGGTCAAACGAGCGGCACAAATGTTGGGTCTTTACCCATTCCCGTGCCGTCGCAGCCTTCGAGGGGGTCCTCACACCTTCGCCAGATGAGCAACGCCAGCTCTGTTAGCTCTAGCGGAGTTGACAGTATGCCAGGTAGCTATACCGGCAAGAGCCTGGGTGCCGATCCCGAGGATCCTCGTTCAAGCGGCCTTAGCTTGGCCGCACGTAGCGAGGAAGGCGATAGTGCAAACTCAGAGCCCATGTTTAATTTTAGGAGCCTGGCAGAGATGGTCGGCGTCCCAATAGATGGTGAAGCGCAATCACCCGACGGCGAAGATTTGAGCCCGGGCAGCAAACCCGCGGATGCTGAGGAGGCTCACGGTGAACATATAGAGCATGCCGCCAATCCTCCCGTTGAGAAGGGAGTCAAAGGGGAAGAACGACCAAACCTCGAGATTCATGCGAGCAGCCAAAGCTCTCAGGAAAAGGGAGGAGATACTACTTCCCCACCGGAACTCATGATTACGCCTGAGACTCCAGCACCCGCGAATGACGACACCGAGGATTCTAAGCAACTCGGGCGCATTGACATGGCGGAGAGACCGCATGAGGTCACCCAATAGATTCATAAATCTCGAAACTATTTATTATATTCTTCCCGAAGGGTTTCGCCGGTAACAGGGGGTTATTAGGTCTTTGAGGTTTATGGATATTTGCATCAAAGGGGAGGGGCGGGCACTGTTCACCTTCTTTACCTGTTTGGAGTTGAGGATTGTATACATAGATGCGTGGCATTCAATAGCGACATAAGATAATTCCCTCGAGCGAGATCGATGAGCGTTGAGGTGTGCTGGGGCCCGCAACCTCTTGACGGAAACTAAAATCTCCTAAACAAACTGCTGTTCTCTCTTATGTCTAGCTCCATTGCAAACAATAGGTGGATTCATCGGTGCATCCAGTGATATTGGTAATTAGGTGCGCAACTTGGAAGAGTCAACCTCGGCCTAAGGATGAAGTAAATAGAGTGCAAATACAATGTAATGAATCTACTCTTCTTGGTTCTACAGTTGAGTACCTAGGCATCTATTTAGAAGTTTTGGAGAAGTCGACGAGAAATAGAAATAGCAACATAATGTCTAATTACGAATCTAAATTAGGTACTCCTAACGCTGCATTGGTGTAATATGACTGTTTATCATACTCAACGGTGGATTAGCCACTGCTGGTTGACAACTATAACTAAGTCCATAAAGAAGTATGCATTCGCTTAGTCCGAGGGCGTGGGGATCAAACTAAGGCATGCAAGTCTCTAAGTTATCGCAATGACATTAGTGCTTAATATCGACCCGTCTTATGTTAATGGTCCGTGGGTCTTGAGATTCTATTTCTGAATATTCATCCAGGCTTTTCGAGTACCACGTGTTTCAGTGTTAGGAGGATATCAAGAATTAGGACATCATGGATGAGATGCTATCCCAGCTGTTGCGAAATTACACTCCGCAAGTAGAATCTTCCTATATAGGGTAGTCATTGGCGCTTGTATAGCTTCAAGCACTACGACCGCCAAGTTCAGAAGGAATAGGAATCAGGCAGCAAGCGCTGGCAGTTCTTCCACTTTAACGCTCACGCGGGACTTGGCTGCATGCTTGGTCAGTATGCCATCGTCAGGCGTTACACCAACCTCAGCAGGCTTCCTCGCGTTAACGAAACCAGGGTCGGGACTACTCCAGCTGTAGTCCTTCCACTGCCCAAGGACGTCCCACATCTTCTCCACTACCCCTTGGATCTTCTGCCGCCGGTCCAAGCTCCACTGTCTTCGTCTTGTTCGCTCGGCATCGGACGTCTCCGGCTCGAGGCCCTCGATCACACTGTTAAAGACACGACAGGTCTCCTCTAGCTCGGCGACGCTCGAAATACCCATTACACTTACACCAACCCGGTTTCCAGGTAACTTGGCGGATCGACCCCCCTTGGACGCACCAACTCGGGACCAGTTATCTAGTGCCCAGCGGATGGCGACGACTTCCAGCTTCTCGCTTGCATTTACTGCAACTGGTACTAGGTCCTGACACGCCTTCCTTAATCCTTCGGGGCTGGGATGCCAACTAGCCATGGGACCTGCGTCGGCGCCCCTCGTCGTCAGCAGGCCCATGCCCAGCATACTAGCATTCAGCACAACATCAACGCCCGCGCTCTCAAACCGGGACATAGCTTCTGCGCCCAGCTTCATGTTCTGGATTGTATAGTGGCCGTAGCTCAGCACAGCATCAAGCGGCTCACCCGTCTCGCGAAGCACGAGCTCGGCGAGCGCGCATAGCTTGTCGACAGGATACCCGCTGATGCCAACATACCGAATGACGCCCTCGCTACGCAAGCGGCGTAGCTCGCGGATGGCGGTCAAGACCTCAGGCGGAGAGACGAACTCGACGTCGTGCATGTACACTAGATCTAGGTACGATGTGTGAAGGCGCTCGAGGCTGCGCAGCACCGAATACCTGACCCAAGCGGGGCTGTAGTCGAAGACATCGCCGGCGATGCGACCGGCCTTGGTGACGAGGAAGTAGGAGGACCGGGGGTGTTTCTGGGTGATGGAGGGGTGCGCCAAGGCGTCGCCTAGGATGAGCTCCGAGGGGCCGTAGTAGGGCGAGGTGTCGAAGGCGCGGACGCCAAGGTCAAGGGCGCGCGACACGATCGAGATCGCGGGGAGATCAAAGGGGTTCGGGACGTACTGTGTGTTGAAGGTGGCAGTGCCGAGGATTAAAGGAGGGATGGAGTCGTGGAGGGGCCGGCGTGCCGGGTTAGGGTCCGGGGTCAGGGAGCCCATTGTGACGGCTCGTTTCTTTCACTTCGAAACTCTATTACCTTTATCTGGGACTATACAAAGCACTGCCAACGAGGATACAATGACTTAGGCATGTACGTAGTTGAGTAGCTGGTTAGTTGACTTCTAAAGAGATGCAGTAGCCGGAGGCAAAGTCGGAGCTGGTACCAGTCGCAAAAATATAGTCGAGGGATTTTCAGGGTCTCACAAGTGAAAGTGGGGGATAGAAGCTGGACTAAGCTATGAGTAGATCGATCTAGACGGAAAGGGGCAAAGGCCAAGCAGAAGTATAGCAGGCTAGTCTACCGTTCTCACCAAAATACCCATCTTTAATGGTTATCACCATCATGGAAGGATCATCGCCATTCATGGCCGCACCAGGACACCAACAAAAACGTCTCGGGAATGGAGAATAGCGGTGAGTCATTTACGAGAGCGGCAGGTAGCCAGAAAGAGGAGACAGGCTTCCGCTTATGCTGTGCGAGGATCGAGGGAGGGGGGGAATGGTGGTGTATAGTATAGTATGCTCCCATCTTGTCTCACATGGAGCGGGAGTTGGTGGCTTGGTAAGGCTTTGTTTCCCCCAACTGCGCCGAGCCGATCAGAAGCAACGTTGGAGCCTTGGGAGATTTGAAATCTAATCTCGAACCCATGCAAGATAAGGGAAGCACGTCATCCAGCCTAAGTTTTGTCCTATCAGCGATCTTCGCTCCTTGCCATGCTCTAGAACGCACGCGGTTAGCCATGTGGCGCCCGCTGCGGCACATACCGAAGACGAAAACAGATGGGGCAAAGCCACTTTTACTCCTACATACCAACTGGGTATCTCGATCATGTGATCGTGGATTTCTAATAATGAACAACTTGGAGTTCATACTTCATAGATAGGAGACCATTAGTAATGTCTAAGATGTTGAATGTAGAGGTAAGTAAGAAGGTTATCAAGGTAGGACTTTGGCAAAACATTTGACTAACATCTATTCCAGGTTAAGTCCATTCGAAAATGGTTCAATATTTTCTCTTGCAAGTCTGTTGGGACATTAGTCACCTAGCTAATTATGTAAGCCCATCGCACGGGGCATGGAACGTTTCCTACTTAAACGTTCCCTCCTGTACGGAGATCTTCCCTCTTCTTAATACGTAACCAATCAGGTCTTACCAACGTACCTGATTGCGAAATTTGAGCTCGGTATCATGTTAACAACCTGCTATTAAATTAGTGCTAGCCCTCCGGGATGATCACATGCTATCAAATAGAAGTTAGAACCATGTGGAAAATGTTTGTCCACCGCGAATTTCGCATCGTAGCTTGTTTATCGAGCCAGGGCAATATACAGCGACATGACGGATCTGCAGAGCAAACCCTTGGTTCGCGGTCAGACATCTTGGAGAGAAAACTCATCTCGGCTGATTGACGTGATGCATATGCGCCGTGATCGTTTAACCGCTTAAACGTGATGCTCGACGTAATCTCATCCCCCATGCTTCCCTACTTGTAGATTGACAGAGACTTGATATCAACATGAGCGATTACACCTAGATTTCCCTTTTGACTAAGGCTTTCAGCGCATTTAATTGTGCTTACTTTTCAGCTCCTCACACATTATACTTTACAATCTATTCATGACAATTGGTCTGATTTATATTTAGACTACTGCTGTCTAAGAGGCTTAAAAGTGCCAGGAAAATCCTACCCAGCATAGCCAGTAAATATTAGGTTATAGCTTCACATAGCGGACTAGGACTCATTCGTCTTTGTTAATGTCGCTACAAACCTAGAGAGCTATTATGATTAGTGAGGAGACAGAAATCCCTATAGATCTCAGGGATCTATATGGAGGATGAAGGTGATGTCATAAAACCCATAGCCAGCGAACCTCCTGGTACCTACACCATAGGATATCCCAATTTGCAGTCCCTAAATTTTCTCGTGATCAGGTGCCAGAGCGGTCTAGATGAAATACCGATTTTACCAGGACGACGGTTACATTATCAAGAAAATACGATTATACACCAGAGCTATGCCAATGAAGTCCGTTTTCGTATCAAACCCATGGTGGTTCTCTCTGCGTGTTGGTGTTGTGGTATAGCCTATAGGGTAACGTTTTATTTCACCGAGTGAAACCAAAGGCCAGCATAGGGTATGTACTGCTAGGTTAAGTGCCTCCATGTAAGAGAAATTATGTGAGGCCATGCTCGTGAATATCCTTAGGTACTAGGTTTGAAAATGGTCTTACTGTTTCCTTAGAAGTAACTTCATAACTGGCATTGATGTCATGAATCGACACCATGAGGCGAGATAGGTAACTTGTGTGAACACGATCCCTGTTATAAGGTAGTATATACACCATGGGTGTCATTGTTCTATCGATCCAGCCTAAATCACTGATTTGGAGTATCCCAGGCTGCCAATTTGACTTCGGTATGGGGACCAAGGGGTACAGAATAGCTTCGATGTGAAGACGCCCGTCCTAATTTGACAATTGGAGAGGGCCGCTTGAATTTTATCGCGAACGGTTTATTGCCAGAAAGCCTGCGCGGAACGTAGGAGTAATGTAGAACCACTTGGAAATTCAGGCTAATGTTGACTCCGGGAACCCTCGCCAGGGCCCCGGCGTGTCCAATGAGATCGAAGGTAAAACTAATTCGGTCTACCCATGACATAGATGTGCATGGGCTTTTGGCTCTTGGTCGGTTTTGTTACTACCTGGGCACATGCTATTATAAGATTCCGGGGGTGTCTTTTCCTAGGCTGGGCTGCTGTAACCTGAAGTCCCCACGCGGAGCGACGAACTCCATTACCAAATTTCAATAGAAAAAAGCTGAGCTCTGTGGCATATAATGTACCGAATTTATGGGATTTACACTTGGCACTGAATGTTATTCCGGCCCCAAAACTAGGTAGCCATTTATGCCACGTTGGCTTCAGCCGCGCTAGAAGGTGTGTACTCTTTCAAGCGAACATGACAAGGGGCAACGATTGTTCCCCTCGATCTTACATCATGAAGAGCATCCGGTATGCCAACCTAGATGGTACCTTGATGTGCAGAGGTACTATATTGGGCTACCCGTATTGGCTGTTGCGGAGGAGCTCTCCAAATTAATTTCCCTCGGTTGAAGCCACGCCCTGTAAATGTGACGATGCTGTTTGACATTTGTTGGTATAAAGTGCGGTGCCTCCGTCTAGACACTTGTGTCTGCTTGCTCGCCATTTCGGTCTTTTCACCTCCACGGCTCGAAATCAATCATGAAGTGGTCTACAGTCACTACCGGTGTTATTGGCCTCGCTGGGTCTGGTGAGTAACACGTCGTCTTAAGGGAACAAAAGAGAAAAGGGGGCATGGTACTCACATATCACAGTCCTCGCTCAGACGGACACGACTCCGTTTGTCGATGCTGATACTGGAATTACTTTCCAGTCTTACACAAGCACAGATGGAATCGTTTACCGTTTAGCTCTGCCAGCAGAGGCGAGCGGTGATGCCGCCTACGACGTGATCCTGCAGATCGTGGCACCGGTCGAATTGGGCTGGGCTGGATGGGCTTGGGGCGGTGCGATGACGTACAACCCCTTGACTGTCGTATGGAAGAATGGGAACTCAGTCCAGTTCTCTTCGCGCCAGGCTACGTGAGTGACGCCCTTGACTATACGGATTATTCAAGCACGAGGGTGAGAAAATGTTGGACTGACCAGAGGTAGCGGGTACTATGTGCCTGGCACGTATGAAGATGCGAAGTACACGGTCCTTAAGGGCACTGGCGTCAACGAGACGCACTTCAAGTTCACGGCTCTATGTACGGGCTGTGCTAGCTGGACGGATTTCGACGGAAACCCGTACATTCTCAATGGTGCGGGCGACACCAACTTCGCCTATGCTTTCTCGAACTCGCCGGTCGAGGAGCCAGCGAACCAGGAGTCGAGCTTCAGCATCCACGATAACGTTGGACGATGGATCCACGATCTGGCGGGGGCGAGATCTGACAAGTTCAAGGAGTGGGTGACGACTAACACCCCTGCGTAGGTGATGACAGCTTGATCAGTCATGCGGTAAACTTGGACTTATAATCAGAGTAGTGAAGAGCTATAATATTCGAGGCATTCGTTATCATGGCGTAGCTTAGACAGGTGCCCATGGCTTGATAGGTAGAGGGAAATGAATAGAGAAAATGACTACCTAATACATGTAAATCAGACCCTCGAGGTTTTGGCATGACCAGACGTAAGTTTGGCGTGGCCGAGGAATTGTCAAAGTAAAGATCATAGATGTTATTGCGGCGGTGTGCCCTGAGGAAATAATAGGGGGAAACCCCTTCGATCAAAGTGTTTATGTAAGGCAGATAGAGGATATTCAATTAAAGGGATGGCGGGGTAGCTATATCCGTGCTCATAACAGGTATTTCGCCATACAGGGGCATCTAGATTTCTTTTGCGAGGGACTCTGAAGCCCCACTACTTTTACAGCTTCAACATCTGGCGACTGTAGATAACATCCATTGCATCCCTTCTACGACATGAAATAGCCATATCCTCGGCGCTGGGATCAGATGCGCAATATCCTCCCATGGCTCCAACGAGGAAATCCAAAGCGCAGCAGCCAGCGCCGCCGTCTCGAACCCTAGTCCTCGACAACGGCGCATACACAATAAAAGCCGGCTACGTATCCGGGGACGCGGTCGACGAACCTCGCGTAATACCGAACTGTATTGCTCGAGATCGCAACAAGAAAGTCTACCTTGCCTCCGAACTGGACAAATGCACCGACTTCAGCGAAGTCGCCTTTAGGCGACCTGTCGAGAAGGGATTCATCGTGAACTGGGAGGCCGAGAAGGAAATTTGGGAACATGAGTTTTTCGATGATAAAGCCCCCCAACCGTGTGACCCCTCCGAGACTCGACTACTACTTGGAGAGCCTTCAAATTCCCTCCCCGTCCTGCAGACAAACTGCGACCAGATGGTGTTTGAAGAATTTGGCTTTGCTAGCTATTATAGAGGCATTGGTAGGTTGTTGTCGCATACTTTGAGGATTTTGAAATTAACCCGTAGCTCACCACCACTGCTCTAGGCCCATCTTTTAATGCCTATCATGACGTACAGGGCATCCTTCGCACACCGCGGGACCTGGGAACTGTTGCTCAACTTCCAGCCGAGATCCTTTTGCTTATTGACACCGGATACTCCCATACCACTATTACTCCGATCCTCCAAGGCAAGCCGATCCACTCTGCCATCCGAAGACTTGACGTGGGAGGGAAGCTATTGACAAACTGCTTAACGCGGCTGCTTTCGCTTCGCCACTATGATATGCGTAACGAGACATATATAGTCAACGAGATGAAGGAGGCCGCCTGCTATGTCTCTCTCGATTTCAAGGGTGACCTCGAACGCACTTGGAAAGGTACGAGAGGTGAACGTCGGGAGGACTATGTCAATGGTGGGGGAATAGCCAAAGATTACGTCCTCCCAGATTTCCATACGAGAATGAAGGGTATCGTCCGAGAGTTCGACCCTGTCCAGGCTTCGAGGGCGAGGAAACTAGCTTCCGGCCGAGCGGGCGAGTCCAGTGAAGACGTGCTGACTCTCAGAAATGAACGCTTCACCGTCCCGGAGCTACTATTCCACCCTTCAGACATTGGCATACGCCAGCCGGGCATCGCGGATCTCGTCATGCAGTCACTTCGTGTCCTACCCGTTGGACTGTGGCCGGGTCTTCTTGCCAACATCATAGTTGTTGGTGGAAACTCGCTATTTGACGGATTTGTCGAGCGGTTACAAAAGGAGATCGTTCAACTAGCGCCGGATGAGTGCTTCGTTCGTGTTGCTCGCCCAGTAGATCCTATAACCAGCACCTGGTTAGGGGGTGCTAATTTGGCGAAGCACGAACACATCAACGCACTCTCTGTTACGAAGCAAGAATATGAAGAATTCGGCGCCGCTTGGGTCTCGCGCAAGTTCGCGGTTGGCTCGGAACCATGATTTAACTTGAGACATAAATTATGATTCTAGAGCATTTGATACTCGTACGTGTACTAACCTATGTCACAGGGGACGACGTTAGAGAGGTAGCATTAAGCTAGGCCTCTAACATACTTATGAATTTACCGTGATCACCGTCGAGTAGCGCTGCAGTTCTTGCGTACCATTGCGTCTAGAAGACTAATGATCTGTCTTTATGGTGTTTAGTTAGGACGTAAGGGCACCTGGTTATGAACCATGGGCTTGGTGTTGTATGCTCGCCGGCGGTAGGGTCTGGTTCTTGTCGAGTTTCCTTGGCACCTACAACTCGAACCCAACTTAGTGCCTACCCCGCAGTGCTGAGATACAGCATGCACTCGTACAGAGGGCATACTTGAAGTGTATGTGAATTCTCGGCAAGAGCGATAATTTGTGTTACCATGATTTGAATCTATACTCCGCAGCAAGCACATGGCAATTTCTATGCCACCGTTATAAGAAGCCTATGAAACTTATGTATTCTTGCTCGTGTGAGGAGCAAGGATTTAAGGATTTGAGATGTAAGGGGCTGTGGAACGTGTAGTGAATGTCGCGTGGCAGCCAGTAATCTAACATGAGCTTCGACCAGGACTTATCAATTTTAGTTCAGCTTCTTGGAGGCAGAAAGGTTCAAACCAGCGCGAGATATATCCTGGTAGATTGATAATGAAAATAGAAACTGAATTTGCTTATAAAGCTGAGTTGGGTATCATCTTCTCGGCGCCCTTTAAATCTAGGGTGCCCGAGAGTAACAATGGCAAGCCCGCAATATGCCTTTGCTTCTTCCATGGTGCTATTGTAGTGAAGTCCTATCAACTCCTAACCACCCAGGCCAAACATATAAACAGCAATGGAGTAGAGAAACCTTAACGCCTTCGACTGGTCATAGAATCCTAGATTCTGAACGATTCAAAGTCCTTAGTTGTCATTAAGAATAAATCAAGATGGATAACAGCAAGCTTGACAGAACACCCATGCTAGTAGTTGAAGTCCAATGTCAATACAGCTCTCGGGATCGACGGCCACGGCGTCTTGAGCACCCTGTATGCGGTTAGCTGACGAGCACAGAAGCCGCGATATGTCGGAATGGGCTAGGAGTTCGTACAATCACACTGTTTTTGATGTTAGTTTAACACTGAGTGATTTGTATGAAGACATACCAATGTGAGCGTAGACCCTTCATAGTGGATGATGCAGTACCCGCCACCGCAGGCTTTGCAGAGCTTCTGTGTATTGGCTATGCAATCAAGGCACTAGAATATGGATTAGCTTGTGGCTAGCCGCACACGAGATGGATTCGATAGACATACGTTGTGTTCGCACTCCCAGCAACTTCGCTTGATTTTGGGTTTCTACAACACCGGCGTTAGTGAGACTTCTTAAGATTGCACAACTCCCCAGCAAAGCATGTTTGTATCTGGGGATTCTCGCCGCATACAATTTCCACGGATGGCCGAAAGTAGTCGAAGCCCACTCTCGCCCATCCCTACATGATGAAGTCGGATCATAAGGGGGGTAACAGTTGAATTCCGCGCTACATGGTTTCGGAACCACTCAGGGTGGAAAAGGGTTCCGATTTCCTGGTCTCCTCTTTGTGGATCTCGAGTAGCAATTAAGAAAGTAACCCTTCCGTACCTTGAGGTTAGACGGCTCGAGAGCTGTCAATTCATGGTCCACCAAGCCGTTAGTCTGGTCGACGATGTGGACGTGCTGTGCACTCAATTCGTGCCGACTCGGCAACTGATAGCAGGCCTCGCACCACCATTGGTCGCAGCTGAAACAGTATCGCTCGCGGATACATTCTAAGCACCTTGGAACGAACTTGTGAGTCTCCTCACCCTTGGATCCGGGGCTGGGCGTCGGGCAAGTAGCCGCCTTGATGGTAGACGAATGAAGCGGGACGGGCGCTAGAAGCGGTAACTGCTCCGCCGAGGACTCGCCGTACGTCGTGAATCCCTCGGGTGCAGATCCACACGCGGCACATCTGCCGAGGGCAAAGGTTGCGACGCCCCACGGGCTTTCGACGCCTCCGCTCGGCGTAACTCGAGTCTTCCCGAACGCGGGCGAATTCTGGTGACGAGGCCCGGTGCAAAGCACGGCATCGAACTTGATCACCTCGCGACAGTCTAGAAGCGTTTCAGCCCAGCCGTCGGTGATGTGCCTGCCGATCATGCGCCCCCTCTTGTGATACCAATCGTCGCCATCGCTATGAATAGATTCCTTCAGCGCATGCTGAGACTTGTGGTTCCAGCCAATGCTGATGTTGGCACCTCCTCTAGCGACTCCGTTCTGTCTAACTGGCGCCGGCGCAGTCAGTGCGGGCGCATCCCTCGCTCCGAACACATATAATCCCTTCAGCCGGGGCGTGTCGTCGGGTCGGGTGGATCGGCAGGCGTAGCGAAGGCTCTGCATCAACTTGCGCTCGTTAAGGTTCTTGACGTCGCGAATAGACAGTATGCGCACGCGCAGGGAGGGGTCGACTAAGATGTCGTTGCAGAACTCGGCGGTGACCGAGAGGCCGTCGAGGACTAGCGTCTGCACATGATGCAGGATGTCGCGTCGGCGTATGCTCTGGAAGATGCCGCGCAGCGGGCCCGAGTAGAAGTCGTCTTCGGTCAGGTTCTCGTCGACCTGGACGTTGCGCCAGATTTCGCCGCCGTGGTCGATGCCGCCATCGATGTCGAACTGGGCGGTCTTAACTCGGGTTAGATCGAGATGTCGGAAGACGCCGGGGGTGCGGCGTAGGAGTAGGTCGCGGAAGGACGGCGAGGTGGCGGCGAGGTTGAGCAGGCTCGAGATGGGGAGGTATGGGATGGTCTGATGTAGGACGAGGGTGTTGGTGAGGAGGTTCAACAGCGGGTTAGTTGCGTCGGGGATTTCGGAGCCAGGTAAGTCGCGCGCGTATTGTTGAGTGACGACTCCTGATGCCATTACATGCAGACAAAATACAGACCAGCTGCCGGGTGAGAAAGAATGTGGTGCGACGACGAGTCGGAAGGAAGTTATTAAGGGTTAGAAACCTGAGTTGGGTGAGGTTGGGCGAGGTGAGGCAAGGCAAGGTAGGGCAGGGCAAGATTAGTAGAAGGGGTGTGGAGTCCGGGGTATGTAGAAATCGAAGCCGTTCTCTCTCTTAAGGTTTACCTAAAGTAGACAGATCTAGGGGACTTGGATAATAATAGTATACAGTCTACCCAACCGCTAGGACTAGTCAGGTTGTATACGCTTCAGTGGACTGACGACGGTTGTTTCACCCGATCTTGTTGCTATCCTAACATTTGAAAATAAACAGCCTGGCTAGGAAACATAGCTGCCTAATATACACCACCTACCTCTTACTGTCTGTCGAACAAGGGAAGGGCTTACTACATAGTAGCAATACATAATAATGCGGAGGAGCTAAGCTGTGAGGGGGGCAGACGATGAGGTGTTTTCTCGACTCTATTCCTAAGCAACCGTGAGGCATATCAAAAAGCATTGGCGGAGGATTCGCCTTCATTAAGATCGCTGCACTATTGCGTATCGTTTGGGTAACGATGGCAATAGTTTTGCAGTTTGCCCGTCCTTGGCAGGTTGATCCGACAGCGTCGCATCGCATTACAGCCCATGCAAGCTAATAAACTGTAACTGGACCACTTGGATCCCGCTTGGGACTTGGGACTTTGGGGTTTGCTTGGGGTCTGGGTGATATGTGGCTTCGTCCTTCGTAACGGGCTCTCCCACGAATCTAGACTGGCGGACTTTGACCAGCAACTGCAGCTTAGGTAGCACTCTGGTCCTGCAACCAGATTCCGCCAAAGTCATTTGCCTCCTTGTTAATGCGGGGATGGAGGATGAGGATGCGGATGCGGATATACGTACCTCATGTATCGTAATACGTTCAATATTGGTGTTGTCAGCACCTGGGCACTGTGGTTCGTAGCTTGGATAACTCCTTTCTTGAAAGGGATCGTCATGTTAACCATCTCACCATCTCGCTTGGCTCTTGCTTGGCTTCCCTTAGCCTCCCCTGCCTCCCTCAGATTCACCACCGTATCCGTCTTGGGGATTCTTGGCTAGCGCAAACACGCAATATGCAGTTTTAGCCGTTGGGTGAGGCTGTTGCCTTTTCCAGTAACATTTGAAGGTTGAATGTGTGTGTGTGTGTGTGTGTGTGTGTGTGTGTGTGTGATGCGTTGAAGTGTGAATATGAGGTTATCCGCCCGCCTACTGTACATGTACCCTAACGTACATGCAAATGATACGATAGTCTTTCAATACACGCAGGCAATGGACTCTTGGCTTCGTCTTCGTTGCCAGTTAATTCTATCCCTGTTATCAGGGAAAGGTAATTGGTAAGTTGGATGCTACGGAGAGTGGGCTTATACTGGAGCAATAATACATGTACGTGAGGCATGTATGTTAGTCAACAATATACAGATGTGCATGTACGAACGGATAACGCGCGAACGGGCGACGGGCATAAATGTATACAATTCCAAAAAGAGGCGCTAATGCTCTATTTAATTATATCAAATTATATACACGTATTATAAAAGTCGACTACCTAGGTATTAGTATAAAAAGTTCCCCTTTAATGGGAACATCGAACATTAAAAACCCCTCGAATGCGGCAAGCGGCGGAGATACCGGTACGTCTCTTTTGATTAGTGGCCCCGGATATCGCGTCGGCAATCTACGAGGGAACTCCCCGTCTACCTCTGAAGACCTGGCTCTGTCGGGGCTAGCAAGGTACCCCCGAGGTACCGGCTAATTTTAGGGCAGCAGCTGCGTCATGGAACTCGACCGAAATGGCTGACTGATTTTCGTCATTTTCAATCTTCTTCATCCACGGCTACGTACACACGATGATTTTCTCCCCACAACTTCATTTCGAGTCAGCGCATTTTTATTTGGCCTGCCCGTGGCCCCATCGCACTTGCGACTGTTATCTCTCTTTTCCTCCAGGGATGCCTCGCGCAGTCGACATCCTCTCCCCCCCCAACCTCCGTACAATACAAAAGGCGACGGCCCAGCCTGACGACACCCGTGCACTCTCTTTCAAGTTCGCCATTCGATAAGAAATTCAATATGGCCGAGCAACCTGCAATTCAGTGGTCAGCCACCTTGAATGTTGCTTCGCCGACTACCTACTCTTCCAAAGACTTGGCCGGCGACAAGATCATACTCCCGCAGTCTGCCCTCGAGCAGCTGCTTGCCGCTTCAACTTCCTCTTCCCCCGCAGTCTCGGCCTCGAACCCTCTACGCAACCCCTATGCGTCCACGTCCACTCGAGCTCCATATGCCTTTGACGGCGACCCATACCAGCAGCTTCCGAGCCCGCTCATGTTCCGTCTCGTCAATCCCTCGAATGGCAACGCCGTCTACGCTGGCATACGAGAGTTCTCCGCGCAGGAGGGTGAGGTATTGCTGAGTCCGTACCTAATAGAGGCTTTGGGGATTGAGTCGGGCATGGGGACGTCTGAAGAAGCTACTAGCGACGAGGCCACCGTACCTCGCATCACGGTTCACGCGAAGCATCTCCCCAAAGGTACATACGTCCGCTTTCGGCCGTTGGAAGCCGGCTACAACCCGGATGACTGGAAGTCTTTACTCGAGAGAAAGCTACGTGAGAGCTTCACAACTCTGACGAACGGCGCGATCTTGTCGGTTCCTGGAGTAAAAGGCGAAGTATTCCGACTCCTCATTGATGGATTTCGGCCCGAAGGGGATGGCATCTGCGTGGTGAATACCGATCTCGAGGTCGACATCGAGGCTTTGGATGAGGCGCAGGCGAGGGAAACAATGAGGCAGATCATAGCTAAGCAGCAAAGGGCGCCTGGGACTCCCGGTGGTAGCTCGGTTGGACAAGAGCTTAATATTTGGAAGGCTGTCGATGGTCAAGTTCTTCCCGGTGATTATGTAGATTACGAGCTACCTTCCTGGGCTCGGTCGAGGGTGCTCGAGATCGAGATCAGCGAGCTACAGGACGAGTACGGCGTGGATCTGTTCGTTAGCCCAAAGTCTCCGCGACAGAGAGCACCGCCTCGTGAATCAGAGCATATCTTTGGTACCTTCAGCTACACCCAGGACGGCAGCAAGCGCATAGTTATCCAACCCACCAATGCCGAGCTAGAGAATGCCGAGTCTCTACTCATCTCTGTCCATGGGTATTCCCCCGATTCGAACACCTCGTCGACAAATGCGTCCCCTCGTCCATTCAGATTAAGAGTTAAGAATAACGCATTGACAACAGAAGCGCCTGCAGCATCCGACTCGGTAGCTACAGATACCCAACGATCGCCAGATGAGGAACAATGCCAGAATTGTCTTCAATGGATACCCAAGCGCACTATGATTCTACATGAGAACTTTTGTCTCCGCAACAACATAGTGTGTCCTCAATGCCGAAATGTGTTCCAGAAGACGTCAGAGGAGTGGAAGCAACATTGGCATTGTCCCCACGACGAGGCATACGGCTCATCAGAGGCGACGAAAGCAAAGCACGACGACATCTACCATACCGAACGACAATGTCCATCCTGCCCGTTCGCTACCAACTCAATCCCAGATCTCGCGCGTCATCGCACCAGTCTCTGCCCTGGCAAGATCATCTTGTGTCAATTCTGCCACCTTGAAGTCCCTCAAGAAGGCGACCCATTCAATCCGTCTGCGGAGATGCTCCATACGGGCCTCACAGAGCATGAGCTCATTGATGGAGCGAGAACCACGGATTGTCATCTATGCTCGAAGATCATCCGGTTGCGCGACATGTCGGCCCATCTGAAGTACCACGAGCTGGAGAAGGCACACCGACCAAAGCCTCCAATCTGTAGAAATGCTAACTGCGGACGGACCTTACACGGCGTTGGCAGGAATGGCGCAGTCAATGCTGGTACTCGAATGGGTCAGGGTCCTGGCAACGACATTGGATTATGCTCCCTGTGCTTCTCGCCACTTTACGTGAGCTTGTACGATCCTGAGGGCAAAGCCCTGAAGCGGCGTATTGAGCGTCGATATTTGACACAGATGATGCAGGGTTGCGGGAAGAGATGGTGTGCCAATGAATGGTGTAAGACAGGTCGTGCCAACTTAAAGCTCGAGCCCAAACCGTCCACTGCGCAGTTGGTCCTACCCCAGATTAAACCACTCATGGATTCCGTCCGCGATAAGCAAACTCCAATGTACTTCTGTGTTGACGAGACAAACCAGCGCAGAAGGAAACTTGCGGAAATGCTGGCGGCCGAGGGCGATTGGGATCTAGAGTGGTGTATTGCAGCATGTGAAGCAGAAGGTCCCGACCTAGACATGGCCAGGGGCTGGCTGATCAACTGGGCACCCTCCAAAGAATGAAGTTACGAAGGATGGCATATGGAATAGACGGCGTTGGTAGATGGTTTGGCATAATGATACCCATATGCAAGCATGATAGAACAATGGTTTTTCAAGGAGTGTATATTTCTCTCGACGCAACTAGTCAGTCAATCTGGTACCAGACACGACGCAAGCCTCGTGCAAAACAAACACCACCCCGTAATGTATATATCCTCCGCCTGCTTCTAATCAACCTCTAATCATCCTCCCTGCAACAATGATTGTCATGGCGATTGGTGCTACGCTTAGTGGCTCTGTAAGAGTAATGTAAGTATGAGGAGAGGCAGTTGAGGGAGTTGCCTAGTGAAAGCTTACGCAGCAAGAGCAGGAGTTGCTATGGTTGGATGTCAGCTTCAGCATTCAGGATAGACGGCGTCTTGGTTTGGATATGAGGAGCTAGGAGAGCTAGGAGCTTACCAGTCAGCGCAAGAGCAAGTAGCGCATCCACAGCTGGCGGGTTCCATTTTGAATATGGTTTGGAGGGTGGGTTAAGCTGGAGCTTATATATAGTCGATATTGCTTTTGTATGTTTGGTCTGGGTTGTACGAAGCTGTTGATCTGGAGCTAGATTTTGCGATCTATCAAAAGGGGGGAGCTTGATGGCCTTAAATACTCGTTTAAGCTGCAAGAAATAGCTACGGCAGGATCCCTTGGGGTCCCCTTCGCCCTCCCTTCGTCGTCTAGAGCTATCTGCCTACATGATTGTCGTGGGGGGTGTGTATGAGCTGGCGCTTTACGCGGCCCACGCGAGCTTGCTATCACATGCTGACCATCCATTCAAATTAGTGATACCGAATGAGATGGAGATTAGTGCGGGGGATATACAGTATGCTGAGGTTGTGCGACCCCAGCTGATGTCCCCTTGATCGGCAGGGATATTTACGCAGCTTCACTAACGCCCTAGGGGTCTTTTACGTGATATAGGACCCGTAATTCTGGGAAGGTCAATACAGGGGAAAGCTGCATTTGCTACTCGTGAGACGCGTATAGCTTCGCGGTTTCTCCCCTTTCGATTTCGACATGATAGTCAATGAACAAAGCCATGTGCGTTTTGACGTCTGTTAAGCCCAACGTGCGATTCCTTCGCCTCTCACTATCGACTCCTGTCGTCCCTAACTAATCGGCTTCTACGCTACTCACAGTCCGCGCCGTGTCGTGGGACGGGATTTGCCACACCACTTCATCGAAGGCGTGGGAGCTTCTGCTGATCGAGGCTACGCGCGTGTGGTCAGGTGCGGCACCCGATAACTGCTGTTTGGTCGGTCTTCTCCGAGCTTTGGCTTCTTCTGGAGCCCCACAGACTTGGCTGCAGCCCCATACACATGTCTCGGAACCGGTCAGACCCGCGGGTTGGTTATCATGACGCCCACGCACTCTCGATCCCGCCCGAGCTCGCTTGACTAATGGAATCCATTTGTCGGTATCGGAACTGGCAGGGAGGCCCAATGAACGTGTTCCATTTAGGTCCAGTTTTAGAAGCTACCACTAATTCATCCCGTGTGTGTGTAAGTGTGTGTCGAATCAGCAACCTCATGAAGGGTCCTTGTGAGACATTCGGCTCTGTGAGGCTGCACGGGCTGACTGGTGTATCTACGGGACTTGCTCCGAGCTGTCGGTTTTCTACTGTGTACGCCGGGTTTGATGCAGTGCGGCAACGACTTGTAACCGCAGTGACACCGGTCTAGTTCAAGCTATGCACCGGGCCGAGGGCTTAATGCTACGTATTAACACGACTGTCTTTCAATACAGAGACTTTCGAGCTTCATGGTGCACCAGTCGGCTGGCTTCGCTTTGGAACAAGTAGCAGTAGCTTTTTACCTCTATTAGATGCTAAGGTCAGATGCAAAGTGATGTAGTTTGGGGCTAAGTAGGTCATGTGTAAGGTGAGACATAAACTTGTTCTGCACGAATCCACGCTGAAGAGGTATTCTAGCCGTGGGACGAAGCCCAACACTCGGCGGCTTCCCTCATAGAGCCTAGTCTCGCAGCGATCTCAGGGCTGAGACGAATATAGGCGTGACTACATATGTGGGTGGTACTGTCATAGGGTAGTTAAATCCCTAGCATGGAGGCGCTGCTGTCTAACCCTTAGCTAATGCTAACTCCAAAAATACCAAGATTGACGAAACGAGTAGGAGTGCTAGTAATAAAATAACAACATTCCAACTCTGGATTACAACATACCCTGCATTCATATAGTACCAAATGGGCAGGCGGGTCGTTTGCTCTCTAATGCCAATTCACTGACAGGTACCTACATGTGAGCCACGCCATGGCAAGCATCCTTGGCAACCAGGGATAATCGAGATTCGTCCGCAGTCGCACGCTGCAGGAAACCCGGAGATTTTAGTCAACCACTGTACGTGGCTGTAGGCCTGCAAGGGGCTGCATGTCGCATCGACATCGGCAAAAAATCTTGCGTCTGCTGCAATGGCCCCATTTCCAATCCGACTTGGCTGCTTGGATAGGTTAGGTACTTTGATTGACGTTTGTCATATTTGTTGGCTAATGAAAGCGAATACACACCTGACAGCTACGGTACAAGTCATATTACGTTAGTTGTCATACTGCGCGTATTGATAGCCCAGACTCAGCATGATATTGCACTAAAAACAAGATGCATCACTTTATTTTGGTATAGTAGCAGCCGCTTTCCCGAAGTCGAAGTATCAGGTACCTAAATCTAGCCTCGTTACCGACCGCTGCAAACGTCCCATGCATTAGTACCTACATGTGTTGAGCACCACCGGGGTTTCCTCAATTTATTCTCGCTGAAATAAAAGACTTGATCAGCCTCCCATTTGTTGTTTGGGAGCTTCACTTGAGGTTTCTTGGTAAGGGTTAGAGGGCTTTGGGGTTGGAGGATTAGAGCCACGAGGCGCATCAGAACTGGTAGGCCGATTTGGAAAAGCAACATAATATACGTATCCGCATTAATTAGATTATTCGTTATGGATAAAACACCATGATTCCTACAAACTACCTATCACCAGGTCCCACATGCCGTTTCCGTCAGTTTAGGCTGCAAGGGATCAAGTCCAATATTAGGTTCTTGAGAGCTCGTCGGTGAACTTGCGGATGACCTTAATTGCAATCATGTGGCTACATAGGAGAGGCCAAGTTCTAGTTTCTGAAGGATCCAAGACCATTGGATTCTCTTAGCGATTTATGCCATATTGACTACCTAAGTCGGAGGGCACGATGACATACACTCCTTACGAAAGTCACGTAGGTAGGTAGTAGGTGGGTATTAACAGAAGGCTCCCAGTATGGCTCATCAGCTGGCAATGTTCTAGATTATATGACGATGCATGCTATCTAGACTTTTGTCTCATCTGTGCACAGCTACGTAGTAACTGCGGCCGCAACCACCACTCTTGTTCCAGCTAGCTCCCATGGTCTACGTTGAGTCAACCTAGGCACCTGTGAGGTATCCATCTCAAAAGCCCACCGACTCGAAAATTAACTGCGGAATGGTCAAGTTTAAAAGCATTTTTAAAGCATATTCAATATTGACGTGAAAAAAGTGTTTCGAGTCGGACTTGGACTCTCTGCGTTTGGCAAAAGGTATCTTATTCTTCTAGAGATATTCGATATTCGATTGCACCACTCCGGTCCTCCGAGGACGTCAAGTCGTAGTTTGTCTTGCTTTGAGTACCTTAACTCGGTTTTCAGGCAGGTGACTCAGTTTCATGTGGTTGCCCCGAGGCTTGTCGGGTGGGCGATTGGACGTGACGTTGGACGGGGTGTTGCTGGGACGGGCTCCTGACGCGTATATAGGTTAAGGGACCATAAAAGTACCTGTTCTGTTCCCTGTACCTTCCTCCGACTGGAGAGTCAATAACAATCTCTAGACGTCCTAGCGGCACGAAGCATGGGGGGAGAAATTGGCTAGGATAGCTGTGACGTTGCATGGCAGATATAGAAATCATTCTTACCAATACTCGTTAGTGAATAGGTAGGTAGTACTATAGGATAGCTTTATCGGCTATACACTGTGTGGATTTTCCAGTCTTTCGAGTTTCTGAGTCTGCTAAGGTTCGTGGGGTCGTAAAACGCGATTTGGCTGCTTGGAGACGACTTGGCTAAGTCTGCGTGGGAGTGGCGAGTGGGGAGACTTGTTGTATTACGCATAACATCTAACCAGGCCTGCTGATGCTACTCATTGGAATCATAGACGTCTCCTATGGGTGTGTACGAGAACAAGTGGAAAGGGCCGGCTATGGGGGTGTCGACGTGGGACGAGCTGAGTCAGTATCTCGAGTCTCTGTATTTTCCTTGTTTCCTATGCATGAAGCGCATGCAATATTACTCTTGGGTCGTATTTCGTTCCATTCTGTTATTCTGCTCTGGAGGACTCCAGAGCTGGGCCGGCTGGTGTGGTTATTGACCTTTGAGGGGCGGGTAAGACGTCAAGCTTTCCATTTCACGAAGAGACCTGTCGTTTTGTGTTGTCCAGGTTCATTAGTCTGCAAGAATCAGTAAAATGGATGATGAGTGACGGATAAGGAAGTTGTCAGGGTTTAAGATCTCGTGGTTTCGGCCCTCAAGGTTCTACATCTTACCCCTGGGAACCTGGTCGGTACGGCAACCCGGCGTCCTGCCACAACATATTTAGTACATGGAATGTTTCATGCACAGTATACAGCTCAAAATATTATTATGGTCAGTATTTACATGAACGAAGGAGCCATACATGGTACTATTCACAATACGCGTATCGACTTCGGTCAAATTCAGGTCCCCTGTCGAAGTATCGAATTAGGGCTACGTCCGTAGGTAGACATCTTCCTACGATGTACGGCGGCGAGACCTTTACTTAGGTAGGTACTTCAGACGTAATTATGCCGAGTTACTTGAAAATCCCCCCACGCACTAGGCGTAGAGCGTAAGTGATCGCAGCGCCTGAGAGCACATCACCAGACCTAGAGAGGGTCGGGCCCTAGGCCAAAGGAGCCTTTCCACTGTATCTGATTCGGCGAATTAAACATAATACGCATACGTATTGCCGGACCAAGACTAATTGATTTTCTTCGGGCTGATCGTCGGCATCCCCAATGCTCACTGGTGAGGTAATACCAGCATCCTAGGCACAGAATGTCGTCGCAACTATTCGAAGTTTTATTAGACCTCGTGTCAACAGTAAACCCCCACGCTAGTGTCACAAAAGCCCCAAATACAGAGTTTCCGCAAAGTGTTTACTGGTTACGGCTTGCTAATACCATCAAACTTACTTCCTCGTAACTAAGGCACCTATAAAGAGATGCTCGACAACCTGACACTTTCAAAGAGCCTGCTACCAATAAGCCCGTCTGCTCCGATTTAACGTGCTCATTGACGCTATTCACGCACGGCAGCCCACCCAGGACTGGCATATGATTTCTCAACAGCCCTTTTGCATGTGTTGAATTTTCTCAACTACATAAAAGTCGTCTATATTAGGTACTTAGGTACATTGATCTTCCACTTTTACACCAGAGTAGTTACTATATACTATGTGCTTGAATTTATAACACGGCCCCTATCATTTCCCGTGATACCTCCATACCTAAGGTAACATCTCTCTGTTGATGACCCATATGACATCGGAGTAGCTATACTGCTGTCGGCATAACCCGACGATGATATTGCCATAAAATACATTGATCCTCTTCTCGGGGATAAAAAGAGTGTTGCGTTCTGAGCCATACCAGGCTCTACATGTGCTTAGACGCGCCTGAGGTATCCGCCCCTGAAGAGCAACTCCATATGGTAGGTAGGTACCTTACTTGCATTTCTCTACATATCGGACATGTCGATCTCATCTTCATCAACGACGTGACGTTTTGCTGGACAGATTAGACCAACTATGGTCTCATGAGATGCCAACCAGTTCCCTCGAAAGCGGCTGAGGCCCGGCTCTCGTCGTCTTAGGCAAGCCAAATGAACGTCATCAATGTGCATGAGCATATGAGCTCCACCATTGACACTTTGATGGAACGTATAACATGTTTCTGCTACCAAGGACGCCATCGCAGTCGGTTATCGTGCCGCCTAAAAGGTTCTCCTGGCGAAACGCTGCATGCTGGATGCTAAATAGAGCCAACTACGGCGAATTCGATATATAGGTAACAGTATGACTACCATGTATATACCTTGAATTATGTAAAAGGACACTGGCTTGACTAGGGGTCAGGATGGAGCTCATGATTTCAAAACTTAGTACTCTCGGCTGCTTCAAATCCTTGTATATGGTTCGGCAAGTTGGCTTGGGATCGCTTCTTGAACTAAAAGGGGCTCTGTGGCGGGGAATGGACCGAAGCTGTTGATAAATAAAGTGGAATCTTCAACACAATGGAGTGACATGTTACATACCTCCTACCTTGGCTGCTGACCTAGCTGCCATGTTGAACTGATTAGCGACTTTTTTTGTGATTAATACTTGGGCATAGAGGTCAACACTATGGCTGGTCTCTATGTCGGGCAGTCTCGTAAAATACTTCCTGAGAGGCAAATATGTTGGCAGTCATCTATTGTACTTTTAACGTGGGTATCCGGTATCCAGAGTCTGTTGTAATTCACGCTACCTTGAAATCATTGACCAGTCCGAATGCTATCCTCAATGCTTCAAGCGGCTTGCATCAGGGAAGAAAGGCAGCGTCAATAACGGTTATAAAGGTAACCCCTGAAATATACAATAACGAGCCATAGTGAATTCTTCCAAGGAACTCTCGAAACGCCTAACTGTAATATAATCGTTATTCAAGATAAATATAACCCAGAGGATATTGTGAAAACTAATAATATATACTTTAGGTATGCATCTATTAAGGATAACCACCCATTCGGAAATACCTCGGAAGGATTTGCTAATTTTGCCCATTTCGCTAATTAAAGCGCTACCTACATGCTAAAGGCACGAGAAGCGGCTCAATCAATGCTAATATTACTCCTCTTATCTCTTCCGTTATAGGGTATATATTCGGCCTACACGGTATATTTAGCGTATCCAAGTATATCAATTAAATACCTTCTAATTTCAGAACTAGGTCACCTTAAATTTGTGTTCAGAGATTTGGGAAGCATGTTGTTCCACGTAGATGCGGTGCTATTGACATTGACCAACCACACGCATTGTAATCCCAGGTACTTGAGGTAAAGCTGTAGCTAAACCCCCGGACTGAGGAATAGAGTTCTAATGTTATTTGTAGCAAAGCATGTTCCTAATCTAACAGGACAGTCGCTTTGATTATTGCGACAGCCTTGAGGCGATCGGATGCTCCCAGCGAGATCCACTTGACTTGTAGATCGATTTCGGTTTGGCAGTTAAGCACAGGCTTACAAAATTGTCAATAAGGCTTGTAGGGTAGTATTTTAGCCCTAATTACTGCCACTGCTAAGCGCTGGCTAAAAATGAACTAGCACTGTGTGTTACGTGCGTAATAGCTTAAAATATATATGATCAAAACTTCAATAGTCAATACGATAAGAAAACATAGGTAAGTATCTCGAACCTGAATTTGATGTTTTATTATATACCACCTACCTGATATACCTACCTCCTATTTTATGGTAGGATCACTGACGCTCTCTAGTGTAAACCTACTGTCGCGATGCGGACCTGATGCAGATCTCGCCGGGGTGGTAAGACCACGCGTTGTGCGAAGGACCTAAACAAGGTAGCTATCTAAGGTCGAAGTATGCATACAAGGGACTATTCTTAGTCTCGTCCTCCCAGCCAGCCTAGACCCTCAATATCTAGACCT
Organism: Hypoxylon sp. FL1857; assembly: GCA_022578955.1. Lineage (NCBI taxonomy): Eukaryota > Fungi > Ascomycota > Sordariomycetes > Xylariales > Hypoxylaceae > Hypoxylon > Hypoxylon sp. FL1857. The sequence goes on from MU400410.1 coordinate 37,513, forward strand.
CCTTATATCGAGCCTCCGCATCATCTCACCATTATAGTAAATTTAGCTACTCACATTCCGGCACATTAGCAAGTTGGGTACCATCCAACCGCTGACTGCATATGTGGTAGTGTGTAGGAAGGTTATGGCCTTCGTTGACAAGCTGATAAAATGGACGACTCTGAACCCACCATTAGTTAAGTATTTCACATCTGTAAGGAAATTTTTGCGTGTCTCAAAGTTTCACTTCCTCAGAATACCGACATGGCCCCTTTTGCGATATTTAAGAAACACCGGGTTGCTTTTGCAGTGTCGTCGACCGTTAATATCGGATCGATCCTGTTCGGTTTCGACACTGGGATTGCTGGCGGTGTGACTGCGCTGGGTAGCTTCAAGAATGAGTTCGATCTAGCAAAGTCAGCAACCGAATTTGCGGGCGTCTCATCTAATGTCGTTGCCCTCCTCAATGCTGGCGCGTTCTTCGGTGCCCTGCTCCCGCCCCTCACGACAAAGTTTATCGGACGTAAATCACTGTTGACTCTTGCCAGCCTCTTCTTCTTGTTGGGAGGCATACTGCAGGTGGCTTCTTCAGGGCCAGCGTTGGGCATGATTTATAGTGGACGCATTGTTTCCGGATTAGGGGTTGGGATGATCTCCAACGTCGCCCCTATGTTTGTCGCTGAGTGTGCTCCAAAGGAACTTCGCGGTATAATGGTGGGTTTTGAAATTTCATCATGAAAATGATTATTAGATACTAACCAGAATACTTCTAGATGTCCTTATTCGAGTTGTTTCTCGTTAGTGGCGGAATGCTAGGTTAGTATTCTACAGACGTCTATTTCTTCCCGATACGACCTATTTAAGGCTTCAATCTCTATCATAGCTAGAGCAGAGGAATTGCTAAGTGTTTCTAATAAGCATACTGGGCGACATATGGCTGCAGCTTACACCTACCCCCTACGTCAACTCAATGGCGCACTCCTCTTTCACTACAGATCATACTTGCCATAGTCGTACTAGCTTCCTCGCTTATGCTACCCGAGTCCCCTCGTTGGTTTGCGCGACAGGCTCGCTATGATGAGGCGACACAGAGTCTCTGTCGTCTCCGGTCGGCTGCAGCGGATTCAAGCGAAATTATCGAAGAGATGGCTCAAATCCGTGCTCAAATCCAAGAAGAGCTTATTATCGAAAAGGGCCGTACAATCCGCGAAATATTTGAACGTCGAAATTTTATTCGCATTTTGTGGTCCCTTGCTGTCGGCATCTTTACAATGTGGTGCGGGCATAATTCCATTCTGTATTATGCGCCGGAGGTATTCGCTCAGATAGGGTATAAGGGTCAGAATTCAGCACTCATGGCTTCTGGAGTTTTTAGTTGTGTCAAATTCGTATCGACAGTAGTCTTCATACTGGGCTGTGTCCATTTTTTCTGTCGGAAAACCCTACTCATTGGAGGTGGCTTTTTCATGGGGGTCTTCTTATTCGGACTTGGCGCTACTCTGGCTACGCATCCTCCCACAGTTCCTGGCAATGGAGCTGGATCTCCGTCGGCGCAGGGGATGATAGCTCTGGTATATTTATACGTCGTGGCCTTTTCCCTTTCGTGGGGGCCATTGCAGTGGGTTTATATTGGTGAGATCTTTCCAATTCGCATTAGGGATTATGGCGTGGCAATCGGGACAGCGAATATATGGCTCTGGAATTTTGTCGTGTCGAAGATTACGCCGATAGCTTTGCTCGGAATCGGCTGGAAGACATGGTTGGTGAGTCATATGATATTCGAAGCTATATTGACTGTTTTCAAACGGGAATTCTGTTAACTTCACTAGGTATTCGGATCGTGTAACATTGCAGGCGCCATTTTTGCTTGCGTACTTCCCGAGACGAAAGACCTATCCCTTGAAGAAATGGACGTACTCTTCGGAATTGTCGACCGGAACACGCGCCAGCATCACGTAGAAGAACATTTGCAAGGGGGAATAGAGACTGGGTCTTCAACTCCAAAGTCGGCGGCGCCGTAATGCTTTAATCGGAACTCGGCTTCGATATACCCCAAATACGAAAGTGACTCAGGCACAGAACTGAGGTAATTTGGGTATAGCAGTCGACACTTAACGGTGAGGCGGAAACGATATACATCCTAACCAAAGCGGCACCACGTCCGGATAGCCAGGGGCAAATGACTCAAAGTATAAGTGAGGGCATGAAAATCTTGCTAAATGTTGAAAGTTAAAGTTTTGTTTTCGTCCATTCCACAGTCTTTGTGGTTTTCATAGCCATAATTCTTCGCAAATTGAAAATAAAGTTACGGGCCATGGCCATCTGATTCTCTGCGGGAACAACATTCAAATGAAAGAAGTTTATCAAACTTAGATTATTGGGTACCTGACGCTATTACTTACGGGGCCCAGGGAGCCCTTCATACCTATATAAGGCACGGCTCACCCGCCCCCAAGGACCCAAAGTCGTCAACTCTCACACTCCGGGTAACCTACCTCCAGAAAGCTGCTCTCTATCAACCACTGTATAGACAATTCTAGCTTAGACGACTACCGCCTTGCCAACCATCTAACACGGGTCCACCAATAAAAATTACATCAATCATGCATTTCTCGACTATCTTATCAACTGGCTTGGCCCTCGTGGCTGTCACCACCGGAGGCTCATTGCCACTACTGAACAACTTCACCTCTAGCGACAATACAATAGGCTTAGGTGGCGAAGACATCCTCGGGGGCTTTGGCCTATACAACCTCACGGAAATCACAACTACGGGATCAAAAACGAAAAAATATAACCCATGGGATGCTGCACCTTTCGCAGAGCTGCCCCAATGCTACGTAAGTCGTATGTCATTCAGATACACATTCTACGAGTATCTAACATTCCACTTTAGCAAGACTGTATTGAATCAAATTGTTGCAACGGCTGGCCGAGCCTTGGAGATGTTAGGTCCCTGACTGTCGATGAGTGGTGCCACTCAAAATGGATGCAGGTCCAGGCTTGGATACACGAACATCTTCAGTTTTGCGTTAAACATGCCTGTAGAGACTGCAGACCGGAATGTCGCGATGAATCAACTCGGTGGCAAAATGCTGTCTGCGCTGGTTATTAAGAGGGTAGAAAGCCAAAAGACACGGGTATGTGATTGGAGACATATAACTACCTAGTTGGGTTGTTCTTTGAGAATGTATGACTGGCTGCGGTATTTCGAGAAGAATTTTAAGCTGATGGACGTTGAATGTAACCGTTCTTGGGGAAAGGAGAAGGAAAAGAAGTCTATGATGTTCCGGGAAGAATGGGATGAAGGAGACTGGCGCGCTGTTTAGAGCTGTGTAATTGTCAGATAATCACGTGGATTTCAGGTGACCTGGTATCACTCAGGTGACACCAGCAGAGAGTGCGTTTGTAAGATGTAATATAACCGTTTACATCTATTACATGTATCTGGAACAGACAATAACCTAAACTTTTCAATTGAACAACTCTCCTCTCGCTCACTTATTATATGCTTTGAGCAATAGCAATTGGCATATCACCTTACCTAGCAGGTACCTACTTATATTCATGATAAAAACAATTATTAAGCTGAGTGTAAAGCGATGGGTGCAGAAGGGGAGTTTGATTGAGCATACATGAAGTGAGACAGAAGTACAAGCGAAACAAACGACCAACGAAAGCCGAGGTCCTGGTGTCATCCTAACGACGTCCCATACCAAAACATCCGTCAAACTGCCAAATCATCGACGAAACCAACGAAACATGAAGGAACCCAAAGAAACCAAAGCCCATATAAACCAAAACGACCAAAACCCAACCAACACACTAGCCCAATAGCCCAAGAAATGAGAAAACGAGAATCTTCTAGCGAAGAGGAGGATAGCAAAAATTGTGGGAACTATGATCCAAAAGGATATAGAAAAGGGTCGACTCTGCGATGTGCAATGCAGGTCTCCCCTTTTGAGAACCCTCATGCTTGAGCGAGGATTCTCCTCCCAAGGTACCTAAGTGACCTTTTTGTGACATAGCAAAACTAGCCACGACCTGCGTTGACCGGAGCAGCTGCGGTGTTCTTGGCGAAGTCGATGCCCACATCGGAAACTAGGCGAGCAGTTGTGCATTATCCGGGGCAGCTGCGGTGTACTGAAACAAAACTGTATACTCGCATCGGAAGCTCGGCGAGGAGATGTGCATTAACCGGAGCAGCTGCGGTGTTCTTGGGCGAGAGGCGGCTTGCGGTGGAAGGCTCGGCAAGCCGCCGAAAGGAACCTGTCAATTAAATGAAGTAAGAAAAACCCAGAAGAATGAGACAGTCGAGGGGAAAAGGGTAAACCTAGCTCTGGATTCCAAAGGACCGCGGTCAGGTCCTTTGGCTCCTCCCTTATACCTTCTATGCCTCTACACATCGATCGAAGAAGAACCTGGAGTCGATTAGATACCCCGATCATGGCTACTTGAGTGGCCTTCGGTATGCCGACGGCCGCCGCGTTGGTGCCGAGCGAATGCCCCTACATGGTTTGTAGCTGCATTGTCGGATTGCTGTTGACTGCGACGTTCGGCATCTGAACGAGCTGATTGACGACGATTAGGCCCTTCTCCGTGGATTGAAGAAGGGGCGGGCGGGTCAATCGTAACACTTGTCAGCCTCGACATGATCTGATCCGTGAACTCCTCAGTAACGAAGTCCGCAAATGGGAGATCTCTATCGACGTAGTTTCCGTAGCGCGAAACACGTTCCGAGGTCCACCAGAAGAAGGGCCACTGCAACGTCGAGAGTCAGTAATAATTCTTCTATGAAGCTAGTTCAAGACGGTTGGGCACGTCTCAGCAGCCACAACTCCTCAGTCATGGCCTAAGACAGACCAGAACAGGGGGGGAGGAAAGGAGGAACTTTCGATGTTACTCACCATCCACCAGTGTTGTCCGAAGACTTGGCGGAAGTTCTCCTTTGGGCCGAGCTGGCGGATTTAGAGTTAGTCAAAAAGATACGAAGGCAAAGAGAGGAAAATTACTAACGTCCCAGGGGTTTTTCTCGAAGTTGTGTAGTCGAAGGTGCGTTCCATCCCTTTCCTGGTACTTGAAGGCGAGCGTCCACCGTACTCCCTGTAGAGCAAGTCAGTAACCCCGGGAGGGGTACTACATCTTGAATGATAATAGGAAAACAGTAACTTACACTGACTTCTGGTCCTACACTATTCCTCCATACCAATCGCTGTAAGCCATCGGGTGAATTCATCATGAGGACAAAGAAGAACGCCACCGAGGTGGCGAGCATCGAAGCAACGAACGGCGCTGTCCATCTTGTATAAGGGTCGCAGAGGGCAGCCAATGATACAGAAAAGCTGTACAAGGCGTCTAGCGGCAAGAAGACGAGCACGAAGCAGTACGGCTTCATTGTTCGGAGGTAGACGGCCGAGCGAAGGTAGTCGCAGTAATGGTCGTACACAGGAAAGCACTGGCCGCTTGCTTGACAGTGGTACACCCTATCAGACAGGTCGAATTGGCATCCGAAGGGACACCTTCGGGGTCTCCGGCCTATTCCGAACCATTCAGCGCTGGGGATCATCGAAAGCTCGTATTATCACTTTAACTACCTTCTATATAGACGAGGCGGCCACCAGGCAATGCGTGTTCCCATGTGGCACGATCTGCCTGCATTATTCTCTTGCTGGAAGGATTCTTAAGATGGATTTTGTCAGATACTCGCAAATTTTGATCATGGGCGTATACGACTATACCTTGGGGGGCTTCCAGTGACGATCGCAGAACCTGGTTGTCATAAAAATCTGCAACCAGGCACCGAACCAGTTGGCCTTGAGGATAGCCGAAACGAGAATCATGCATAGGCCAAGATACCAGTTCTGAGGGGCAACGGGGTCACCGAAGCCAATCCCAGTATCTTGGGGAGCCATAAGGGAGAGCCAACAATACAAATAGTCGTTAGCGTAGGGGGCGAGGGCAAGGTAAAAGGTGAACCACATGGGTCCGAGAGAGAGGAAGACGTGCACGGAGCACCAGAAGGTGTTGTGGATCTTAGTCCACATTGTGACAGGATGTGGAGGTGCGTGAGGGGAGTCGTAGAGGGAAGTGTAGGTAGGCTAGAGAGTGATAGGGGGAACGTGATCAAGATTGTGAAGTGGGACAAAGGCGTCAAGTGTGTCAAGTGGTTGAAAAGCGTGAATGTCAGCGATAGGAGCGAAAATCAGTGAAAGCGTGCAGTCAGAAGTGTAGAGAGCCAAGTCTGGTGAAGAAGAAGAGAGAATTTGGGATTCAGAGGAGATCTGGGAGATGGGAGATATAAACAAACCACCCACGCGTCTGCACTAAGTTCAGGCAGTGACGACCCGTCAGACTACCTAGGAAACTGCAAGCCCAAGAACCACCCCATTCAGGATCGTAACTTCCAGTAAAATACGGTTCGGGGTGGGTATCCACGTATGTATAGAGGTAGGTATGTCTGTGGGTAAGGTAGGACGTAGCTATTGCCAGTCGCTCTTTCCTGGAAGGGGTATAAGTATCGGAAAGAGTAACGGTTGCAGGCCCACTTGCGCTTTAAAAAGTGCACCTGCCAGCTCTCAGGACTTAAGCCCACATTCAATCAGTTCTTAGAAGCAGGTAAATACAACAACGCCTTTCCCTTTCGCGCTGTACGGCGCAGCAGTAACGTTCCCCTAGGATCGTATTGGAAGGGATAGAAACGCGTAGCTGACGTATACTTACCTACATGTATATGTAAGAAAGAGCTGCCAGAGGTAGTTGATGTGTACACTGATCCTACCTATCTTAGGTGTTGCCTTGAATTCTCGTATCAACGACGCCGTCATAAAAGGTAGCTAATCTATTAAATGGTCTTGAATATATAAGTGTCTAAGCTGAAAATTCTGCCTTACCAACCTCCTTACTTAATCTATGTCTATAAACGCAGAATAATCACCCATAATACTATTTCCGCCCGCGTGCAGATGCTGCTGTTCTATAAGCAAGTGATTCTCAGAACCCCTTCGCCTTCATCTCAATGAAGAGGTCCTCCAAGGCCTCGTGACTGTCCTTGACCTCATATCCGAGTTCCTTGAGCTTTGTGACCAACTTGGTTGGGTCGAATACTGGGTTGCACCGTGGTGCCTTAAGGACCTTCAACATGTCGTTGAACTCAAAATTCTCCCACGTCAAATCAGGTCGGATGTGCTTCTTCGCTAACGCCATGACATCATTGTTCGTGAAAGGGTTTGGGTTAACCTGCAGTTTTTGGTCAATACAATGACTTTGAATTGCCAGTATCCCCAGACGCCGGGATCGCTTACAAGATTGTAGGTCCCTGTGACTCCATTTTCAGCCAGCAGAATAGCGCCAGGAAGGAGGCTAGGTAAAACGCTGCCAGACTAGAATAGGCAAGTCAGTTATTGACAAGGGAATGAAAATGGGATAGTAAAAGGGGAGATCAATCACATACTGCGAGCAAGCTGTTTACTTTATCGTATTTAAGAAGCCGTGTGAGGAGATTGCCAGGGTGCAGGTCAGCGGCAATTGGTACGCGAATACGCAAAACCAGGACGTTTGGGTAGTGACTGATAGTCTGAATCACTGTTAGTCAACGATACACTGTGCCCAGTCTCTAAATAAGATACGCATCGTTGAAGGATAACTCATACCTTCTCGCTTAGTAGTCTCGACCTGGAGTACCATGATCCCTCGTAGAAGGGTTCGTCTTCTTCGGTGAAGAAAGGGGTTCTTGGTATAGGGGTGGGCTCTCGGTCGAAAATACAGGCTGATCCGATGTGGGTGACATGAATACCGAGCTGGTAGCAGCAATCGACCAAGTTGAGCACACCTAGAATATTGGATCTCACAGTCTCAACCTTATGGTCCTCACACCAATCGACATTGGGTCTCCCACGCGCGCCGGCGCAGTTGATGACATTGGTTGGGCTGTGGTTCTTGAGCTCGCTATTTCGGAGTTAATTAGTGGAACATCCCACCAAGTAGGTATAGGTATCTGTGAAATGAGTAGTGTATATAACGAAATGAAAGCTAACTACGTCCAGCCGTCCCATATATGATATTAGAACACAAAGAAAGGGCTCAATTACCTTAAGACCTGTTCGCGGTTCTCGGTCCTAACGAGTGTAGTGACGACGGTCTTACCAGATGCCAAAAGTAGGTCCTTGATTTGCGTTGCGATCCAACCGTTACCTATGCTTGTGGGTAAGCCACACATATTCTAAGGGTTACAAGTATTGAACGTACCAAATATCAAGAACACACGAGGTGAGGTGTCGACAGCCATTATACCAGGAAATATTCGCGGATGGCTAGATGATTGTTTTATCTCTCTTTTGATTGCTTTCGTACGTAGACTTATGGATTCCTTAGGTACCAGGAACCTGTATTTCGCGGACGATTATTCAAGTTGATATTGGTCAATTCGAGATATGGGTCAATATGCCTGTGTTTTCTCTAGTTCTTGTTATTGATAGTGGTTGCTCGATAGTTATGTAGCTGTCTTTCTAGTCTTACATATTACTGAAGTATGGATCTATGACTCTGTTAGGATATGTCGCACGTCAGAAATTCTACCAGAGTAAGCCTCACCTGTCCTTACCTTCAGGTTTATCACGTCATCGTGGCGTTGCACGAATATTTTCAACGTTGATATGACTGACGGCCTATCGTATTCATACTTGCGACCAGAGTAATCCGGAGTTGGAGTGGAAGGTAACCAATTAGACGTGCAGATAGGCTATCAACCTAGTAAGCTAGTATCCCCCTTAACTCCTAATCTGAGAATGTGAATAACTTCCTTAGGTGATACCAGAGTTCGCGTGACTTCGGATGCTCCTAACCGTCCTCTATATCAGTTTATCACTTTGCGAAAAAGCTGAAGACGAAGACGTTCACCATCGTTGTGATAAGCATACTTGAAAATGGAGAAGTCAACATTTTCTGTCTCTTGCCTTGAGGTTACACCCCCAGACAGTCCAAAATGGAAATCTAGTTCTGTACCCATCGATAGCTTTGCCGATGACGGAAGTCTCGATCTCATCGGCAGTACTAGATTCGAAACTCGGAGCGATATAACAAACATCTTGATCACTGGCGGTGCCGGCTTTATGTAAGCGTAATTCCATATTCTCATTTTACCTACAATAGCTGACTGGGTGCTTCTTGTTAGCGGCGGCTGGGTCACGCGCCATTTAGTTGTCCAATATCCCGAATACAATGTCGTCTGCTTCGACAAACTAGACGAGGTCTCCTCACTAGCCAACATCAGTTGCTTGAGGCCGTTACCCAACTTCCAATTTGTTCAGGGAGATCTCACCAACCCGCAAGCCATATCCCGAGTCTTATCCGACCACAACATCGACTGTGTGATGCACTTCGCGGCCCATTCACATGTTCAGAATTCCTTTAATGACCCGAGTTCATTCACTTTGAACAATGTCATTGGCACGCAGAATTTGCTGGACTGCGTCCGACATTATGGAAGAGTGAACCGTTTTGTTCACGTTAGCACCGACGAGGTATATGGCGAGATCAATGACGAGCTAGCAAACGAGAGCAAACAATTTCTGCCTACAAACCCCTATTCGGCCTCTAAGGCGGCAGCTGAGAGTATGCAATATTATGACTTCTTTCCTCCTCCTACCCTGCCCTGGCGCCCGTCTTGGAGTTTGAAAATTTCAAGTCGAGTCAACTAGGGAGTTGTTTCTCACGAGATATGTCCGAAGCTCCATGGGGACTTATATGCTGACGCTTGGACCGCAGTGTACGTATATGCCTATTCCAAGTCATTTAACATCCCGACCGTGATAGTCAGGAGCAACAACGTCTACGGACCATGCCAGTATCCCGAAAGTGAGTTAATCTACTAAATTTTCGAGTGAAATACTAATGACACTAATAGAGATCATCCCGAGGTTTTTCAAACTTTTAGCAGAAGGCAAGCCACTCACCATCCAAGGTTCTGGTTTACATCAACGGCGATACCTCTATGGCGCTGACGCAGCCGACGGATTCGATACAATACTCCATAAGGGAGTCGTTGGCGAAGCGTATAACATAGGATCGGCGTTTGTGGTCACGAATCTCGAGGTGGCTATGCGCATGCTTGAGTTCTTCGAGTGTGATACTCAGACCGATTTACAGCGATATCTAGTATGGACGCCAGATCGTCCTTTCAACGACCACGATTACGGAGTTGATGGCTCTAAGCTTGAACAGCTTGGGTGGCAGCAGCGAACTGAATTCAATGACGGCTTGAAGGCCACGGTAGATTGGTATAGGAAGAATCTGAACATCTGGTGGCTACATGATACTGAGAAGGCAGGATCGTTGAAGTAATGGCTTCTTTTTTGGTCTGAGTCATAGTTTCTCTTCTGCCAATAAGGCTTAGATGGTAGAATGATAGAGGTAGACGTGTCAAATGTGCTTAGAATTTTAATACAAAGCATCTTATTCTCGATTGTATCCTCATATTTTCACAGGGTGATAAGCATACCCACGAGAAAAGGACCAAATTAATATCATTTTGATGCACTCGTCGGTGCAAGAGGGAAAGATGATGTTATATCCAGTAGCTTCCAATAAATTAGCTAGATATAAGCCGAAGACGTAAGAGCTGGTAGGCGTACATGCAACATAGGTAGGAGGTATATACCTTAGGTATATTAATGTCGGCCACGCCACAGGAATATCTCTTCAGCAAATTATAGCTACCACGTAATGGCCACCTTGTTCAGCCCCGATGATCCATTTTATTATTCCTCCTAAGCCTTGACTTGTATATCTTGAGGAATTAATAACACCTACAACACCTATAATTCCAGGTTACCCCTGATTAGTTCCTATATAATATAAAATACGCTCCAAAGTCCAAGTGGCGTCAGGTTTCGAGTCGTAAAGTAAGCGTTACCTCGTCCTCCTCAGACGACCTAACAGTTGTTTCCGACATGGCAGCGTCAACAAGGTGACACATTACTGTTTTAAGCTTTCCTCTCTGACATGATACAGAATATTGGATAGTTTTGTTAGCACTACTCTCATCACCCATGGCCTGGGCTCGATCTCGGTTGTGAAGTGCGCCACCGAATTCCGCATTTTGGTAGATTAATGCGGAAGTATTTTTGGGCAACCTATTGTGCCCCACGCCGTTCTCATCTGGCGAATCCAGGAGCTCGGGATCTAAGTCTGCCACTTCAGCCCACGGGCTATGGTCCCACCAATCGGTCTGGCTAGTGGCCTGGGAGTCGAAGTGGCTGTCTTCTAGGATCGCATTACCAAGTAGTGTCGGCACGGAAAAGTGGTATGTTGCATTCTGAGTTTCTGGCGTGCCAATAGTCGTTTCCAGCATGTTGGTCAGCTCTCTCACTGAGCTGGTTCTACTCAGGGGACTTGTGTCGAAAGAAGCTTCTCTACTTGATAGATCCCCGTCGGTTTCTCCATATGACTTGCGAGAATGGCTACTGGAGCGAGGGTCAACTTCTTCAAAAGGGAAATTGCTACTGAAGTTGGGGGTCATGTCAAAGGTCCCATTGTACTGAGACGGTGATGTTGGTGAAGTGCTGGTTGGCGAGGGAAGTTGTTTTGTGCCTACCCCCTGGCGCTTCTGGCGTCGCATGAGAAGGGAATAGCGGTTCTTGAGTGACAGTGGCGCGCGGCCCTCAAGAAAACTGCTTGCCATAAATTTCCAATTGTGCCCATATAAGTCGACAAGATGCAAAAGAAGATTTTCCTGTTTGGATGTCGACGGTTAGAAGCCTGCTCTGCTGTGTCGTGTGGGCGGAGTTGTAAGGTGGGCGAGTGACGTACCTCTTGGGAAGACCATGGGCTATGATCTAGTTCCGGATTCAAGTTTTCGTTCCATCGTTTAGCGCACTGGTCTCCATTGCGGGTGCCTACTGCTCCCGCCACTACAATCCATCGTCTTCCATATTTAGCAACTGCGTCTCTCAGGCGTGCGTCCTCGACGGGAGCCCAAGTGCCCGAATTGACGGTTGGTGAGACTCTTGGGGCCTTTGTGTCTGGCCCCTGCATATCTGAATGCGTAGGACGATAATATAGATCAAGTAACTGACACATAAGTTTGGTAGGTTTACTTGTGCGCCACCTTGTACCACTATCTTTCTAGAGGCCACGCGATAAGGTTACAGCAACGCCCTTTATATTGTTCTAATCATATGATCCTTTGCGCGCCGAGACAGCTTACCCTGTTATAATAAAGCAAGGACGCGCCATATTCGCACCTTCACCCTGACCTAGGATTCCGACGAATCGGAAGTGATAATTTAGTTATCCTACTCGCAGCTTATTCCTTCTTATCCCGACACCGAAAATCTTATGTCTACTCCGTCTCCGAGTGTTAATGAGAGGTAGGTAGGCAGCGAGGAGATCGTGGCTTGGATATAGATCGTTATATTTAACTCGCTTGAATTCGTCATACTCAGAACCTTAAAAGACATAATCCCAGTGTGGACGTGCAAGAGATATGTAGGGCCGGCCACATGGGTGTATCCCTAAGACTTGACGGTGAGAAGATAAAGGGCGGCTTAGGTGAAGTATCTGGGTGGGTATCTGGCGCTGAGCTGCAGGTCAAGCACATGCTAGGGTAGTACCTACTAGGTACCTGTAGGTAGTGTTGGGATATGCAGCTATCGCCTCAGACACGTTGAGACGTAGGTGCACCTACAATCCTCCAGTTAGCATCATTTCAGACATGAGAAAATGGTGGGCATGTCGCTAATTTCGCTCGGAGTAATAGATTGTGCGAGGGTATACCAGATTACCAGGTAGGTAGGTACTTCCACCATGCATGTTCCATACGACACCCGCATCACCGACCGTGTTTTAATGCAGACTTACCAAAACGTACACGCACATGTACCTAAGTATATCCGGGTAAATACGATGTACTTGCCGGAACAGGCCGAGGTATTAGCTAGCGAGCCAATCAGGGATCAGCCTCCAACTAGTATTAGCAGCTTAACTTTAAACTAACGTATGCTTGATTTTAAGCTTAAATGTAATGGTATTTACTACTCAGTTCTGTAAATATTTTTCATCTAATTTCAACCTTTTACAACGTACCATAATTGTGATGGTTAAACTAGATTGCCGGATACGGCTATAAGCAGACACCACCGACGTTTTTCGGGCTCTTTAGAGTTATCGATGCATTGCAAACGGAGAGGCGGATTTTAAGGGATTTTTTTCTTCACATGCTGTGAATCTCACCACATGCATAGGTACCTAATGTTTTATGCTTACGACCGCCTCTTACGTGCGAATGCTATCGCAACATACATCCGACCGTGGGCTGACATGTTGACCACTCTCGTTATGCGGGAAGATAGGCGAATCGCGACGAATCTACCTAGGTAAGGTTCAACTCTTAGTACCTAACCCAATGCCGGCATAGCCAAGTATTCTCTTTGCAACATTTTTATTCTAACCGTGAGATACTAGTGTATAAAGCTATCTAGAAAAGATGGAACAGTAGCCATTAACATGCGAAACTTGCAACAATGTTGTCGGGGATAATATACTAGTTGATGCCTTCGTCGACGAATTTTCCCAACTTTAAGGTTACTTCCACATGCTAGGCATCAATACTTGAAGAGCTTGCGGGACGGGTGTACGTGAGATCCTCCTCAATCAAATCTTTGGGCCGCTCATCGCACCAACACGATTACAAGCCAGGAGAACAATTCAGCCGCATTACACACGTCGTGCAACATACGGTGAGTAATCACGTCATGTGGTGGACAGAACCTATTCAACAGCAGTCTCGGACTGGGAGGTTTGTACCCGAGGCCGGACGGGATGGTCACAGCCTCACTAGATATTGGAGTCATGTTTAGCGACAAAAGCATAATGACGGAATACGGCACGATCCGGGAACACGATCCCGGGACACCGTTTGCCACTTTCGTCTTTGTGTAACCGACACGGTCCAGGCTTCTGCGGGATTACTAATACGAACTGCCGGACTGGGAAAATGGTCCCCTTAAGAATCATCGTACTACTCCCGTGTTGGGCCAATGGCTATCCTGTGAGCTGACAAATTTAATTAAACTTTTCAAAGCAATTTTCATATTCCAGAGCCATGATGTACCGGTATTTCATGAGCTCGTCGCGGTCGGTCTCGCTCCCGTGGTCTCTGTTGTCTTTGGCGTCAACTCCACGAATCCCGAGCGACCAGCCCACCCCACGCCGTTAACTAAAATGCAGTCATTCCGTCAATATCGTCGTCTGAGAGAAGCAGTGAGAGAGGACCTTGCGAGAGCCCAGGCTAATAGTTCCTCACCCGACTCAACGGGCACTTCTACCCCTGAAGCCGAATCTAAAGCCGAGCCCGCCCGAAACCAAAAGAAAGAGGAAAAGTTATTGCCTTTAGTTGCTGGAGTCACTGTATCAAGGCCGGCAGAGCACAACGGAACCGTCACATACATAGTAGGGTGGAAAGAGGATGATCCACTAGAGCCTCATAACTGGAGCCTGGCGCAAAAATGGTGGTGTACTGTGGCAGTCTGTCTGATCGGCATGGCTGTCAGCATCCCATCGTCCATTGATGCGCCAGTGTCTGACCAGTTCAACGAATACTATGGGGTTGGCCCTATTGCCGGCTCGATGACGACCGGTATGTACCTACTCGGCCTGGGAACAGGCTCGTTGTTCGCCGGGCCCTTCTCCGAAACGCTAGGGCGCAACGCCATCTACCTTAGCACTATGGTGGTATTTATAATATTTATTATGGCCAAAGCCTTAGCGCCCAATTTTGGAGCTGCACTTGTATTCCGGTTTCTGACGGCCTTCTTCGGCTCGACACCGTTGACTTGTGCTGGCGGTACAATCGCCGATATTTGGGGGCCACTGGAATTTACTTTCGCCCTACCATTCACCACAATTTCTTCATACGCTGCACCATTTCTGGGTCCGGTCATCGGAGCTTATCTGCCAGGCGTCGGCTTTCGCTGGGCTGACTGGATTGCATTGCTAATCTCCGCCGCCGTGTTGATTGTGATTATCCTCTTCCAACCAGAGACGTACGGACCATTGCTTTTGGAATGGAAAGCCCATCACTTGCGAGAACTCACTGGCGACGATCGTTATCAGGTTGATACACACGCATCCGCCACCACGCTCGGCCGCCGCCTGCTAATCTCCGTTTACCGTCCATTCCAAATGACCTATACGGAACCGATTATCCTGATCTTCTCATTTTACCTCATCATCCTTTACATAGTCTTGTTTACATTCTTAAATGGCTATCCATACATCTTCACACAGACTTATGGTATCTCCAAGTCCCTTACCTACGTTATCTGGGTTGCCATGCTTGTTGGGGACAGCATCGCCTTACCGCTCATTCCGATTGTTTACGGCTGGACCAAGAATGCTGCTGCGAATGCCGCAGCCAAGGGGGAACCTCTCCAGCCGGAGGTATGTATGTATTGGGCCATGATGGGCGGCTCGATTCTGCTACCAATCTCACTGTTCTGGATGGGCTGGACCTGCTATGTAAGTCTCGTTACCCCGTTTTCCCTACACTTGAAACTTTTCGCTGACGGGCGTTCAGCCACACGTTAGCATCTGGTCTCCGATCATCGGCTCGTTTGTCTTTGGCTACGGTTTCGTTACCGTCTTCAGTACAACCTACCTATATATTTGCTTTATCTACACGATATATTCCGCGTCAGCCCTTACCTTCATGACGTTCAGCCGCTACATTATCGCCGGGGCGCTACTCCCTGCTTCGATCCCAATGTATAATCGGCTGGGCCCTCACTTCACGCTCACCCTTTTGGGTACAATCATGGCCCTTATGGCACCTGTACCATTCTTACTTTACCGTTATGGCCACAAGGTTCGGGCTATGAGTAAGAATGTCCAAGTCAAGACTTGAAGGGAATTTTTCGATATCCGCTTCGTTGATTACCACGAATATAACCAGAGTGGTATCATTGGGTGTTATTTCCTTAGCCAGGGTGTACTCTATCAATTACTACCTGTGGCGCTCGAGTTGCAGAAGGCCGGAGTGATATCATATCTTATTAGAGAACGCATAGCATACAGAATAACCATACACTTAATCAATATTAATTTGCGGTCAGCTCCTAAATGAAGATCGGTACCCGTGATTTTAGAAACGATGGTTCTTCGCGCTATTGCGATAGAATTAGCTCCATTAACATGTAGAATACTGCAAATTAGTTCTACTTTCAGCATCCGCTTAACACGCACGCAGGGGCTAAGCTCATGCGTCTGGCATATCAAGGGGATAGGTAGAAAAGTGTTCCTCAGCCCTTACAGGTAATATTTCCATGCTCGTAGGCTCTGCGAGATTTCCTTAATATTATCAAGCTTTTTACACAACCTGGTTCACCGATATAACTGCGACACTCCGATATTCTCAGGTACTGCTGATTCCGATCGATCGTACGACAACTGATGGTGTGTAAGACTAGAGGGCCGCACGAAGGATTGCTTGTCACGAGACTCTAACGCCTCGGCAAACGATTAAAACGCTACGCGACATTTACTCAATTAGCAGGATTGAGAAAAGGGGTAAAAATTGTCCGCCTTACGTAGCTAGCATACCGGTAGTAAGCTTACACCCCCTTTTTGGATCGCAAGAGGCTGTGTTGAGCTTGCATGCTATGTAGCATCATCGGCAAAATAATTTCCAACTCCGGCAGATTTACAGACAGAGTTGACTTATGTTGAGCTTCAGCGTGATATGGCGTCCTGCGTTGACCTGGTTGATTACATTGTGGTGGCGTGACACGGGAATCCTGAGATTTCGTTGAATTTATGTCAGGGAGGGGCCCTCTCCTGGCGATATTATCAATGTCAGGGACAGACTTTAAACAACGTTTGGCAAAATGGAGCCGGAACAGATCCACGTGACACTGACTCCCTTAGATCACCTTCATCCGACGAATTACGTTAAGCTCTTTTTCTACTTTCCTCTAAAGCCTGACGCCAGTGCTACTACCGTCTTCAGCGGCCTACACGAAGCTCTATACAAGACCTTTGTTCAACTGCCCTGGCTCAGTGGTAAGGTGTACCGTCAGGATCCGACCGCTTCTGGATGGCGGCCCGGTCAGCGAGAGATACGTTACCGGCCCGTTGATGCAGGTGGACCGCGGCCACACCAGCTACGCTTCAAGGAACTGCCAACAGAATGGGACTATGAGGACCTCAAAGAGGATGGATTTCCTATCGACGCCTTTGCACATGAAGATTTGCTGTCAACGCCGGTTCTAGGCGACATAGATATTGGTGCCGATCTCTTCATATCCCAGGCGAACTTTCTCCCCGGATGCTGCATCCTGGCTGTGTCGAATTGTCATGCAGCTTTGGATGGTCCGGGCATGATCACGGTGATAAAAGTGTGGGCCCAAAACTATAGGGGCTTACATGGCGGGGATGTTGAACTAGAACAGGTCCCAGCCGAGAGCTCAGACCGCACTCTTCTTGATCGCCTCTGGGCTCAGAAAGGAATAGCCCATCCACCATCCCAAGCCGATCCATGGACGCGAGGTTTAGTTGGCATCGGGTTTGAACCCCTGAAGGAAATCATCACGATCCCACCTCCGAAGGTCATGAAGCAACGTATGTTCTACATGTCCCGTACCAACCTGGTGGCCCTGCAACGGGAGTGTGAGAAGGAGACGGGGCCGGGAATCCTTTCCAGCGGCGACTCTATAAGCGCGCTATTATGGCGCTGTCTGCTTAAAGCGCGCAAGTCCGCTACTGGTAATACTCTTCCAGGTGATTCTGTGCTCGAGATGCCTGTCGAGGCACGAGCAGAATTCTCGGAATCCGTGCCACCCAGCTATATTGGGAGTTGCTGCTTCTTCAACCATGCGACTCTGCCACTTACGGACCTTACAGCCAATTCAACGCCTCTGGGCCACGTGGCTCGGGTAATCCGAAGCGTAGCAGGTCGAGTTAATACCCAGGTTATGCACGACGCTTACGCCGTAATGCGGGATGTCCCAGACTATACCCTTGTGCGACAACTGTTTAAAGGCGTGTATGGAGCCGATCTGTTTATTACTAACAACCTACTCTTTCCCATTGGTGATATATGCTTTGGGGATGTCGGATTCGCGAATGGAGGTCACGCTGAAGAGTTACGCATTTCTATGGGACCCTATAATGACTTTGTCCGCGTTGCGTTCATTATGCCCCGTAAGAGACACGGCGGAGTTGAGCTTAACATAAGTCTTTTCAATGACGAGATGGAAATTCTATTGGAAGACAAAGAGTTTGGGAAATTCTGTTTGCCGCTCTAAGAGGGCAATGTCAAATCTGACCTAGGTACCTACCCTTAGGTGAATGGTTAGCAGCCAGTGAGCAAACAATACACAGAAAATCAGGTGAAGCCAAGAAAGTAACAATGCATGGGTATCACTACCGTATAATTTGGAAATCCGAGACAATATCACCGTTAGGTACCAGACATAGTCCGCTTCGTGACAATTTGTAGAACGATACATGATATCATATCTCCCTACGGACTTTCTAAACTTTAGCAATGCATCTCTAAACTAGTCGGGCCCAGTAGATTTGTGCCTCGACTAAAATTTAATCCGATGTAGCAAATAGAACGTGAAGGTAGTGATAGGGGGTTTCCCACCTCGTCCCGCAGGCGAGAGCCGGACCTTACTCGGTTACCTCGCATAAATCCTTTCGGGCCCCCGGAAGGATCAATAAGAGCCGTAGTCAGGAGGAATAAGCGAGGTTCATGTCTATGGCGCAGCGTCTGTTGATCTGACCCGTCTCGTTGTCGAGATAAGAATCCGAGTCAGGAATCACGCGAAGATTGCATTATCTCACATCAGAGTCATTGTCGCATGGAACCCGAGTTGAATTCTGACTAAGCGCTTCCACCATTCACCACAATAAGCCGGTAAGCCAATGGATAGATTCAGATGGCCGCCTTACTCCTAGGCTTGAGTCGGTCAATCAAGACGGAGCTGAGTTTACACCGCGTATCTACCTAGTACTTAGGCTGACTGAAGATGCTTAACTTCAACCCAATGCAGATGCAGCCGACACGTTTCCAAACGTTTCGACATGATGCGATGCGGGCTAAGTTGGGAGCATCACGGTACTAGGATAGGTACCTTAGGAGGTACTCAGGGGCGAGGTCGACAGGTTTCCAATTGCTTCAAAACCTGAACAAAATCGCGACATATAGATCATTAGCAAGACTTTGTCCAACTATTTCCAAAACATTAACTCATTTGACATGGCTCAATACCCGTTTCCCAACGGCGTCCACGCCGCGCCCCTTCCCCATGGTAATAATATTCATCAGGGGAAAGCTCAGAATGCATCTCCTTCTGAGCCCATTGCTATAGTCGGCATAAGCAGTAGGTTTGCAGGAGGTGCTAGCACTCCGTCGAAGTTGTGGGAGCTGTGTGCCTCCGGAAAAGGAGGTTGGTCTCCTATTCCCGCGGATCGTTTCGACGCGAGATCTTTCTATCATCCAGAAAAAGGGAGAAAGGGTCGAGTGAGTTATTCAACGTCATTGAATATCGAAGAGGAAGTAAATAGCTGGCTAATTGAGACGCGGTAGAACTACGCTTTAGGAGGATACTTCCTCGAAGACGACGTCGCATTATTCGATGCTGCATTCTTCAACCTCTCTGCCGACGTGGCTAGTGTAATCAACTTACGAACCAAACACACAAGCATTTGAAACTGATTGAATCCAGGCAATGGACCCTCAGATCCGATTATTGTTGGAATCTGTGCACGAAGCAGTAGAAGACGGTATGAAGCACTCCCAGGCTACCAATGGACTCGGCAGACGTGATTCTAACGTAATCTAAAAGCTGGCATCCCATTAGACAAGTTGGCTGGATCGAATACGTCAGTTTTTTCGGGATGTTACGGGAAAGACTACCACGAACTCCAGGCTCGAGATCCGGAATCTCTACCAGCTGCCTTCCTTACTGGGAACGGCACAGCTATGCTTTCTAATCGCATATCGTATTTCTACGACCTGTATGGACCGAGTATGTCCATCGATACTGGTTGTTCATCTGGTCTAGTCGCACTACACCAGGGCTGCCGCAGCATTCGTACGGGCGAATCGGATATGGCTATCATCGGCGCGAGTAGCTTGATGCTCAGCCCCGATCTGTTCATTGCCAAATCTAGCCTGAGGTAAAGTTACTCTGACCTGTGAACGTTAAGCAACACTAAATGTATAATAGTATGACTGGGGCTGATGGTAAATGCTATGCGTGGGATGCTCGCGCGCAAGGCTACGGCCGCGGAGAGGGTGTCGCAACTCTAATTATAAAACCTCTCCATACAGCAATTCGAGATGGAGACCGGATCCACGCACTGGTCCGGGAGACGGGTTTGAACCAGGATGGCAAGACGGCTTCGATTACGTCGCCGTCCGTACACGCGCAAACAAGACTTATAGAACAGTGCTACAAGCGCGCTGGACTTAAGCTTTCCGAGACGGGTTACGTCGAAGCCCATATGACGGGGACCCAAGTCGGAGACATCGCCGAAGCCGAAGCGCTAGCAAAAACCTTTGGCAAGAGTCGTAAATGTCACGATCCCGTGCTCGTTGGCTCGGTCAAGGTAGGTTAGGGATTGAACTCCTTACGTCGAAGTGGTCTGAACATCTGCTAATCGAACCACAGACAAACGTCGGGCATTGCGAACCTGTAAGCGGTCTCGCAGGAATTATCAAGGCGATTTGGGCCATGAAGAACCGACAAATTCCGCCCAATTTAAATTACGAGACCCCAAACCCTAATATTCCCCTGGAAGAGTGGAATTTAAAAGTCAGTATTGTAAACCTTCCAACTGTTTAGTGGATATACTAACATTCTCTGAGGTGCCTACCGTTCTTACGCCGTGGCCTCGTGACAAGCCGCTTCGGGCTTCAATCAATAACTTCGGGTACGGCGGGACAAACGCGCATGTCATATTAGAAGGAGTTCCTGAAGTCGGCGGCAGACCTAACGGGGTCAATGGAATCAGCGGCGGCAGTTCGCTGACGCATCGTATCTATGTTGTCAGTGCGAAAGACTCAGCGGCTTTGAAGAATAGGGTCACAAGTCTCGCCACTTACGTCCGCAGCTCGTTAAGCGACGATCGTCTCGGCGACCTGGCATATACCTTATCCGAACGGCGATCCCGACTGCCAGCTGTGGCGGCTGTACGAGCCGAGAACGTGGGCGAACTGGCCAATCGCCTAGACCAAATTTCAGCCAATGTCTCACACGCCACGGGCAAGCGACCTCGGCTCGGCTTCGTGTTCAACGGCCAGGGAGCTCAATGGCATGCAATGGGACGAGAGCTGAAGGCATATCCTATCTTCGACTTGGCTATCAAGAAAGCCGACGAGACTTTGAAAGGTTATGGGGCAACATGGTCCTTGCTCGGTTCGTAAACCCTCCTCCAAATGTTTTACCGACTACCTAGTAAGTTCCTAATATTCCTGTAGAAGAACTTCTTAGAAACGCAGACTCAACGCGGGTGTCAGAGGTCAATTTGAGCCAGCCGATGACAGTCGCGCTTCAGCTGTGCCTGGTCGACCTTCTGGGATCCTGGGGGATTATACCTTCGGCGGTAACGAGCCATTCTAGTGGAGAAATCGCGGCCGCTTACGCCGTAGGCGCTCTGTCATTTGAAGAAGCCCTAGGTGTGGCATATTACCGTGGTGAGTTGGCTCTTCGAAATAGTGATCTTTCCGCCCTGTCCGGTAGTATGATGGCTGCCGGAGTAGGTGCTGGAGAGGCGGCAAAGTACATTGCCAGCGCCAGCAGTGGTCGCGCAGTCGTTGCTTGCATAAATTCGCCGGGAAGCGTAACCCTGTCTGGAGACCTTCACGCGATCGACGAAATTGCAGCGTCTTTGCGGTCAGACGGGATCTTTACAAGGAAGCTCAAAGTCCCCCTAGCCTACCACTCCCACCATATGCAGTGTATCGCGAAGGATTACCTAGAAAGCTTGAGAGACATACTACCTCTTAAACGAAGTATGCGAAGTATGCAGGTAGACACCAACATACGGTTCGCTTCTCCCGTGACGGGCGAGATTGTCTCTTCGCCAGCAGACTTCACTCCAGACCACTGGGTACGCAACTTAACAAGCCCCGTCCTCTTCAATCAAGCATTCGAGAATATGTGTTTCGGGGAGAACGGAACTGCAGAGGTAGACATGATTGTCGAGGTTGGAGCTCACAGCACGCTGTCGGGTCCAATCCGCCAAATCCTGAAGGGACGTGAAATTTCGTATGTATCCTGTCTGCAAAGGTCAGTCGATGCAGTGGAGACCATGCAAAGCCTTGCTTGTGACCTTCTCACTCGGGGATACCCCGTCTCTATCTCAGGCGTCAATTTCCCGACCGGCGGCTGCCACACTTTCCTGCACGACCTACCCACGTATTCATGGAACCATAAAAGACGATACTGGACCGAGTCAAGAATCAGCAGAGAGATCCGCCAAGGCAGATTCGCGCCCCATGAACTCCTAGGCAGTCTTCTCCCAGGAGGTGGACCTGCTCCAACATGGCGAAATCTCTTGCGTTCAGCCGACGTGCCGTGGTTAGAGGACTATAGAGTCGACTCCAATATTTCGCTGCCTCCAGCGGGCTACATTTGCATGGCGGTTGAGGCAGTGCGTCTTCTCACGGAGTCACACGGTACCGTACACGGCTTCAGGCTTCAAAACATAGAATTTGGTGCAGACCTGATCATTCCCTGCGCTGCTGAAGGTGTTAAGACACAATTCGCCATGCGCCCTCTTGGTGATGGCTCGTATGAGTTTTCTCTCTCTTCACTAAGGACAGAGACTGAATGGATCGAGAACTGCAAAGGCTACGTCGCAGCTGAGCACAATAAAATACCCAAGTCCGATTTGCGCCTTGATTCTTTCGCATCTTCAGGGCTGAATCCTACGAAGGTGGATGTCAACACATTCTATACACGCTTAAGCGAGTTGGGAACTTATCAAGGGAAGACTTTCAGAAACGTGACCGACATTGAAACATCAGGAAATAGGATACTCACGGAGGTTACCATCGGTGAGACCTACGACTACCTCGTTCACCCAACCACCCTGGAGTCAATTATCCAGGGTACAATGAGTGGGCTAGCCCAAAAGGCGAGGCACGACTGCACAATCTCCGCACAATCGATGGGGACAATATTTATTGGGCGAGAACTCCACAGGCGGCGTGGTGACAAACTGCGAGCCCTGGCCGAGATTCTTAAGTCCGATAGGAGGCACCTCGACTCCGACGTCGTAGTTGTTAATCACGGAGAGGACGCCACACCGGTTCTTCAGATAAAACACTTTTATGCCCAAGCTACGACCCATACTAGTGGCAATGGACAGTACTCCAATAGGGCGCCAATAAGGTCTAGGATGGATTGGGAGCTTGATATCTGGTCGCGTGTGCCAACAGCCTTCCAGGAGTCGATCCAAATTACGCTAGGAGATCAGGACAGAGATTTTGAGAAAAAGATACTGCGACTCTCCTATAACTTCATCCACGACGCTGTTCGCGAGCTAGAAAGCGACAGCCAGAAGATAGAAAGCTGGAAATGGCACTTCAAGGCCATGTACAATTGGATGAAGCAAGTGGTCGTTCTCGGAGCGAGCGGAGCTTTGGCACCGCGTAGCCGGACATGGGCAAACGCGAGCCGAGCCGCCAAGCAAATGCTTGCTGACGAGATGAATACCAATGGTGGTGCCACGGGACAGCTTATTGTCCGCGTGGGACAGCAGCTTCCCGGGATTCTGCGAGGCGAGGTCACGCCACTCGAGCTAATGATGGAGGGAGATCTGTTGAACAAGTATTATATGGATTACCCCAAACTCCAAGACCGGACCTATAAACATCTTGCCAAAGTGGCAGAGCTTCTTGCAGTGAAGCGACCTGGAGCAAACGTCCTGGAGATTGGAGCGGGCACCGGGGGGGCTACCAAGACTGTCCTCGAGGCCTTCGGTGCCAGAGCAGGGGATGACTCCAGATCTGTGCTCGGCCACTATACGTTTACAGATGTCTCCTCGGGCTTCTTCGAAGCGGCAAAGAAGAAGTTGGCTCCGTGGGTCGATTTGATGGATTTCAAGCCTCTTAACATCGAGTCGGACCCGCTACAGCAGTCTTTTACTCCTGGGAGCTATGATATTATCGTTAGCTCCCTCTGCCTCCACGCCACCAAATCTCTTCATAGGACTATGATAAACGTCCGGAAACTGCTCAAACCAGGAGGCAAGCTCGTATTGATTGAGACAACACAGGATCGTCTCGACATGCAGATCATTTTCGGGACGTTTGAAGGGTGGTGGCTCGCAGAAGAGGAGGACAGGAAAACGAGTCCTAATGCTTCGCTTAAGACGTGGGACAAGGTCCTGCGTGAGACAGGTTTCACCGGTATCGACTTTGAAATTGGCGACTGCGAAGATTCTGAGTATCAATGCACAAGTCTTATCCTGTCAAGTGCGCCGACAAGGCCAGCATTTCCGACGTCTATTTCTCTCGTCCACGCAGGGATCTACCCACCCCAACCATGGCTGGGAGAACTCAGCGAGGAGATCAATAAAGCAGCTGGCATAATGCCTGTCGTGGAAAACTTATATGATGTTCAGACGTGGGATGATAAATTGGTAATTTTCATGGCTGAAATGGGCGGTCCATTCGTGCACGGTATGGGCCAAGCCGCCTTCGACAGGCTCCGAAACCTTCTGATCAATAGTCGAGGTCTTCTCTGGCTCAGCTGCGGTGGCACCATTGACGCAGAACAGCTTTTCCATGCAGAAACACAGGGTCTCCTGAGGGTGCTGCGACAAGAAGACCCGAGCAAGAGATGTGTACATCTCGACTTTTCTCCAGGTCCCGATGAAAATCCCTGGACGAGCGGCAAGGTAATGCATATCATCGACGTTATCCAGCAGAACTTCGATTATAACGACAAATCTTCGAACTTGGATTCCGAGTACGCAGTGAAGGACTCGGCACGTTATGTGCCTAGGTTTTACCCTGTCTTTGGCATACCGGTGAGTATCCATGCATTGTGGTAAAGGTCCAAATTCAGAAACTAACCGCAACAATAGGAAATTTCTGACCCTCTCCCACTGAGCCAGAACGCCACATACTTAATTTCAGGCGGCATGGGCCGAATTGGCTCAGCAATTGCCTCGTGGTTGATTGGCGAAGGCGCGAAGAACTTGCTTGTTGTGTCTCGAAACGCTGAAACGCATCCCAAAGCCGCTGAACTGGACACAATAGCCAAAGCAGCAGACTGCAGTCTCCACATACGTTCTTGCGATATCGCAGATGAGAAGGAACTCGTGAAGCTCTTGGCGGAATGCTCCGACATAATGCCACCTATCCAGGGGGTGATCAACGCATCCATGGTGCTAGACGTAAGTGATGAATTGCCAAGACTTGCCGTGTATCTCAGCTCACTGGTTCCTAGGACACGATACTTGAGCGCATGACCTGGCCTCAATGGCAGCGTGTAATCAAGGCCAAAGTCGATAGTAGCTTCAACTTACACATGCACCTACCAGCGCTTAATTTCTTCATCATGCTCTCTTCGGTTGCAGGGTTGATTGGTCACACGTCGGAGGCGAATTACGCTGCGGGCAATACATTCCAGGACGCACTAGCACGCCACCGCACTGCTAGCGGCCAAGCTGCTGTAGCTCTTGACCTTCCAATCATCAAGGGCGTCGGCTGGATACCCGAGCTGGGAGATCGTGAAGAAGGCGCACTGTCACATATCGAAAATCTCGGATCTGTTTCAATGCCTCTTGACCGTCTATTAGACTTGCTTGAAGAAGCAATCCACAACCCTCAGCGTCCTAACCCTTCTGATAGTCAGGTCATCCTAGGCCTAGCTAGATACGACGCGATTCCGGACGGCTCTTCTACCAAACGCGACCCCCGTTTCGGAACACTACGGCTAGCGGCCCAAGGATCTGTGACCGACCAGACGGCTGCCACTGTTGCCGAAGCAGGGGTGAAGGACAGCATGGCGGAGCTGATCCATGCAGCAGCAGGCAAGGCGACCATCACGCTCCCCGAGGCCACAAGGCTGATTGTGGATGCGGTGGCAGAAAAAACGGCGGCCATTTTCAACATTGAAAGGGGTGAGATCGATGCTAGCGTGCCGTTGACGCGCTACGGTGTTGATTCGCTAGTCGGAGTTGATCTTCGCAATTGGCTCGTGAGTAGTATTAACGCCAAGGTGTCGGTGTCCGACATCCTCCAAAGCCCGTCGCTGTCTGAATTCGGCGAACTGGTAGCAACTAAGAGCGAGCTTATTGCAGGCATAACGGCTTAGTCTAGCAATGATGAAGACAATATTAGTCATATATTAACGAAAAAGAAGTTGAATGGATGGATGGATGGGCAAGATCCTTAAAGCGAGTCTGCCACGAATCTATCGAAGCTCAAGTTGTGATTCCTAAATGTCACTCAATGGTTGCTGAAGGTCGGCAATGCGATCCAAAAGTGATTACATAACAAAGGTCCAAGATCACGGGAATCCGGAACTACTTATATCCGGCCTATTTGATTACCTAAGGTTCGGTTCTCCGGACTGTCCGGATTCGTTTTCATCTGACAGGACAAACTACCTAGGTACCTATCTTACCACATCCACATTCAAGTTAGGGATCACTGCTGGATAAGAGGCGAAATTAACCCATAGTGTCTGTGGCATCTAGACCACCATATCGCCCTAGACCTATTCAATGGAACCCACGTCTCCCGAAGTTGCGACACCATTCTACGAGCCGTACTATAAGACTTCAAGTGCTACCACCACTCCGAATACCCATAAATGAATATTTACATACCGTTGGCTTATTATCGTTAATCCAATCGAGGATATTCCAAGGACATTGATAGGCACAGTCAACATGCCGTCACCGGCTAGTGGCGTAACTAGCCAATAACCCCAGGAATTCTGACGAATTCGGGACTTTCATAGAGCGACAATCTCTCTTTGAATGGCAGTGCTTTGGGCAATGTAAGGGGGCACTCATAAGATGCTAGTTGTCCCATTGCCCACATCATGATGCTATCTCCATGAACAAAACCTCGATACGCTATGAAACGGTATCATTATCACCACAGTAGTCTTCAACTCATCAAGGGGTCCGAGCGAGCAAAATCGACAACATACAAGGGCTACTTGATGCCATCAGCTCTACTGCAACGCAAAGTGCGCGCTCGGGGAAGGCAACAGGCTTCCTTACATGTAGTCAATGATTCCGAGGTTCTGAACTTAAGGGGTTGGTAACGTATCCAGAAAGGATCATGTTGTCTTGGCCATTTGTTTGATTGATATCAACGCAAAGCAATCTATCTCTCCTCCCGCGAACACCTATACTGAAAGCCCTAATTTCTTCTGCGGCAAATAGCTTTCCACTAGAACGGGAAGCCCAAAGACGACCAAGAAGTTAATTGTCCATATCTTCACTGTGCCAGGCGCCCTGCAGGTTCCAAGCTTCCAGCATTTCTGCATCCTGAGTTCGGCCATCCTTCTCAAAGTCTTGGACGTACATTTGGTATTCCAACCATCTTTCTCGTCTCTTTTCATACCGCTCTCTCTTCTGTTCGAAACCATTGAGCTCCTCTTTAGTGAATACGTCGTAATCATCCTGCACGGGAATCATCTGCATCGGGTCGTATATGTATTCACCCGTAGTTCGAAAACGGTGGTGATATTGCCCTTTGTCGACGATCCACCAGAGCTCGTCGACCTGGAGCGACCAGAGAAGATACCTGTTCCCGGCAGTGCTGCCAATAGCGTTTGGAAACTCCCTCGCATCCCACTAGAATCCGAGTCGTTCCACACCGTGAGTCGACACCAATGTGTGGATGTTCTGCATAGGCGGATTTTTTCTGAAGACGGACGTTAACAGGTCCATTAGTCGGTTATTTTTATCGGCCGCTGTGTCATTCAGGTTAGCAATTGCTATGTGAAAGCTGTGTCAGGCTTTCATGTCTCTCGAGCAGTCCGTTAAGGAGGGGCAGCTCTAGAGTTTGAAGTTGAAGTATACTTACCATAATACCCAAGATCGCACACATCGCCTCCACGTCCATCATGAACAAGAAAAACGTCATGTTGAAACGACACGAGAGGACCTATTGTGGCTCCTCCTACTAAATCCCGGCCTAACCAGCCATCTTGAAGGCGTGTGTAGAAAACAGTCGTAAGATGCGCGTGCACCTCTTTGCTTACGAAGAGTAATTTTGGCGCGGGGGCGTATACCACTGCCATATCATCATCAAGATCTCTATATATTGAGATAGAAATGATTCGGTCCAGGTCATGTGCAGCTTTATCCCATATCATGTCCCTTAACTCCTTCGGGAGCCTCTCGAAACGCGGGAATGATTTAGGACTAGAAATCCAGGTTAATTCAATCTTTAGAATATCTAGAGTCGCCTAGGAGGGTTGTTTAAATACCTTCTGACGATATCTTCAACGTCATCATCGTCATCATCGCCATCATCATCGGTGGCGTCCTGGTCTGGAGCATCGCTAAAAGGCTCGTGAGTGTTGCTGACAGCTTTTCCAGTGTCGCCGACATTTGTGAACTGGGAAAGTAAAGCAGCAGCAGCGCTGCTGTTAGGTAGTTTCAATGTTACTAACATCGCTACAGATTAAAGACGCGATGTGAACGAAGGTTGGCGAGTTGATGATTTTGTCAAAACCGTAAAGGCAGATTGTCGCGATTTGGATTGAAAATGTTGGGCGAAAATAAAATCAATCTAATGGGCGAAATTATTTGTGGGCAGTTGCTCAGGACGAAATCCCTTTCACCTCAAGTGCACATGTTAGGTACCTATGGAACCTCCTTCTAGGTGTGTGCACAAACGACGCCCGTTGGCAGGTGAGGAGAGTTTCGGCGCCTTCCCGACACGGTAGACAAAGCTTCCCCGAAGAAGGAACGATGAAAAACCTCATTTGGGTTATATTATGTACCCTCTTTGAGCTAACAGGAACTGCCTCACATTAACTTTGAAGCCGACAGAAAATCAGGGGCTTGGAAGATCCACTACTCCAAGTCAAAAGACCACCTCATGGTAACCTCTAAAAGCAGCTTCTAGCCTTATATCGCATCCTAACAGGTTAAGGATGGTTAAGGTACCTACGAAAAGCTCCTGGTTACGATCACAATGTATACTGCACTTAGCCTTAGAAGCCAAATTAACCAAACAGTCCGAATGGCTTTAAGCATTCACATCTACAACAGCGAGAGGCAAAGTTACGGGGTTCGAATTATGTTAGGTACCTCACGTAAGTGACTGAAATCAAGTAACGTTTGTTTCTCTTAACGTCCGCTTTAGAAATTCGTGTATGAGCCTAGCTAGGTAGAGGTAGGCATCTAGATAAGGACCCCAGGTCAGGGTTCGTTACCGCACCACCTTAGCTAGGTATCTTCTGTACGGAACAACGCCGAGTCAGAGAGAGTATTCCAAGACTTAGGTTCTGTCTCAAGATGCATGGATCAGCTGGGTGCTAATACAATAATCCGCTAAAGTCAGGCTTTAACAAATATTGCTTTACTTGGCCTTTCCCAAGTAATGTGATGATACGTATTTCTTGAAGCCGCAAACCAGACCATCTCCACTCCGTCTTCTCACTCCACGAGACAGAGCAACACCATCCTTTCCCGGCTGTAACCTTGCAATGGCTCTTGACACCTTCCTATGATTTCCCAAGAACCGGTGGGCACGGACATCACTTCCTCGAACCACGCCGTGGCCTAGCGCAACCGCCCAAACACCGCCCACATTCAGGACATGGGCATCCACATTCTGGTCCACCTGCAGAAGTATCGAGTAGATAGGTCCGGAGTAAAGCACGATTTGGGGCTGTTCCGATGCAAGTACGACGTCAGCGGGGAAGCCCCATTCGGGCTCCTTTCCGACATGGTCGACCCGGATCGGGTGCCACGGTGTGACAACGAGGTCGCCAATCTTGCACATAACAGCTCCGTGTACGATTGTCTTTAGGACAGCCGCGACGCGCCTGCCCCCAACCGGCGTGTGTACACGCGAGCCTTGCCGCAGTTTGCGGATGGGTACCTTCCGGCCACTAGCTAGTACAACCTCGCTGGATCCCGTAAAGCAAGGCCCGCTCCGTGTGTTCAGGCGCGACATCGTGATATGACTCGTGGTAGCAATGCTAGGACATGATGGTTTCGGCGGCGGAAGGTAATCGAAAGATCTGTCGAGAGCGTCTCTACAGTTGGTGAAAAAGGGGTTCCGGTTGTACATTAAGGGGCCAGGGTCCTTGAAAGAGTTGCATCTAGAAGATCGTAAAGTCGGTTATTATGACCTACTAGTGATGGCTTGGAAAGCGAGGTATAAATCATGAGTGAGACTTACAGTTGCTTCGCATGCGCATTCCACAAGCTGAAGAAGTAATGGCATCCCCAGCGGTTGAAATAATCCGCGCTGGATAGAGCCAGACTGACTTGCCCGGAAGGTGGATTTCCCACGAGGTCCTCCATCAAAGATTTATTGTACTCGTCATCATATATCCTAGCTGGAATGTTATCTAGCAGGTACGTGAAGCCCGCCTGGTGACGTTTTGGGTTGATCGCCCTTCGAGTCTCATATTCCCCGTCGCTCTGGAGCGGGAAGAAGGACGATAGGAAGTCACATAGCATTGATCTACTCTGGTGGTAGGCAATTATGTGCTCTGGAAGGTCGGATACTTGTAGCACGTCCTTAGAATCGAAGCTGCTGAATTCCACACTTCTCATCTGCGAGAATATAAGTGTCGCAGTGACGCAGGTGCCCGTGTCGAATGTGGCTTTGGCACCCTTGCCATCAACGTTTTTGAGATATATATCTCGAGACTGGCCATATTGAAGATTCCCAAGGCGGATGGTAAGCGTCCTATAGTCAACCGCGTCGCGCTCTTGCTGTTCAATAGTTTTGCCAGCCGTTGTTTTTAAATGGACATCCTTTGGAACGGCTAATTGAAGCATACAATTTGTAGCGTACGTCGTTTGAAGGTGTGCGACTGCGTGCACGAATACTGTCCCCTTCGTTTCATTAGCTGATGCCAGGTAATCGGGCTTGGTTCACGCACAATCATGCCGGCGTCAGGGATGAATGCGTAGTTGCCTCCCCCGATCTCTGCTATGGATTTTAACAACCCTGACCTGATCTCATAACCAAATCCAAACGTATGAAGCGTGGCCGGAAGAGCCTCCCAGTTGCCGCGTATCTTTGGGATATACCCTTGAGCAGGGCACCTAACGGGTAATGTTAGTAGTTTCCCTGTATCGAACGTTAGGGTCTGGCAAATACATGTAATTAGGCAATCCATCTGTTAGTATCATGACTGCGGGCACTCGTCCTGTATTCTCTTCTCCGTCGAAAAGGCCGATTCCCTTCTGGATCCCATGCCAAAGATTGGTCATACTATCCGGCGTCATTCGTTCGATATTCGATTCTGCCAACCTCTTGTTCTCGGATGTCATTGGTAGTAATTTCTGGACCACCTGTTCACCAGTCAACCTGAATTAGGAGCAATTTGGTATCATATTCAGATAA
Source organism: Hypoxylon sp. FL1857 (assembly GCA_022578955.1). Lineage (NCBI taxonomy): Eukaryota > Fungi > Ascomycota > Sordariomycetes > Xylariales > Hypoxylaceae > Hypoxylon > Hypoxylon sp. FL1857. The sequence continues at coordinate 69,068 of MU400410.1, forward strand.
CAGAAACTTACCGTGGCATCTCTACTGAATGTGACGATCCCAAGTCTGTCTCCGTCGTCTAAGGTATTGAGGATAGTGCGTGCAGCATGCTTCACCATATCGAGAATCGACAACCCAAAATTTTCCGTACTTAGCTGCCCATCATCTCCGTTCATCTTCGCGGGGGCTGGCAGTTGCATACTCCCAGAAACGTCTATAACCAGAGCGATATCGCATGGGGTATGATGAAGTTGAGGATTATTCGGTTTCTTTGGTGGCTGTACGCTCACGATCACCCCGTCGTGCGTATGTATAGAATGTATGCTTACTGCTACATCATCAGTGGACTCCATAATTGAGGGAGCCGGAGTGAAGTCGTCTGATGAGCTCTGGTCCATTGGAATGGTAAAATCTCGCTTCTTGACCTAAAGATCTTGTTAAAAAACGCTAAGGACCCCTTGATACCGTTGCTCACCATATTAGCGCTATTACTGGAAATAGGTGAAGATGTATGAGTTCTAGACTAACGGGAATCCTCCGCTTGGATGCTCAATTTATGTATCCTTAAAGAGTGATGTTGGTGACCAACTTGAACAAAGGGAAGCATGCTATGAGGTCCTGTTTGTCGTGAATACTGGACCGTACCCGGTCACGCATACCAACATGAATCGGGGAAGCTTGATTTGCTAGATGACGGGCGGAGCAAGGGAATCATTGACCAAATCATATATTGTCTTATAACTACCTATCGACCCCTTTATTTGACTGGACATCCTTCTTCAAGTGGAGAGCGGTGGCAGTGCGATGGTGAGTATCTTGAGGCCGCTAAGATCAATGAAATGCTCCTGGACCTTCCTTACAGGTGTAGTCGTTTAGACCAACTACCAATTCTGGAAGCGCCCCGTCTCCTTATTTGTCCATCGTTTGTCGGTTTAATTCGAAATAGTGGGTTACAATGTGGCTTATCGCGCTATACAACCTGGTGGGCCAGGGCTAACAAGTGGATTTTTAAAGCGATTCGCATGGTATTGCTATACTAAGTATTTCTGCTTTGTTGATGAATCGTTAACCTCGGAAACGGACGAGCCTCCAGAGTTGGGGAATCGCTACGTGCGCGCTACGTTTTTGATGGTAGATGATCAAAAATGAGGACCTTAGGAGGTGCCTTATACAACTTTGACAGCAAGCCCCGGAGCTGCCCCTTAGACATACCTGTTCCAACGTCTTTAGACGACGGATAGCGTCAGCCGAGAATTGTGGAATTGTGGGCAGTTCTAGGCAGTCGATCTCAGGTAGCCAAACATCCGTCGGCCCCGGCTTGTCACTTAACAAAATCTATTGGGCAGTCTGTGACTTTGCGTATTTGGGTTATTTTTGAAGACACAAACCGTATAAGTGAAACCATTGAGATGTCGGAGTATCCGAATCACTGGGTCAGCAATTTGGTGTGGCTGTCATTTTCGTGACCCCCCTGTGATATGCTGTGCCACTGACTTTCCAGGGAATCCAGATCGTAGATGACTCTTCTCATTGGCTGGTTACAATTGGGATCTCATTGGGGCACTGCAATATGCGGGGACCAAGATATGGGCTCCCTTCCGCATATATTTTGCACCTCGCCAATCTCAGGTTAATACCGCTCGATTACCAGGGGATCAGCGTAATGCTGGCTTCAGCAAAATATCTCCCTTACGTGAAGCTAGCATATCGAAAGCGTGGTAATTAATTAAGAGCGCGTCTTTCGTCATTCGTGGCGCTTAACTACCTAAGATATTCTTCCGAGGCGGCCTGAGACGCGCGTTTACGATCTCAGGTAATAACATGCTTCCGGGGACACCGCCAAAAACTTCGCGAAAACCCGAATCTTCGCACGCCTCCAAGAAACGCATCCCTTTTTGATGGTGCCCTCACTTCGCCCCCATTGCCTTAGGCATCTAATGGATTCCACGAACACAGCAATTATCATTAAAGGTCTCTGGTCAAGCGTGGTTTGAATCTAGATTTGTCAAATTACCATTAACCATATATCCCCCACGCCCAAATTGGTAAGACTATTGTACATCCTGTTCCAACGATGGAAGCCATATGGAAGGTATCATAGATGTATAGGTATATGAGACGGGAAGAAATATCCAGACCAACCCCAATTAGTTATAGAGAAAGCCCAAAGCGCCGTTGCTTTTTCCACACATCCATTACAATTGCCATTGCTAGCACCATCGCCAGGACGCCAAGCCAAACCAACTAAATCGCAATCGAGAAATAGAGCATTTCCGGCGTCCCACAGCAAGACAGCTGACCGCTTCTGCGCCCGTTGATGTCTGCCTGACGCATTCCTATGAAGATCGAGCCCCGCCGCGGATTCGAGGAAGAGAGGATTCACTGCGCCCTGTTTAGCAACGTCCATCTAGCAAGATAACAATGAGCCTACCCGATCCTCGCCGCTAAAAAGCTAACTCGAGCTCAACAGCAGTCGGAACATTCCTTATGCTTGCACCAGGTGCAGTTTGTGTTGATGACGAAGATGCCGCCGCATTTGCAACAGTGGGCCGCATACATGATGAATAGCTAGTTTGTATTGTACGATGACACGATGGTTGATCGAAGTTGGTAGAAGATATATGACACAAATTATTTCCTCAGTGTTCGGTTTCTGCTGGAAAAGCTGCGTGGAAGAACTCTGTCAGAGAAGAGAGTGTGTGAGAGCCTTCGAGGGCTTTCGCCACGGGGGGCCGCCCTCATATACACCGCGCAAGGGCGAACTCTCTCCCTTCGCAGCAAAAGAAAAAAATATCGCAAAACCTCGTTTACTTGGTAGGTAGTCAGATTCGGTCGCAGGGTCCAGAGGACGACCTGCGCGCGAGTCGCACCACAGAGAGCTACCCCGCATGGTATTCCAATTCGCCGAAACGAATCATAGCTTGCGGTTTGGATGCAGTAGGACCTAAGAGGAAAAGCTGAGGGTTGGGGGTTGATCGTGAAGGATCAACTAGGAGCGTGACCGGCGATTTCGCAGCCATGTCGCACCCCACGCTCTTTTTCCTTCCCCGGCGCCAGAATCTCCTACTGGTGCGTTCTATTTCTTTAGACTATCGCAACACATAATCGCGAGGGGTGAACCACCCGCAACGCCCAGAGCGCCGCGTGCTGTGGTGGCAACGATGATGACGACCGGTAGGTCCCGCCTTGATGGCTCATTGGCCACGCTAATACGGGAAAAGTCGGGAGCTGTGAAAGGCATTCTGGTCATCTCTGGGGGCAAATGGAACACATCGCGCCTGGACTGGACGGATGCTCTTTGTATTAATCAAGAGATTACGGCAGACATGCCACTCAAAGCAACCGCATATGGAGAATCTGACCATCCAATTCTTCATGCATCAATATTGATCGTGAAGTGTGCCTCACTCGTTAAGCCGAAGGTGCGCAACCGTCCCCCCCTGGGCTGGACTTTATTTTTCGTGTCGTTGCTGCATCAATGGACAGGCATCTTATTCATAAGGGATATTGTTTACTTCCGGTCTTCTTTCGATCTCGATCCTGTGATCGCCCGACTAATAACTTATTTGCGGTCATGATTTACGAATGCAAAGAGTTTGGATGACGTTTTGGGTCTTGCGAAGCAACTGAGTTGCGCACATCGTGGCCGATCTCATCGGACATTACATACCCTGGCATAGCGTCGCATTCGCGATGGACTTCCACCGGTACTTTCTAAGTGCGCTGTCCTCCACAAGACGCGTCCGAGGAACGGATTGGTTACCTAACCTACCAACTACATATGTAGTAATATTTTCGTCTTATTAATCTAGAGATGTACGTAGGAAAGTATCGAACTGGCATGTTTACGTACGGAGTATCCTGATGGATGCTCATAGTATACCTACGGGTGATTGCGTGGGATGGCTACAGTGATGAATTGGATTTGAAACGAGATGCTTTCTCCGACCTTTCTTGTCACCGGCGGGTCGGCAGGAGACGTGCCAGTAGAGTTGTTGCAGGGCATCGCATCCATAACAGGTAAACCAGAGATTAATCGATGTGCTATTTCCCGAGGGGCTTCAGACCAAGATCCTGGGAGAATCCTTCCTGGTTGAGCTGAATGCGGACCTCATCTTCCACGTGGTAAAAGCTTACCTCTACACCCCGCTGCGCGGGTAAATGAAGAAACGTAGATTTTAAAATATACATACAATCGTCTCATGCAATACATGCATGGTGTTGGTATCTCATCTAGTAACTATTCGAGAAGAAAACATCCTACATCTTTCCGTGAGAAGCCTAAGTTAATTAATCTGAGGGATGATGGCGTCTCACGAGCGTATAATAACCAAGGACTCTCGCTTTGCGGTACAGTGTTACGAGATGAAGCGCGTACAATGAGCAACTAGTATATTAAGTCTAGACTTGGCTAGGGCTGTCAATTCCTCCATTCCCATTGAGTGGGACGTTGATATAGTGCTTTTCGGAAATCTTCCCATTCCTGTGGGACGCGCAGTTGGTAGCACATGCCGTCGTTGGTAATATGCGCTTTGTGAGATCATGTTCTGTTCGGGACATTATCTCCGTAAGTTTACAGGGAAGGGGGTGTTCCGTAGAACGCGCTGACTCTTAGAAGACTAAGGATTCTTTAGCGGGAGCGAGGATCTTCTCCCGACAACACGTACTATGTAATGTAGTCCATGTGTGTATGTAGGTAATGATGTTAGAGGAAGCAAACCTAGCACCTTTGTTGGGAGTGTATGACAGCAATATAAGTGGTATTACGTTCAGCGTTGGGATCCAGACGATCCGGCATCACCTGCAGATGTTGTTAAACCTCGCGCAGCATATGCGTGTATGATATGCGTCAGGTACTCAAGGTATGAGGTTCATGCACGGAGCCGCTTGCATGCCGGTAATGTATTTAGGTACTCATCAGCTCATGTTGTCAGCCAAACGCTCCTGTATTTATGGAATCAGAGTGTTGTTGAGATGCCAGGGATCTATTCGCGTCGGAAATACACTAGAGACCTGGACCAAAAGTACTGCATTCCAGTCCCGTGTTTGCATATTGACCAGTAGGTTCCGTATGCTCGTCTCTAAGATTTTGCTAATCGAATCTCAGGTTCAGTTGGATGTCAAACCGAAGAGCTGGACCAAGAATTCGAAGAGCCTATATAGATTGTCAAGTTTGTTGCAGTAATTCGTAGGAGTCTAAACAATGTTTGTGGATTGCCCATGATGATGCTCTGTGCTTTTAGCTGGAGCTCATAGCGCCATGTGCTCTCAAAAATATCCCAAACAGCCAAATCAAGATGAAGTGGATTTAGTGGTGGTATGTTGGAAGATGCTACCGCAAGTTACAAAGTAGATCCACGCAGCTGGAATTTGTGAAGCTTGGGATTCGCCGCCCGGATCTCACCTTTTGAAATGCTCAGGCAATTCAGAAGGCGAAGTGGGTTTTATGTCAACACAATCTTATTTTAGCTCCGAATTCATGTGCACTGCGTTGTTTGGTGGCTATGAGCTTTGCAACAAACCTGTTTGATCTCATGTATAATCTCGGCGTACATATGGTTGTTGGTTCGGAGGATGGTTATAAGGCGAATAGAAGAAAAATCTTCCAGTTCTCGGCTGGATCTCATCCATGGATGCCGTCACATGGGTTGGAGTCCGACTAGCTCATCTCAGGACCGCGAGCGCTCCCGTATTGGGAAGCGAATAAAAATGTGACAGGTACCTAGATATCTCAGCGATACCCCGCGTCATGTTTCAGCTGTGCCGTACCCGATGCGAGACACTTACTCGCATCTGTCTCAGTCTCTCATAAGCAAACAGCATAACCCAAAGTCACTAGCACTGCTTCACTTGATCCTTCATGATTATGGTCAATACCCTAAGAATCAAAATGATGTGACAAAAAGAAAATAAAAAAGAATACGTGCCGACGCCAGGACAGGGTGCGGACGGAGCCCACTATTTCAGGGGTAGGCGACTCAGGGGGGCTAGAGCCCAACGCGGCCAAGCGCCAGGAACGGCGGCGTGATTGGGCCGCGGAAGCTTTAATCAACCCGCATTAATAGGACTTAGCGCACGCCGGCGGCATCCATCACCTTGCTTGCAGTGTCACGACAAGGCGTAGCGAGATAGTGCGAGATCAGAAGGAGGAAAAGGATATACTGTGCAGCCAAGTACCTCTGAAGTTGCGGGCAGCTGACGGCTTGCGAATGGGCAAACAGCTGAGACGCCGATTCCTATGAGCCCCTGAATTTCCATTTGCGCCGGCCTTGGGTCAGTTGTCAATCAACTTCAAGAAATTGAGTTCTACCACGCCGTTGGTCCTTGGGTTGGTAGGTAGCGCGATAAGCGGCATTCATTAATAGTGTGAAAAATTGCCCGTGTTGGAGAGCAGAGCTATCCCCATGAAAAGCGAAGAAATCAACTTTTTGGAGGTAGAAAAGGGGTTCCATCTAGGCATTCCCCCTTTTGATGGGAACATGCTTCTGATCGAAATGAACTATGATAGGAAGAAGAGAGAAGATGTGGCGTTGTCGGGATGCAGGCCTGGTGATCTGATCTACCTGCTCTCTGCATGCGTTTGGCTGAATACTTGCGCCTCCTACGTAATTCTAAGACGCGACGACCGGCGGGGTCAGGACGGGTGATGTGCCGTGCTGCATGATCTGGATCGCTGGGGCAGACCTGTCTCAGTTGCTTCTTCCCAAGCTTCATACTTAAGTAGGTATCTATTGCCTTCAAGCCCAGTCGAGTTCAGCTATGTAGGTAGTTAGTTATAGCAACGGCGCGGACGCCATAAGCAGTAGTGTGAGAATGAAACGACCAGATGGCTCTTGGTAGCGAGAGGCGGGAAATCAATGCAAGGCGGTAAGAGGCTGAGATGCTGCATGACAGCTGAACGCTACTCCCCAGATGCTGTGTGACAAGGCTAAGGACGCCACCAAGTCTCGACAGACGAAACGGTATCTGGCGTAGCCCAGACAATAATCACCAGCCCGGCTGCGATTTAATGAATGCGTAAGCCGCGACGTGCCTCTCGTCCTCGAGCTGAAGGGAACATGTGCTAGTAGCAACAGGGATGGCAGAGCATTATGATCGTCGTGTTCTAGAAAGAACCAGTTGTCGTTAATTACCTGCCTATCTATTCGGAACGCAACCCGTTGAAAATCTTGCGCTACGGCATGTACCGATTATACCTAACTGCGCACTCTAAGTAACTACGTGTATCTAATGCATTGAACAATGAAGCCTACATAGGTCTGTCACTTACTAATGTAATGTTTGAGACTTCTGAAGAACTAAGCAAATCGTGGGATCCTCCTATAACTGCGCGTGCACTTCAATTGTTAAATAGTCTCATTATGTCTCCAGTCTCAGTGTTGACTTTTTTTTTTTTCTTGTTTCTTTTTGTCCTTCTCACCGGGTTTCGCCAAGGCGTAGCTGTAATCAATAGTGTCATGCTTCCCGTGCCGTGGCTAGGATGCCTCCCCCACGATTATTACATACTATGTAGCATGCTGCTCATCAGGGGAACCGGCTTGCCCGGCCTCTCGGACCTTTGGTTGATGGGTAAGAACAATTTCTTGCTGTTATTACCTCATATCGTACGTAGCATCGTACCTTGCAACGATCTCCAATTCAGATATACACGTGTAAGTCTTATTATCACGGGGATACGCGATCCAATGCGCTGGACAGACTTTCTTCTCCAGCTGCGAGTGGATGCATGTACCTAATTAGGGCGGGTCCCCTAGGGTCCCCTAGGCTGCAGACGGCTTAGACAGCTGCGAGGTGGGGATAGACTTGTCCAATAGGCTGGCAAGGCCCTAAGCTCGATCTGGAAGGGATCTCGAGACTCAGAAGTGACATAGGAGAGACAGTGTAATTTCCCGACGGATAGCACTGGCTAATAGGTAATCTCTAGTGGTTCACTAACTCTACAGGTACCTGGTAGGTAGGTACGTGCATGTCCACGGGTGTGCCTCTTAGTAACCGCTGCGCACCTGCTGCGCACCTGCTGCTGCGTAAGGTAGCATCTGCCCGCAGGTGCACTCGTACATACGGCCACACCCTATGCAGGACCCTGTACGTTTATGCAGGGGAGGAGGGGCTACTATTCCAGGATAAGCTCCATTTTCAACGTTTTCTTGGCGCAAATCATCCTTGTCGCTGCCCCCGTTTCCACCCATTCGGTTTTCTCATTTTCGCCTTGACTCGTCTAGTCATTCGTTTTGTCTTGTCTGATCTGGTCTGGTCCGTGTCGAGTTGATGAATCTGATCACCCTCGTCTGGTTATCGGTCTGGTAGTCATCTCTCTCTTTCTTTTCTTCTTTCCTCGGCATTCGTTCTCTCCGTCGAACTGTTCCTCTCTTTAACAGCATCAATTCTCACCACAGTCGCTCTTTTGACCTCAGCGCCGAGGCCGACTTCGAACCGATAGCACGACCGATCGATTCGAGCACTTGCACTATTTGAGGCCCGGTTGTTGAAGGCACCGTCAACGGGAAATACTAGGACAGCACAGGTTACTCGGGCCAGCAGAAGAGTGATCCGGGTCATTGTTGTCGTTCTCTGGCATTCGACAAAACAACAAAGGAGCCATTACACAAGACCCTGCAATAATTTCCCATTCCACAACTGAGGGCTCGGATCTCGCAGATTTGCCAGTCACTGTATCGGATTGCGGCATTCGACTGCCACCAGCCTGTCCTGCACGAACCATTGGTCTCTTGTACGACCTGGACAATTCTATCTCCGGCATATTCTGTTGCGAGTCCCGATATCACGGCCAGAAACTCTCTTTGAACCCATTCTCGTTTCTCCCGTCGTTTAGGGCCAGCTATCTCAATTGGCTCTCTCCGAGAAAGAGAACGGATCATCTCAATTGAGTTGTGTGATCGTCGACAGGGCCATTGGCGAAATTCATGCTTGCTTTCTCTTGGAGTGTCCAGGTTCCAGGTTCCCCCATCGATCTGTGAAACACTACCGACACGAGCCCTCCCGTCTTCAGGTAAGCTCTTCCAATAATCTTCTCGAATCCCTCTTCCTAGCCTTCCTTTTTCAGGAATTGTTTCTGTCATTCCAGAACACGGGACGAATTGGTGAATCTGCCAATCAAGTGGCAGTTCACCCAGCATAACGTGTATTTCATACCCCGGAACATGTCCATGTCCGCGCTGCCAGTGCGAGCCCCTTAACCATCCCCCCACGACATTTCAAAATATGTATCCCGGTCGGCCTGACTAACCATACAATTCCTCGCTTGCAGACGGAAGTCACCCTACGCTCATTTAGCTAATCTCAGCATTTCGAAGTAGCCTAGATCTGTCGACGGCTATCAAGCGGCGGATCAAAATCTAACTAGAGTCTGTCATTTTCGCCAGCTTCCCTTATTTTCATTCATGGCATGCAGAGCGTGATATCCTGATAATTTGTTCCAACTACTACTCGGGGCCATCTACTACGGAGCAATAATAGGCCATTATTGCGGGAGATTATCAACCATACATCCGACAACCAGCCATCACAGAGACAATCCATGATGAATCGTTTCAGGACCAAGAAAAAGGCGAAGGACGACATTTCGGCTCCGCGGCCTTCACAGGATTCCGAGTCGTCCATGGCATTCCGACCGTTCAGGAAGGGAAAGAAGACCCAAGAACCCGAGAAGGTTGAGATTGACCTTTCGACAGCGCTGCCATCCACCGATGAATTTCGTACGAGTTTACTGATGACTGGCCTTTCCGCGCGGTTTTCAATGTTACGGGAGCAGGATGATCCAAGCACAAAGATTGGTAAAGCCAGTGACGACAGCGTCTTGTTCCCTAAGAGGCAGTCTAGGCTAGACTTTGGAGGGTTTCATGGTTTGGGGGATATTGCTGAAGTAGAATCAGTCAAGGCTGCCGCTCCTTTTGCTCGGAAGGGCTCCTACAATTCGGATGATGCGGATTCTTTGACAGGAGGCAGTGTCATGGGACGTTCTAAACCGACGGAGGGTAACAACCTATTTGGCGGGCGCCAGAAAATATACAAGATTCCGGTTGGATCCAACTCGTCGAAGACCCTAGGCGGAGGAATGGGTGGTCGGGCACTATATGATGACGATGTGGCGCTGTCAGCTTTTCAGAAATGGAGGCAGGCCGAGAGGGAACGAAAATCTTCCGAGGACGAGAGGGAAGAGAATGGGAAGCGGAACTCTGGTGAGCTGGAAGCGGACGCTCTTCGAGCAGATTCCCCAGTCCTCAGCAACTATAATCAAAAGCGGGAAACATCATCGACGACGTCTTCCATCCCATCACTAGCCAGAAACTCGACAGCTGCAACATCGATAACGTCGTCCCATCGAGCTCCATCCCTGAAAGACTGGCAACCTTCTAGCTCTGCGCCTGTCTTGGAGAGAAATGTGACCCGTACGAGACGATTGTACGAGTCTGGGCTCAACAACGACCTCCACGAACAGCAATCTTCGGCACTATCTCGTATTGACACCCTGGCTCGGCAGCGCGGCTTTGGTACTCGCACACCCGATCTGGCTCAGACGCCCTCGCCCACTACAATCGGATTCGCCGATCGGTTTGGGGAGAGAAAGATCCTGGCGAAGTCTAGCGCGCCGAACCTGAGATCAATGAGCCCACCTGCTACCGCTTCTTCTGCCGGTACGCCGGATTTAGGCGCTCGTGTTCCTAGTACCACGGATATGCGATCAAACTATGGCGGAGTACCGCCCTTAAGTCCTCCGATCAGCGAGACGGAAGAAAACTCGATCCTCTCAATTCATCCTAATGACCGAGGGAAGGCCACAGCTCTCGGTGTATTTCAAAAGCCTTCGCAACCATATGATGAATCAAGATATGCTCAGCGTCAATTACAACGACAGCAAGGTCGAGAAACACCGACACTGAAGTCTCGGGACGAGAGTACTTCATCGTTTATGACCAATAGGTCTAGTTCGGCTTCGTCAGCTCAAAGGAAACAGTCAGTACCAAGAGTAGATACCGCTCCCGCAGTCACTACGTCAATCTCGAATGAGGAACCTTCGACATCCTTCCTGGCCGACCCTAACGACTCGGACTGTTCACCCGCTGCGTCACCCAAGCCATCCCCGCAAGTCTTGCTCAGACGTCCATCAGACCGCGAACACCCAGCCCTGCGTGATTCTGGTATACCGACACCTTTATCGCTCATATCGAAATCCGGTGACGAGCAGTCTCCAATTGGAGAGAACACGCCACTTTCCTCAAATCCAAGGGGAGTCTCACCTGCGGATTCTCCTACTCTAGGCCCAGCTCCGGGTGCCGGTTTAAGCGGTATGGTACGTCAGCACCTGCGAGGCGACAGCAACGCTTCCTCAATTTACGGTGCGATACCACCGACCTCAGGCCTAGAATCCCGCTTTCCGCCTGATCCAGACGCTGCAGAGTCGTTTCAGGAGTTGGGAACAAGCACCAATCCGTGGGAGCTATCGGATACTGGCCGTGACTGGACGTTGGACTTGGATGTTAACGAGCCCATGCCAGATGTTCAATCTCGATCTTCAAATATTCCTGATGGTGAGGATATCACCATTGGCTTTGGTATCACACTTGATAGCCGAGACGACACGGATGAATTTGCAAGTCAGCTTGCTGATGGGGCTCGCCGCGTACGTGAACGATTAACTACGTATGTGGAGACCGATAGTCGCTCAGCATCCCCTCAAAGATCGAGCGAAGCTAGCGAGTCACTTAGAGATCAGGTTCCCGCTCCACGGCAGAACGGGTTGAGTCTCCTACGGCCGAAGAGCAGCCGGGGCTCGTTGGTTGACCGGAGTCGAGAAGGCTCGCAATCCAAGGCTATGAAGATGCTTGGAATAGGCGCTTCAAGCAACGCCCAAACAGCGAGCCCACCACGTGAGCTGCAGAAAGGGGAGAATGGGAGGGAGCAGAAGTCATCAGAATACAGCGAATCGGAAGACAAGGCCGATGGTACTGAGGAAGCCCATGCTGGGCTCCGTGCGTTCAGACAGGCAAGACGTGAGCTTCAAAAGATGAAGGAATTAGAAACACAGGCACGTCACCAGCAACAACCCTCAGATGCTGTACCGAACACTGATTCGGTACGGTCGACGCCAACTCGAGAACGTCCATCTGGACAACAGTCACCCGAAAGGGAACGAAAACCGCCTCCGATATTCTACCAACAACGTCAACCTAGTGACGAATTAAAGCATGGAGGCCAGAGTGGTTTGGGACACCGAGAACTATTGAGGTCCGACCGTGGCAGGAGCGGTTCGGACTCGAGTAACGATGGGCGATCCAGTAGCCGACAAGCACGTCCCATGAATACCTCATCTGCACGTGCGAACTTGCAGGTAGGCCCAAATGGGACTGGAACAAGGCCTCCCATGCGATCTCCAGGTCTACCCGGAACAGACATTAAACGTTCACCAATCATGCCCCCACAGCCGTATCCAGGATCTGCACCGGCTAAGCAGTCAAACTTCGCGCCCAATGGCAAACTTCAAGTGCAAACATCTCGTGGCTACGAGTCCAGTCAAGCTTCGCCTATCTCTCCTATGCCCTCTCCATACTCCCGTGATCCTTCGACTCCCGTTACGCTCCCTTCTTCGCCTCGCCCGTCAGCTTCCCCAAACCGCGGTCCGGACAATTCGCATAAGAACGAAGGCACAAGACGCAAGATCAAGACCAAGGATATCTCAGATCCTACGTTTGTCATGTCGACTTCGCGAGTCCCAACAGTGGCCCTACCTGACGCCCCACAGAACAGATCTCGCAGCAACAGCCGGTCAGCACCTCCTCTGCCTCCCATCAACCCTAGACGAAGGCAAGACTTCTCCAGTACCCGAGCCGTCTTCGATAACCTGAGTCGACGAACTGGCGACGGTGCAGATAAAGATGAAGAGCTAAGACCCGAGCGCAGACGACTCCGCCCAGTAGCATCGGATAGTTCAGGTCTCCAGTCGAGGATTCCTCATAATACGCCCCCTGTTAACGTCGGCCCCCCGGCATCCAGGCAGGTTGTGACTAAACGTCCGGGCATGGGGTTGCCGGGCGGTATGATCTAATCGTCTAAACTCGAAAGCGATGTGCTTGATCCTTATTCCATACCAAGTTTAATTCTGAACCATAGTGGTTGCCCCTTCTGAACGAAATGTAATGAGATACCAATTTCACTTTTTTTTTCCTGGCACCTCACGAAATCAGTGCCGGGCGGTTATTGTATATTCTGTAAATTCTAACTTCGCGCACGGCATAACACATCTCACATTCCCTTTTTTTTTCGGTATACGGACTCGCATGTCGCTTGAGCATCGGGCTGGCCTCGGAGTTGAAGCAGGAGGTGGAAACTACTATCTAATTGTCACAAAAGGGCCAAGGCACGGTCAAGACGCAGCTTTAGTTCCTGGGCATCATCATATATCTGGGGCATTTGTATGGAAGGTTCAAAAGGCGTCAGGCCGAAATGGCAGAAAAAGGTTGGAGTCTATGTACCTAGACCGTGAATGACTGCCTCGAGGGCTGAATAGTGTTTGAGCTTCTAGTGAATCTGGGTGGAATCATACGATGTAGCGTTGAGTTTGTCTACGTGGGAATATATTTCCCAGATTTGAATGTCTAAATTTGTGGCTTGGGGTGGCATCGCGAGTTATATGTAGAACTCGGGTTGGAACTCCCACAGCAAGTCTTGACTCCCGAGGGTCCCATGCTGTAGAAATAAAGCATGCTACAGGTTCTCAATCTACTGGGCATTACGCCTCAGGTGAGCTCTGGTTTGGCTGCATTAATTATCAAAATGTTACGCGGATAATGAGGTAGTCGATAGAATGTTGAAATCACTGCATTGAAACCATAGCTACCTAATTACTTAGAAGTGAGGTTAAAAAACATCGCAATATCTGTCTTGTCAAGTGCAAATCATTCCTCGCCAGATGAAATTCGTCTTTTCGTTTATTCTCTTTCCCTACGCCCCTATCCCTCTCCTCGACATTAAAAGATTCTTCCCGAGCGAAGAACACGACGGTTAGAGCGATCAGGAGCAGGAGAACGAGACGGGGATGAATAGAATCTGCTGAATCTACGACTCTTACGAGGGTACTCATTGTCCGAATCCGAGTCCGTGCTCGGTCGCTTCACTCCAGAGCTGTCCGCTTCGGGGCGTGATACAAACTTAATCGTAACGGGTGGAGTGGTGGAGACAGCGCTTGCTGGTCTGGCATTAATCCACTTCATATTCTTCAGTACGTCTTCATTGGTGGCCGGTTGGAGGACTTGCTCGGGGAATTCTGCGGCCTGCGACCACTCAATCGCGCTCTGGATGTTCCGAAGAGTCTTGCCCCAAGTCGGGAGATTGTAGAGCTTGTTAACTAGGTCCTCGACCCCTTTCTCGTTAAGGGGTTCGACATCCTTGGAGTCCATCATTCTCTCCTCAAGCATCTTGATTCTCTCCTTGTGCATTTTCCGGCTATTCTTGAGGTTACTGAGACGCTTTTCATTATTTCTTATGGCAACATACTTCGACTTGAGAAAGGCAATGGTTGCTCGCTCTTCAGCAATCAATTCATCAAGATAGCAGACCATGGTGTCGCTGTCCGCAATAGAGTTCTTCTTGAGAAATATACTGAAGTGAGCTGCTGTATTTCGAATTTGCTCTAGCTCTTTTTCAGAGACGGCGATGTATGCCTGCTCTTTCGACCTTCGAGGAATTATCCCGGGCTGCGCGCCCTTAAATCCGGTCTGGGTGACCTTTTCAGTCTCGGTAAAATAAATATGCTTGTGCTCCGACCGCTGATGACCGCAGGCGCTATTACCACAGAGACTTGCGTCTCTGAACTTAGAGCGTTTATTTCCTTTTGCGCCCAGGTGCCGCACAAATCTCTGAGCTCCTTTTGCGAAACATCCGTCTTTAAAGGTCGGTCGCTTTACCCCTGCGATATCCTTCATTTCGACGCATGCTAAATTCATACAGACAGTGCGTGGCATGTCGAGACGCGTTACTTCGATGTCAATTCGAGAGAGATATTTCATCAAGTGTGGGAGTTTTGTAATGAGTGCATTGTCACTCATCTCAGACATATTAAGTTCAATAGTTCTCTCAATGATATCGGCCATGTCTGCCAGGGGCCTCATCAACTGCAAAATGAGCTCTCTTGCCCGGTTGAGGCTGAGAATACTGTTTACTAAACGCGGTTCGAGTTTCGAGAAGTACTCAAGAAGACGATATGTCTCATTCATTGAGCTTTCCCAGCTCTGTTGGAAAACATCTTGGTTTGGCATTGTAATCTCTGCTTGCTTCTTGGCGGCAAGATAGCGGAAACTCTCCGAGTCGAAGCAAAAGACCTTATTATAGGAAATCGTATTGTCAGAAACAGGCGTATCGTCAGGTGAGAGCGTCAGCTGAGGAGACTTATGTTCTTGGAGTAGACCCTGTAGGAGCTGTAAGGAGTCGCCGGGCATGTAGTTCAACTGACGTGTATTGGTGAAGCCCCATACGATATTTCTAGCTACATCGGGATGTAGCCAAGGTAACAGCTCCTGTACACAGTATTTGAACATCAGGTTCAAGCGCGATGCGTCGGGCTTGAGAAGAATGATGATTCCGTGCAAGGAACGGACTCGATTGAGAGCGTCAAGAATATTGCTTAGCCTTTCTTCGTTCGCTTTGGTGTCACCAAATCCGGGCGTGTCGATGAGCCGAACGACAGCATCACCAATAGGGATACGATATACACCTGCCTTCTGCGTTTCGGAATTACTTCGCATCCCCTCTGCCTCCATACTATTGAACTCCCCAACTCTGACATTCTTTTGTACGAACCTAGGCGGAGATGTGGATCGATCTACGTGTTGCATTGAGAATGAACTTGGGACGACATATTCAAGACTGCTGTGCGCCATTGCTTCATCAAAGGTTGTGAACATCAGGTAGTTGTAGAAGGCGTTAATCCAGGTTGACTTCCCAACCCCAGTTTCACCGAGAATTAGAATGTTCAGGTCCCTGGACGAACAGAGCTTTCTGAGACGAGCCTCAAGTACAAGAGCATTGTATCCTAAGAAATCTTTGCCATGCTCTTCGGAGTTGCACTGCCAAGAATAACGCTTTGCGTCAGCACGCCCACACTTACAGTAGATATACCCCTCGTGGCATTGAAGAGGAATTCGGCACTGGTAGCAATTCCAAGCCCGGGCCTCGCGGCCACATGGGAGGTGCGGACATGGTATTCGGACCAGTCGCCGGTCTGTTGGCGGGGAGCATTTATTCTTGTCAAATTCCTTTTGCTCGCATCGAGCAAAGGACTGATCTGCGTGATCCTTGGTTTTCGCCATGTCTTGGACAACTACCTTACAACGCCTGTAGAATGTAATTCGTGACTTGGTAAACTTGAGTTCCGTCGAATTGCACTCTACCGCTGCAACAAAGTAGTCACCTGAGTTGCGCTTCAGCAGATTGAAGATAATATCTTGGTTGGTGTTCCAGGACTCTTTGTCCTGCTTCATGGCCTCGGTAAAATAGAATATGTAGACATTGCTTCCAGTGGAAATAAACTTCTGCGCACCGGTGTGGTCTAGATAATTACCGCCGTTACTGAGTGTTCTCTTGCGAAAGTCTAGTTTCTCGGAAGCTTGTGCTATCATAGACGAGATTGCCTGTGGAGAGTTGTCTGAAGCTTGTATTTCCCGAAGTATGATTCGAAAATGTTCTGGTGAGGACGAACCGTGTCGTACATCGACAAGGGCATTCTTACAGGAAGCTTTGAAAGCTTGAAAGGCCAGAGATGCTGTCTTGTATCTTTTGCCAATAGTTACAAATTTGTCCCTCTCGTGGAGGTTGATTGCAGAGGAGTGCTCATCGTTGAGATAATCAGCCATGGCTTTCTCCATTTGAGCCCATTCGACGGAGATATCAAAATGGCTCTGAATGATGTCATTTGGTATCTGGGATAATCGTCGGGCAGGGGATGGTTTAATATCCACCATCATTCGGGCGGTCTCCATCGCGACAAGCTTACAGAAGATCGGTTTCCTTGTTCGGTGAATATTGAGCGGCAGACTCTGGAGGAACTGAATGATTTCCTGAATTCCTAGATTTGGAAGACGCTCCATACCTGTGATATCGGAGAAGAATCCGAAAGTAAAATCGCCGAGTGAACTCTCAAGAGACCTAGCTGTTGGCATAGACTTTCCTCTCTCGGAGTGCCCGTTCAGTTCATCATTCCAAGCCAGTTGCGAATATAGGTAGGACTTCAGCTGCGTTAGTGAATTGTAAAGGAGCTTTTCAGACGCATCCTTGCCATCTCGAACCTCGATCCTAGCACTAATGATGATTCTTGCGCCGAAGGTAATACCTGTCACAATATGCGTGCCTTCCTTGTATCGAGATGCCTCTATAGAGAGATGGTCATTGATGCCTTTCATTCTTAAATCTATCTCGAGCTTCTCTGTCGCAAAATCCAAGTATAAAGCCCCCTGGACTATGCGGTTGGTTTTGCAATGCGACTCCAAGTAGTGTGCTGCGCCATTAACCGGGACGAGACCAGCTAAATAGCTGGCGCCTAGTTCGCGGCTAATTCCTAGTTGGCTGAACCTTTCTGCTATAGAGTCGCTAGTAGTCATGCGAAGTTCGTGTTCGGAGGCTTGCGTAAAGTGAACAAATTGTCCAGGGATGTTCGCTGTGATGAGGTTAACCGGGAGGAAGGAATCTGTATGCCCATCGTAGAAACGACCAATGTCGACGTGCTGGCCCAGCACCGGTCGGATTTGCCCTAGTACTTGTGAGGAGGACATGTCAATGGCCCGTTATACGAGACAGAGAAGTGGATTGCGATGAGGAAATTGGATGTCGAATGTCGAGTTCAATTGACTCGGGTAGATACGTCAGATGGCTTGAGATATCCGGAATAGTACATATAGGTTTCCAGTGTATCTGATGATCCAGAGAATGAATCGGAAACGGATTGTGGAGGGAGAGTTATGCGCAGGACGCCGATTTAATCCCAGTAGGTGGTGAGAATCTAGGGTGAAGCAGGAGTTGTTAGTTATAGTCTCCTAGAAGGCTTGTGATTTGGAGACGGAATGAAGTTGGAGGATGTATGGCGTTGGATAGGATGTAGGGAGAAGGTAGGTCGGAGGTAGTTTGATGATAATTTCCAAACATCCCAGCAGGGTTGCGTTAACTAGGTAGATGCTATAGATACCCGGTCTAACTTCTAAAAATCCCCAGGGAAGTCTTTACTAGCACTGGCTGGCGGCTCAGCCAGCTCTAGTATAACAAGGAAGCTACGGAACAAACAGCTAGAGGGCGATATCAATACGGCGAGGACAGAACAAACGGGCGAAGTTCCCCGTTCCTTCAGTTCTCCCAGGAAATAAGTCCTAGATATTGAAGTAAGGAAGGTACCTACCTACCTACGGACCCCCGAAGAATCACTTGGGCAGTGTCCTGTAAGCCAAATTACCTACATAAGGATACAAAGACCTAATGGTGGGTTTCAACATGACAATAGTTTGAGGTGCCATTGCCAGTCAAGCACCGATATCCCTAATATAAACAATGCAGTCTCTTGGTTATTCGTTTTAAATCATGGTAAATCATATACCTAATGAGCACCTCACATTAGTATATTCGCCTCCTGAGGCTCAAACGAAACTAAGACTTTCTGTCATCATCCCCAACAAAGCAGAACTGTTCACCCAAAGTAACTAGCCCAAATTTGACTGCTCCAACTCCTTCAGCATTTCCCTTGCCCACGCGAAGCATTCCTCTAGCTTTTCTAAAATAGCCTTCTCGCTTTCAGCGCCCTTCTTGGGTACCTCAGAGGCCGAGTGACCAAGCTTTCTGGTGAGCATGATTGAGTCCTCCGTAATGGTCATTAACTGGAGGACGTCCTCGAACGCGAGATTCTCGTCGATTTGAGAAGAGAGTTCTCTGTCATCGAAGACTCCATATGCGTTAAGGGTTTCTTGTGCAACCTGGGTCGATACATCATGTGCGGATATCGATTCCGAAGAGGCCTGGGTTTTGCTTTAAAGATGACCCCGATCAGTATAGGGAAATGTAGGTTTGGGAGCAGACTTTCATTCTTGTACTTACAAGATACGCATGACTTCATCCCGGGCATGCTTTTCCATCTTCTCTCGTAGCGAGAAGGATGACTTCTTGAAGGCCGGATCTCTCGTTAATTTAACAAAAGCCTGTTCAAGCGCCGTGCAGCGTGCGCGTGCGAGACGATTCCTGCGTCTATATTCATGAGAACGCTCGCAGTACTTCAGAGGCATTGCGACTGTCTTAATATAAGTTTAGATTCGTCCGGTAGGTAGAGACGTATTGGAGGAGTATCTATCAATGGTAGACCCCCCGACTCTGGAGGATATATAAAGCAGTCCTCGATGAAAGGAAGAGCCAAGTCTGCGTGAGAGGTCTGCTTCTAATTATAAGGGATGGGTGTAAGGCGTAGATTGGATGCAGCAGAAATTTTGGTACTAAAAGATGCCGAAATCTATCAAGATATATTGAATTGGAAAGAATAGATCTAGAAAAGACAGCAAGAAGGAAAACCATAAGCGGGAAAACGGCGAAGGCAGTATCCTGAAGGTATATCAGCAAAGCGTCATGTTGAATAAACGGGTATATAATTAGGACATGACAATACAGCCATAAATCTAGTTCTATGTTAGTAAACAAACCGTCATATTGGTAGTCAACTGTGGCAAGAAAGGATCCTCGAACAATACAAACAAAAAGAGACAAAGACAGGTCAAACTCTCATAAGTTGTAAGTTGTCTCTTCTGTACCCTTAACACCTTCGACCTGTATTGAATCACAATAAGTGAGTGTATAAAGCATAGTAGAGAGTCTACAAGATCAAGAAAATATAATGTCTCTCCTAGGGTTTGGTAGAAAGGTTCTAACTACATGAATCCGAGCATGCCCCTTGAAGCACATTAGAAGGGGAGGTTGTGTGATGGAACAAAGAGGTACATCGAGAGCATTGATATAATCATCAACCCAGTACCGTCGCAAGGCTACTCATGATTTTATTTGGTGGGGCAGCCCGAAGTTAGTTTTGATTCAACTCATAAATCCCGTGATATGTTCTCTGCTATTGAAGCTACACACTTCAAATCCGATTGGAGGTTTGGTGTTGCTCATCCTAGGACCACAACACCACCATTTGCATAAAAGCTCAAATTCTCGGAAATGGAAGATGTGAAGCCGTGGCCCGAAAGGTTACCTATATAACGATCCAAGGATGCCTAATCAACATGTTTAGTTTGCGGGATACGTCATGGTGACCGTCATTCTTCCTCATCCCCTGTCCGCCAAGTGCGGGTTCGCGAATTGCGTCACGTAGATTATAGTCATCTATGGTGTTGCGACTTACGCCCACTTCTTGGTTGCCTGAATTGGGCGATCGACGATGATTGCTGGAACCAAGGTGTGTTTCGAGGTAGGCGATCAGTTCTGGGCACTATGTGCGCGGCGGTTAAACGTCAATATCCGGACCTTTCCTCTCCATGATAAGGATGAGGTCTCATCGCATCGCCTCAACTTGGTGGAATGTTGACGATACGGTGCTTCTGCAGCATGCATGCTATAGAAGAGTGTCACAATCGCATTATGCGCTGTCTTGCAATTGCTGATAAGCATGCTTGCATAGGTATATATGAGCCACTGTCGCTGTAGATCGCCTGCGTGTCGGCGCGACACCAATCCCTTTGAAAGCCTTGCTGGCCCAATATTAGTCCAAGCAATTTCGAAGTACGTGATAAATAGGGATGACCGCGTTCGCAATCTTTGGGACCCTTGGGGCATTCATCTCAGCGGCGGTTGCACAAAATTGTACCACTCTTAACCCGTCAGCGCAGCTGAAAATTGCCGATGGCTATACCGCTAAAGTCGTCCTCAATGGGTTGAGAGGGCCCCGGGACATCGTCTTTGATACGGCAGGAAATCTGCTCGTTTCCGAGCAACGCACAGCTGGCATCAGGAGGATCGTCCTGACCGAGAGCGATGGGAATGTTTGTGCAGCTTCGAGCAGCCAACTGATCCCCGATTCCTCGCTGAATCACGGGATCGCCTTTTCACAAGATGGCAAGACCCTCTTCGTCTCAAGTGTGGCGGATGTGCAGGCCTACCCGTACGACGCTGAAGCCGGGACCGTCGGTGCAAAGAAGGTCGTAATTCAGGGTATGAGGAACACAGGTCACAGTACGAGGACGCTCCTAGTCCCCGATAGCGCTCCAGACATCCTTCTTGTCTCTCGCGGTTCTAATGCAAATATCGACAATGCTACCATCGACACGGCGGCCGGGAGAAGCATCATTAAAGCATTCAACATCACACAATTACTGGCATCGGCTACCGCACCGGACTTTGCATCAGCTGGAGAGGTCCTGGGATGGGGTCTAAGGAACTCGGTTGGGCTAGGCGAAGAGCCATTGACCGGTGGCATTGTAAATCGCGAACCTCCAGCTCTGTGATCCCAGCGCCCGTTACTAATAGATCTCCCAGTATTCCGTCGAAAATTCGGCAGACGACATCAGGCGCGGCGGCGTCGATCTGCACAACAATAACCCCGCAGAGGAAATGAACTACCATGGGGTCATCAAAGACGCAAACAACCCCCTGAAAGGCAAGAATTATGGATACCCAACTTGCTTCGCCGCATGGCAGACGTTCGAAGGGGTCGCCATTGGATCCCAGTTTGGAGGCGTAGCAGGAACCCCCTTCGAGCAGGTGACAGGCCGCAACACGATGGCGGATGTGGATGAGTTCTGCCGCACCGAGCGCCAGGGGCCGCGCCTCGTCTTCCCCGCCCATACGGCGCCCTTGGACATTAAGTTCAAGGAGGACGGAAGTGCTGCTTACGTGTCCTTCCACGGGAGTTGGTGAGCATCTTAACCCAACGTCAGGAGTACGTGTGCTTGAATGTGGCTAATAAAGCTGCTCGTAGGGACAGAACGCCGCCCGATGGGTTCCGCTTAGGAAAGATTAAGTTTGCGAATGGTGAGCCTGTGGCTAATGTTTCCGACACCTCGGCTGTGGAGTACATTTTGCAGAATCAAGACGCTACCAGGTGTCCCGGGCAATGTTTTCGCCCCGTCGGGCTTGCTTTCGATAAGGAGGGCCGTCTCTTCATGACCAGCGACCAGACGGGGGAGCTTTTCGTCATTACTGGCGTCTGATGCGTTCTTGGTAGACCGATATGAAAGAGAGGGGTTACTGAAGCTTGGACCTGGAAAGTCTTGGGATTGGTTCAAGTTGGCTTTGTTTCCTATCGAATGGGATATCGATGGTGTAAGTTGGCTAGATACTCTGATTTCAACTGTACTCCAATTTGAAGTCATCCTATTCAAATAAGTCCAGTGCCCGTATGACTTGGTGTGAGAATGATCAAGTCCGCCCATATAATTGTGGTCGGTTGTTGAGACATAATACGCGGTGCAGGCAGTCATCAATAGTTCAAACGCTGCTTGGTAATTGACAACCCTAGCGGCACTTGAATTCATAAATGTTGGGAATGTGTAAAAATTCGTATCTCTGGATATGGTAAGGCACTGTTGTCTATTTCCTACCTCATTAACCCTTTCGATAATGGCTTGAAGCCGTTGCGTCATCTTGAAGTCGCCATGGCTGGTTTTTTTTTTTTTTTTTTTCATGTCGCTAGTGGACTGTAAATCTAGCGCACGATATTATCTCCTAGGTACATGTAGGTACCTAAAGTTGGAAGTTGGCTGCTGTTGTCTCACCGCCTGTGCGCTCACGCCCCTCTGAGGCGCGGGTAACTTAAGAATGGTAGACCTGTTGGTAGAAATGTATTAATGGAATCTTTTGGAGGCTGAATGAGTAAGATACTGGAGATCTCTGGGTAGATCGGTAAGATAGTATTAGGATGGTTGCACGATGGCCAGATTTGATCTTTTTGCCCGAGAGAGGAGCAGGTGTAGTGTTGGTGCTGGATGGAACGGGATCGGGATCTCAACATGCTGTATCTTGGGTAAGCACTAAAAGGCAGGTGGCTTAGACGGGAATTAAAATATCTATTGCGCCATTGAGATATCGCATCTAACACTGGCTTGAATTTCTCAATGAGCCTCTATCGACGGGCATCTAAGGCACAAAGACCACTCTTCCCTCGCCCGCTAATGCCTTGTTGTTCCAAGCCGTTTCGACATCCTTCAGTGGCACCGAATTAGCAGCGAGCAGCTTCCAACGAGCCATGGTCGGAACAAGCGTATGCAGCTCCTTTTGCAGCGCTGGTATGCTCCAGGATCCCGCACCGGCTCCACGAATGGTCAGGTCGAAGGACCGGAGAAGGTTACTTGGGATCTCGGCGGTTCTCTGCGCAAGAGAGCCGATTTCGACATACTGAACCGGCTTCTTCACCTTGCTCAGAGACGACAGTAGATGCACGGTCGCATCTCCGTAGACGTAGTCCAGGATGAGGTCACAGTCCCGTACCTTGGAGAAATCAGTATCGGCGACGGGATCATTCAAAATCATGTAATCGTCAAGACCGTCGACCTTCTCTAGAGCTGCGGCGTTACGGGCGATGCCGATGACCTTGCCCGCCCCTAAAGCCTTGGCAGAGTGCACGGCCAAGCGGCCACTAGCACTGGTTGCGCCAATGATGACGGCCGTGAAATCCTTGGGCAGATTGGTTGTGCGATGTGTGATCGCCATCCAGCTGCTCATTGCTGGATTGACGCTAGCAGCGAAAGAGGCAGGGTCGACATTGTCCGGAAGCGGGTAGGCAATGGACTTGTCGACGTTGATAAGCTCGGCGAATGTGCCCCCTTGAAGAGTGAAGACGTAGTAGAGCTTCCCGGTGGCCTCGTCTTTGCCAACACAGTCGACACCGACGGTGTGCGGCAGCTGCCTAGCTGAGTAGTGTGCCCCAGAGGCGCGAGAACGGACAACTTGGTGGGCGCCTGCAGCCAAGACACGGAGTTGGATCTGATTGTCTGACGGCGCGGGCGGATCGTCGACTGTCACATATCGAGGTCCTTCGGGCCAAGACTGAACTTGCGCGATATGCATATTTTCGAACTATTGTGGCTTGATCTGAATATTCCGTTTCTTCCCGCGCCTGGAGCTTGGAGTTTACCGTTCCTAGATATGAACGGTCTGAGATGCCCAATTTATGTCTCAGGAACTTGAGTCAAAGGCTCCATACTGATTTTACCTAGTGCATACAGAGCTAAATTAGTGGCCAATACTGGATGCTATCTATCGACCAAAAATGGATATAAGAATCTATCGGCCAGTCGAGACTATGCTGCTAGGGACTATTGAGCAGAAGGATGCAAGCCACAAACGTGGGAAGAGTACCAGAGCATCGAGTATCAATGGTGAGATACATCGTGCAGCTCAGGGGACAGTCGTATGAAACACCCTGTTGGTCGATGAAAGGTGTTTTGCATGCGCTGTAGGTGAGAATCCTCCAAGGACTCTAGGCTGCCAACGTCGGAGAAAGGCTCCTCTGAATTTGGCTGATGGCTCGGTGTCCACAATTGGGGGCTCAACGGGCTCTTGGAATAGCTTGTCTTTATCTTACGACTTGAAACGATTCCCGGGATGCGTCGGATTGTCTTTCCATAGACGGCTACTAGCTGTAGGTGACTGGTCTGATGTTTCTTCCCTCCTCCTGCAGCTAGTCTGGCCGACTTGGGGGCGGAGTAGGATGATCTTTATACATTTTATGCACCACCATGTGTCGTGATTAACCCTGATCGACGGGGACTGACAGTCCACAACTCTTCCTGTAGCCAAGTCGACCTGAGGTTTTCCTGAGGACAGTGACGTAGATGTGCGACTCTGACAATCACTGCCTGGTGAGAGAAGCGGTGACGCAGAAGAAAGCAGGTCATCCAGGCAGTATAGTGGTATAGCTCGGGATGACGGCAACCTGATAATAAGAAGAGAATTATAGCGGACATCCATTACCCTTTTCAACTAGTGAACCCGATATGTGTGGCAGCGAATCCGCAACTTACATACCTAGGTAAGTACCTAACTATAAGGACATACCTAGATAGTTAATGACCATAAGAATGACCGAATCATGGCAGCATGGTTAGTTTCGCAAGCCTCACGATCTTCACAACTCCACAATGGGGAAGTATACCCTGCCCAGCTTGAGGGGGGCACCAAGCCCTACCAAGCCTACAAGGAGTTTAGCTGAAAATCCTATGAGTCTGTTCGAGGCAGACTCGGCATCTTTATCGTTATCTGTCCAGCCTAAAGAGTGTCTAGATGAGTCCTTCTGTGCCGCAGTCTCGCTTCTACTATGGCATGCTGTAACCGAGGATTGGACCGATAACGTCTTAAGTCTGAGGTGACTCCCTGCTGAAGAAAAAGTCATGAAAAGCATCAAGATGCAATGCAGGAGGTAATGCGGAACTTGGCGTGACGAAACCCAAGGTGCTGCATGGAGGTATGGAATAGGATGAGATAAGATGAGATGAGATAGACTGAACTTTGAGGGGTTTGGGAAGGGAAAAGAACCAAACCAAAAGAATCATAGCCCCCCCGAATACTAATCCTTTTACAACAGCGAATCCTTCGAAAGGCGAAGGTAGGCGAAGGTCGCCGCACAACGGACCGTCTCTTGTCAGCAGGAAAGTGGAACGTCATATGCTTCTATTTTTTTTTTTTTAATTTTTTTTTTAACGTTACGCTGCAGCCCTGCCGCTGTTCCCAAATCACACTAGCGTGTATAGCGGTTGCAGCTAATGCAGCTTCGGCTTAGACTGGCTGCATATACCTAATACCTCCACTATGAGCACTAAAACCCGCACCCAGGCATGTCACGGGTACATGGATACCTGTGCCTGGCCCTGTGTGTGCATATTCCGTACATAAAAAGAGCTAGAGAACTGTTAGACAATCAGAAGGGGGCGCAGCAAGACGCACCCAAAAAGTTCCCTACTGCAAAATGCACTAACAGAAACACCGAGCTTCCCCTTTATCTCCAATGTACCTCTCCATGCCCATGCCCATGTCCATGTCCATGCCCATACATGTATGTAGGTAGAAAAGGTTCTGCCTTGCACCTGCGCGACCCCCTAGAGGCCCTACTTTTTCTCGCCTCCGCAATTTTTTGGGACGAACTGTTGTTCTAACCTAGATCTTGAACAAAACACGTATACATACACCCGTCCATCACCCGTACACGTACTCCCCTAAGTACAGCGCCGTCTGTTCGAAGTTACAGCGGAGCATTGAATATTGGAACGAACAGACGGACGAGCCGGGGACGATCGGAGAATAAGCGGGATTACTATATCTTGGAAGTGTTGGGATAATCAATTGGCAAGAGACAGACAGAATAGGAAGAAAGAGGTGGGAAAAGAAGGAGTAGAGGATAAAGGAAGAAGAATTGAAAAATCGAAACCAAATCGCGTTGCGAATCACCACTACTCCCACAACAATAATGTCGGCTTCGACAACCACATCTCGAAGTCGGAGCCCGCAAACCCCGAGTTCGCGAATGTCATCCTCCTCCGACCACACAGCGGTAACAATACACAGCTGCCCATGCGAAAAATGCGACAGCTCCTCTAGTAGAAATGACAACGGCGTGAAACGCTTCGACGTCCCTTTAATAGCAATCCCGAGGCTCTTCAACGCTATACTGGGCCTTGCGACCGTGATTCGCGTACACACGACCATTGACGCCGGGTGGTGGCCCTGGGAGCACAAGGTGTTGTTTTCGCTGTGCTGGTTGACGTTATTCTGGAACTTGGCGCATGCGACTTGCAGCATACTCGGATACGCGTACTGGCCGTCGCCGCGGCGGACCGTCGGGTTACCGCCAATCACACTCGCTGTCAATGGGAGGACTATCGTCTCGTTCGGCGGGCCCGACGAGGAGGATGGCGTGAGGAGACGGCGCACGAAGCGCGTCCAGTTTACTATCATTGATATGCTGCTCGCCGTTCCAACGTTAGGGTTCTTGATCTACTCTGCGCACATCATGTACCCTTGGTGGGGGTCTAGGTATGTCGGTCTGTGGCCGCCGACCATAGGCCTGATTGCTTCTCTTGTGTAAGTGGCGTACCCCTGCAGTTCACCAACTATGTAGGCCATAATCGAGTCCGTTTGCTAATAGGGTGAGCAGTTCTTTCGAATTCGCCACTGCCTTCCTCCAGCTCTTCCAGTTCTTCGAGGCCAAGGTGATTGGTGTACAATTGACTATGCAGGATATATACGAGAAGGACGATCCCGTCGGTCGTCTGCAATTATAGAACGGGCGAGCGAGCGGTAGCATGCCATTTATTCTTTTTTTATTTTTTTTAAAGGCAGAGCAAAGCGAATACGAAGACGAAGCAGAGCGAAGCAAAATACGGTCTTTTTTTGTAATAAACCTTTGGGACGGCACGGGGTGTTTGAGAGATACCAAGAAGAAAATAAGGGTGGCATTGCGCGCATATACTACATACCTACATACCTATAGTCAGCCGGCATGAGCCATGATGATACCACCACGAGATAGAAATACATCTTCTCTCGCTTCTCGCCCAACGTGTTGCTTTACCTAGCCTCCAAATTATGCCGAGGCTCCACAGCGATGAGAGCTGAAATCATGGCTCTGCTCTCTCGCTATGGCTTGAACCTGGACAAGGATAGCAAATGGTAAGTACAAAAGTGAAGTCATGATTTACCTGGCTAACAACCTTGAAATGCGAAACTTCGATTCTACATAGTTACCAAGGACCTTCAATGCGAGAATTCGCAGTGCATTCAGATAGAAGGATCGTGGTGGCGCACATGAAGTCCTAGCCGTCATCCCGTTCATACCTCAAACGTCTCATGTCCACGACGGTCCATTGGCGCGGAATACGTTCGTAACGCGCACCTATAGCTGAAGCTGATGCGGCGTCGCGGCGCGTTGCAGCAATGCAATCTGCGAGATGCAGCCGCGTAGTAGCGCACCTAATTTAACAGCTTCATTTTTCCGTGAGCTGATCCATACCATCGGTTCTCTAGCTTTGACCGAAAGGGGCAAGTCATTGGAAGACAACAAGCCACTGATCAGGACACATTTAATGGTGCCTGACCAAATATTGCAGCAGTCCTTGTGTTAGCTCCGCATTGTATAATTGCTTTTACTTCACTAGCCAGTTCGATCTTCGGCTTCAACCTATCACAACGTGTACCAGGCTCAACATGAAGGTTTGGCAGATTTCCAGCTCCATGTCAAGCAAGCTATGACACGATCAAAGAATCCACAGCAGATAATGGAACAGATAAAGTCATCCGGGATGCAACGCCCTCTTCCTGTATTGACTATGGGTAGCCTTTATCTATGTATTATCCAACAACCGTGTCATCGGCACCGACCGAACCATGGACAGACCACTCCGAGCAGTTACTCTTCTAGTCTAGCTATCCAAAAACGCCCAGACGATGCATGTTTTACAACATATATAAAATAAAATTCGTGTGTGCCGCGACGTGCAGCGTCGCGTTGAGAAGTATGAGTCAGTTGAGTACCTATCTAAGGTAGGTATGTAAATGAATTAGAAATTGTGGAATATGTGAATATGTAGTAGAGTCGTGATGAGTTTTGATGTGATATCGTTTTTTTGTTTTACTTTTTTTTTTTTCTTTGGAGTTATTCCTTACTCCTTCTTAGGCTTCTGCTCCTTCTTCTTGCTCTTAGGGACACGCGTGAGCCAGTACAGGAACAGCGCGCCAAAGACGTTGAAGATGATGTACGCCCAGAGAATTCCGAAGTTGCGCCATCGGTCGCCTGAAAAAAAGCAAATGTTGTTAGCCTTCAATCCTTGTAATTTTGTAATACGGACGCGTGTCGCCCACGTGTCGTGTGAGACTGGTGGTGGCTGTGAAAGGGCCAAGGGAGTAATCAAGAGAGGAAAAAAACTTACTATAATAAGACTGGGCTTGCGCCAAGTACACGTTCGTCTCATAGACAGTGCAGAAGCTGCAGTCGCTTGTGCGTCCCTCAGTGCCCGGCTCGATGTAGCCACCTACGACCGCTCTGTAGGGGTCCAGGTACTGGCTGCAGTTCATGCCCGAGGGAGGGTCAAAGTGTACGTATTCGTTGTTGGCGCACTCGACATGAGTGTTGGCAACAGCTACTGATAACATAGCCGATACTAGATACGAGAACGGACTGACACGGTACATGAAGATCCAGAATCGAGGGAAGGTGGAGGGGCTAGCGAGGACACCACAGAAGATAAGGCAGAGCATGAAGAGCAAGTTGGCGATGTTACCACCGGCCTCGGCAGTATCGAAAGCGGCGATGATCATGTCCGTAAATGTCGAGGTGAACAGCAAGAAGGCCCAGAGGAGCAAGAACATCAAGGCACCCCGCTCGGTAGTCTGACCAGCTTCCGCCGCATTCCTATACAGGCCGACGGGGTAATACCAGCAGAAGTACATGAGCGCGGCCATAAGGGTGTTCCAGGGAAGCTCAACGATGATCTGCGACAGCATGAAGACCTTCCAGCCATACACCTTAGACGGGCGTTCACGGACTTCATACAGCGATCTCTGGATGACGAAATGAGGCATTGTCTGCTGCACGAGCTGACCAAACACAGTCAACAGATTGAAGATGGCGAACATCTGGTTCTGTAGACCTTGGATCGAGTTAGGGGCCCGGAAGAAGACGAAACCGATAAAGAGAGCAATGAGCACGCAGAGAGCGGTTTTGGAGTAGATGTACGACGGCGTACGCCAGTATTGCTGGAACACACGGTGCGTTACGGCGTACAGCTGAGTAGGGAAGCTGGCAGCGTGTTCGCGGTAGGATTGAGCATCCTGAGTAGGTGGGGTGCCATCAGAGGCATTGCTCTTCAGACGTTCCAACTCGGCGTGTACTTCCTTGCATTCTGGGCTGTCACGCCAAGTCTGGAACCAATCAATATCAGTCGAGCTGCCCGGAGCGGCACCGATAGCATCCAACATCCATTCGGCAGGGTTGGCGTCGTTGGGACAGGCAGGAGCGCCGTTGCGTTCGAAATAGCTGGTCAAGGTCTTGGAGTTCTCGCCGATATCGCCGAAGTAGACAGTCTTTCCGCCCTTGGCTAGGAAGAGCAGACGGTCGAAGCGCTGGAACAACATGGCTGACGGCTGGTGGATAGTGCAAAGAATGGCTTGTCCGCTCTTGGTGAGCTTCTCGAGCAGATCCAAAATGGCCCAAGAAGTCTGAGAATCGAGACCGGAGGTAGGTTCATCGACGAAGAGCAGTAGGGGAGGCTTAGCAGCAAGCTCAACACCAATGGTAAGACGCTTGCGCTGTTCAACGTTGAGGCCTTCACCAAGGACACCGACGACTGCATCAGCGTACTCTTCCATATCCAATAGCTTGATCACTTCATCGACGTAGGCGAGCTTCTCAGCGCGAGGGACGTCGGCAGGCTGACGGAGGAGGGCAGAGAAGTTAAGAGCTTCGCGAACGGTAGTAGTGGACAGATGGAGATCCTGCTGCTGGACGTAACCGGTCTTCCTCTGGAATGAACCGTCACGGGGATGGCCGTCGACAAGCATCTCGCCAGTAATAACACCCATAGTAATACGGTCGGCTAGGGCATCAAGCAGGGTCGTCTTACCAGCACCCGAAACACCCATAAGAGCGGTCAGAGTACCAGGTTTGACCCAGCCGTCAACATGATCCAGAATACGTCTCGGCTCGCCCTTGATCTTGATATCGTAGCACACATCCTTCCAATGGAAAACACTATTCTGCTCCTGAAGAGCGGCGGCTTCCTTACTATTGCCATTGGCACGGCTAGCATTAGTCACGCTTGGACCAACGCGAGGACCTTCGCCTTCTTCGACATCACCCTTCTTCTCCTTGAATTGGGCGGGCCTGTGTCCACGTCGGAAAACCAAGACTTCACCCTTCGACTTCTTCTCAGACACGAGCTCGGCGGCGATCATATAGGTGACCAAGAAGAAGAGCATGAAGCCGATTAAGATGCCGAAGTTGCGCCAGCGGTGCGAGTTGTAATATTGGAATGCACTGCCAATGTAGGCGTCGCCGTTCACAACGGGGCTTCCAGCAACACTGCCAGGGGAGCTGCAAGCATGGTTATTCGGGTGGACGTCGCGGTAGCCGGGAACCGCGGGGCTCGGTGTGAATGCATCGCAGGTAAAGTCGCGGTTGTGGAATTCGTTAACCATGAGAGATTCGAACGCGTAGGCAAGAGGATCGAGATAGTTCAACCAGCGGCACCACTTGAGCATGTAATCGATAGGGATGACGAAGCCGGTGAAGATGACAAGATCGAGAATTAACAGGGCAGCGGGTACCATGGCTTGGGACAGCGTGCGGGAAGCGGATGCGATCGTACGGAAGATCATACTCATGACCAAGACAGTAGAGAAGGTGATGAGCAGGAAGAAGAAAAACGCTCCAGGTTCGCGTCGCAAGTTGGTTATGAAGTACAGAGCAATGTTGAAGACGATGGCGTTTGCGATCTTATATGGCATATCGCAGAGCATAGACGCGACCGCTTCTGCCGAGGGATGGTACAGAGCATAACGACTGTGTTTCTCGACAATTGGACGTTGCGCGTATAGAGTGAGAATCTAATGATGGTTAGCATTCAAAAGGTTTCAGGAGGCAATATGATTAAGAAACTCACTTCCAAAGCACTAGCAAAAGCATTCATAAGACAAGCGAAGAAAAGAAGAGCACCGCGCTGGAAGAAGCTGGAGGTGTTTTCCTGCAGGTTGTAGAACACACTACCAATAATGAGAGCCATTATGAAGTTTCCAACCAGAGCGCCGATAGTCAGACTCGGGTCACCAATAAGTCGTTGCCAACCACGCCAGAGACACAGCTTAATTTGTTGCCAGTAGGATAGTGTGTAAGGGGACGAGAGCCGTTGCGACTTCGCCTGCTGCTGTCTCCTCGAAGCACGGAACGCCTCAGCATCCGGGCCGTTGAGTGGGTGTTCTCTCTTATACTCCTCAATCTCGACCTGGAGGGCCTCGTACTCGGCGCTGTTCTTCCAGGCTGCTGCAAACTCATCGGGGGTTCGGGGAGCTTTACCCTCGAATCCTTTCCGGACAATGCGCTCGATAGGACTCGTCATGGAGGTCAAGAAATCAGGGGTAGTCTGTCGAGCTGGGCACTCGAAACCGAGGTTGATGAAATATTGCTTAGCAGCGTCTGCGCGACCGAAGAAGATCTGACGACCCTCATACAGCACGAGAGCCTTATCGAAGTAATCATATGCCGTCTGTGGCGCTTGGTAAATCGAAACGCAAGCAGTGGTGCCGAATAGCTCGGTCTGGGTGCGCAGGGTCTTGCAGAATTCTACAGCGTTGGCGCTGTCCAAACCTCTGGTACTGTTGTCCCAGCACTGCAAAGGGGCACGGCTTAGGGCCGCCTCGGAGATAGTCACACGCTTTCTCTCACCACCGGACACACCACGCACGTACTCGTTACCGACGCGCGTGTTAACGGTATGAGAGATGCCAAACATAGCCATCGTGACATCCCTCAAGTGGTTAGCATAGGTGGTCTTGTCGACACCAGGAGGGAGGCGTCGCGGCGCACGAGCTTGCGCGGCGAAGGTCAACGTGTCGCCGACAGTCAACATGGGGAAGTGAACATCGACTTCGGCTGTGTAAATTGCTTCTCCACGATGATGAGTATGCATCTCCTTGGCGGTCAGGCCTATTACCATTAGTACTAATTCAACACCCAGCCATTGAGCACGTGCTTACCCTGATAGTTGAAGTATGAATCCTTTTCGATGTAAATACCGTTAGTCTCGCCGGCAATCGTCTTCAAGAAGGTCGAACAACCCGATCCTGGTGGACCTAATACGACCAACATCTCGCCCTTGTGGACGACACCATCAAAGTTGCGCAAGATGTCGATTTTCCTCTGACCCTTGCCCATGGCGCTGCGGACGAGTCCGGCGGCTCCCAACCACACATTGGCCACATCCTTTTGGTAATCTGTCGCGGCGCCGAAACCATGGACATTCAGGTTCTGGAAGCAAACTCCGGCGGTTCGGAACCCCAGACCTTCGCGATCAGCCAAGTTAACAATGGCCTTAGCCCACGCGCGCGCATTGAAATTGGGGGAATGGGGGTTCAAGGGCGAGTCCTCCCCCTCATCCAAGTACGGGTTGCGCCCAGTAGCTCCAGTCGCATTCGACTGGGTGGTGTACCTGCGGGCAAGTTCGTGCACTATGGATTCGCGGCGCTCTAATTCGGAATCATCCTCCACCTGGGTCGCATTACTCGAACCCGCCGTCGTGTCTCTCTCGGCCTCATTGTGCGCGGCTGTCGTCGTCCCCTTCTCCTCCGCGATCTCCTCGCTATGGGGAGGTGACATTGGCGGCGCCCCCGAAGTTTGCGCCGTGCGGTCGTAATTGTTGAAGGCGCTGCCCAAGAAGGACATCGTTGTTGAAGGGGGGGCCGGCAGGACTGTCCACCCTACAATCGCAATTCGCTATCCGGCTCGTTCCCAATCCCCAAGTATCGTACTCCGTCCGGTTTGTTTGCAAGTTGCCTATTTCAGTTGAGCAACGAATAGGCTTAATCTATAGGATTTGCGCTAATGGTAGGTCACAGCGGGATATCGCGTACAATTACAATACAAGGGAGTATAGGATATTAAGAAATAAGCTTATAGGGTAGTAAGTAGCAATAAATGAAAGAAGAGCTACCCAGGAATATTAAAACAGCTGGGCGACCAGAGACAGAGACAGCAACCGATGAGAGCGCCTAGAATAGCGAACAGCTCAACTGGGCTGAAACGGAAACAGAAAAAAGGCGAAAAACCAGGATGGATGGCTGTTTTAATATTATTTGCCTCGTTTTCGTATTCTAGGGGTCCTCGACTCGGCTTGTTCTAGTAAATACTCCCGGGCTACGCACTACGTGCATGTAGTAAGTTTCCATGTGGCTCCATGGGTATGTACATGTAGGTGGACAACCTTACCGAGTTTTACATTATACATAGAACCTAGAAGACGGGACCAGGGGCGAGCTGGGTGGTAAACCGCGTGCCTGGGACTCCCCGTTCGGGTGGATAACCAGACGTCGAGGTATCATATGGATATGCAAGCAGATGTGCAGGAGTTATGCAAGCTCCAGCCGGTTAGCCCATTGACTCAATCTCCGATAGTGAGATTAGGGGGATTTATGAATCCGTAGTTTGCGAGCTATGCCGCGATGTACTTGAAGATTACACGCAAACGGAAAAGCGCTAGGCGTGGTTGGCAGTAGACTACCCAGGTAATCAGTAATATGCAAGGATGCACGTCGCGGATTGAGGTATCCTACAGGTACCTGTCCCCCGCCGCCATCGCCCCGCCGCGCCCCCCAGACGGACTCTATCTCGAACCCGCAGCCCGTCTACAAAAACCGGTCGACGGGCAATTGTCAAGACCGCATACACGCAGAGCAAACTTCTGAAGTGCTGATTGACACGACGGTCCGCGTTGGTAAGACTTTTGAAGCCGTTGGCGAGCCAAGAAATTAACACGGAATATTCACGACCACAGCTAGGCACATACATAAAGAGGAACGTTTCAAAGCAAAGCCTAACCGTGCCGTTGTTGCAACAATAGCAATTCACAAAAAAACCTTCACCTCCCAGTCACTCGGAGACTTTCTTACCCGCGACAACGAGTAATAATGACTCGAGAGGGCTGTTTGGTCAGAATATGAATCATCATCACTACGGTATAATCTCAGCATCGCCGCTTATGTCCACATCCGATGCTTACTTGGCATTGGAAATGATACCATACGCACATATATGTTGCGCACCATGCAAATCGGTAGATGCTAAGATTGTGTTTGTTTTCTTTTCGTCCCTCCCCCCATAAATCCACACATATATCCGCGTATTCAACACATTAATCGTGAAGTAGGGGTAGATTAGTATTTGAAGTGTAACAGCAAGGTCCTGACCGTTTCACTGACGATGCGATAGAGTAACGCTACTGTCGTGTGACGCCAACCGGCAGGAAAGAGGGCACGAGTCAGCCATCAACTGAAGATTGAAACAAATCAGCACAAGCTGATGATTTCTTCCATTTGTGTGAGGCGTTGCCCCGCGCTAGTCACATATGGGTGGTACCTACACTACAGCCTACAGGGTACTAGTACTCAGGTATATCTGATTGACGCTTCCGGAAGGTGGGGTTGCCAAGATCGAAGCATTTGCAGTTACATCCAATAAGAGAATCCAGATTGATTCAGGATGGACCCTGTTTAGAATACACTAGTAAGAAGTCCGTGCTGGCCGAGAAGCCTGCGAGAGAAAAATATTAAGGAGCCGAGTCCAACAGCAACCTTCGCATTCCTCGGGGTCTTATATCTGTCCGACAGCCCGGCCCAAAAGAGAACTGCAGAAGTTACACAACATTGCAGATGAACATGAATGCTGTTATTCCAAGTCTATGAGGTAATCCGCACCAGCCCGAACGTGCAACATGTCCAATAAAATTCCAGAACAACATAAACATATTCACCACTTTCATCACCACTTTTCGAATGGGCATCTCGGCCGTTGGTGCTTATATGAAAAAGTGCCCGAAATCATCCCGCGGATCGTTTTGGGTGAGACATATCTCCGACGAGCCTTCTAGAGAATCCCACCCACGTTTCGGGTATCCTCCCAATCCGCATCCCGAATCCGGAACCCTTCACGGGGATAACTGGCTTCTTATCACGGCATGTGTAAAGCACCATGGAGATAATCAACGTGCTAGAAGCCTTGGCACATCTGAAGATCCTCCCAGGTACATTCCATCATATTATACTGTACCTGACGAACGCGGATACGCGTATCTACTCCCGCAGCTCAGTATCCAAGATCCAGTTTATTATACAGGCTCCGCAATCCGCGCCGGGAAGTCTTGTAGCCGATGCCATATCAGTGCCATCAAGCCTCGAGTAACGCAGTGCTCTCGAATGCAACGCCCCTATACTGCCAGAAGCTTCTGTCAAAATATAGCAGCTAACTATGCGACGAATCATCGGCCCATGTATACGAATCGTAGACAAATCGGATCCGGTACCTCGTACTCGGGATCGCTCTACGTAACGGGTGTGCATTAGCTGCCAGCGCACCCTTGTACATAGCTGAGGATGCCACACACTATTCATTGGGCAGTTTGAGCCGCAAGTAATAATTAGAACGATATGCTCTCGATCGAGATGCTCCGGGTTTCTGAAATAAACGTAGCAGGGCACCCGTGATGAATTAGAGGTAAGACTACGTATTATCTGAACGATCACACTCAGTCATATTCCCCGATTTGAACATGCACAAGAATCCTTCAGTGCCAAAATCTTATCAGACGTGCCCTGATTAGGTATATGTATGTAGAGACTAACCATTTCAAGCTCTATTGAAAATTGAAGTCCGATAGGTGCAGTACATTCAACATAGCAAAATAAGATTGTTCACCAACTTCGAGGAAACCGAATCACGATGCACCATAGGGCTGGCTTCTAAATTCTCGATGACTACCTAGTTCCTAGCCAATCTCCAGGCACTACCCATTTAAAGTACGAAAGATGTTCAAATCTCGTGCTTATTATCGTGGACGCCTCGTCCTCCTGGAGAAAAGGGGGAGAGGGGTAGTGCAATATAGAACACTCCCAATAACGTGTCAGACGCCCCCATCGGTAACATAGGACAAGGTTAAATAGGAGCTGAACCTCCAAACAATTCTAACATTTGTCGTCTAGGTTGAGTATTTACACGAATTTATTCCGATAATGCGGTTTCAGAATCTCCCCATTCTTCCAACTAGGCTCTCTTAACACTGTGCAAGGTAGCTGATGAAATACGATAAACGCTGCTACTACTGCTGGTCGTTCTCTATGAAAGGCGTGACAATGAGTCGCCCTCCTAGATGATTGGCAGGCATATTACGATTCTCCTAGTAATCATATTTAAGTGACAGCGCTGCTTATTTCTAATACCTGTGCAGCGTCACATCCCACCAAGGCAAACTGACTGCCTAGACACTTAATGACCTAGCTCGTTCTAGGATACGCCTAGAAGACCACGCACAGCTTCTAGAATTAGATTGCCGCCTTACTATATACTCCGTGGGGCATGCGGGCATCTATGAGACTCCGGACCTGCGGGATGTCCACATGCACGAGGTATGGTCTGATAATCCCAATGCTTCACTTAAATTTCTTTGCGCATAAGGACTTATATGAAGGCTCACAGCTTCGGTCACAGGCATTATCGGAGAATTTGGTACGCAAATCCACGATAGCATCGATTAATCAGCTACAAGCGGCTATGATACCTACCTACCTAGGTAACGATAATGTACAGGTTCTAGGTTAGTCTCGGCGGAGCTGTACTGAGATATTAGAATCAGCAATTAGGGAAGTCGGAGGAAACAAGAGAAGCAGGACCTATACGTCTTCAGTTATCCCTTTTCAGAGCCTCCTTTTTGTTATTATGGTTGATATCTTCGGTTTTGACGCGCAAGGAGACATAAACCTATTTGCTGAGAATTCCGAAATACATACCTCATACCAGCAACAATACTTTCTATACTGACTCGAGTCCTATTCCCCCAACAGGCCCTTGGATTGAGCCTTCGACAGTCTCCTGACGTAGGTTCTCCTCCTACCTTGGCTGGCCTTGATTGTGTTCTGCAATTGTTTCATCACATTCTCAGCGAGGAAAGAAAGAGGGTACCGCCCCTGAAACACTCTACTATGCATTGACTACCTAGGTACACATGTCGGTGAGCTTCATTACGAGGAGCTTTTCGCGTTTGCTTATTATCCATTCCATTCACTGATTTCTATATCCTAACCTTCCTTCCATCTTACAGTAGGAGGCGGTTCCCCCCCCCCCCTTTTCCCTTCCTTCCCGTATAGTCTTGACATCATGCTGTCTCAAAGTTATCACACTTAAGTCAATCCAGTATCGGGATATCACCTGCTACAACAGTTCCTATTCTACTGGTACTCCACCAAACAAGTACAAGCATATCTGTTATGTTGTATTACGTGGGCCATGTGGGTAAAGAAGTTGTTTGCTACTTTATTTTCTACCAGCCAAGACGAAACCCGTGTTGGAATAACGCAAAGTTCTCCTAATAATCACGAGGGAAAGGAGGACACTAGGTATTACGGCAGTTCTAATGTCAGGGGAACCCTACTTTCATGAGTCCGAATTCCTCAGAAATCTGCACCGGCAAGATTCCGCTCTGGTTACTGCGAGTCTGCCCAACCAACCCAAGTGTAACATCTAGCACTTATTTTCCACCTCATACGCCGAATACCCCTAGATTAGGCAGCAGCTTCTGTTCGGTACTAATAATCGCTCATACGTCACAATGGCTGAGGCCGCGCTAGAAGCGCATATCATCGCATCACAGCATCGGTACCTGCTAGCTAGTCTAGGTAGTGGTTCGAGGTCATCTTATGTATAACGAGGTAGACATACGGATCGAATGTGGCATTCAAGATTATCTTGATTGAGTCGGCATCATGCTTTGTTGCGGTGCTATAGATGTCGTAAATTTATGTTAGCGTAATACTTATTAACAGCACGAGAGCATTTGTCAAACGGACGCAGAAAATTCTGCTTGCTACCTAATATAGAGCTATCGCGATGTGCATGATACATTTCATTCCCCCAGAAGAGACACGTGGTCAAGGTATTGGAGTGATCATAAATCGCTTGATCTGTCTAGGCTAACTCCTGGTCCTATCCTGCCCTAAACGAAGCGTAGGCTGCCATTGTCGTTTCCTATGCGTTCGTCCAGCTCAATCCGACGCCGATGCCACTCTCCTCGGGTGTCCAATAATTCTGCCTCGAGGACCCGCCCGCCATCCACGAGACGGATGTCTCTAGCCGTAGAGCTAAAGTTTCCACTTGACCGACCTGGGATCTGCAGGCTCTGTCCCGGGTAAATCATGTCCGGGTTGGCGATGTTGTTGATGCGAGCGATCTCCTCGAAGTTGCAGTTAAAACGTCGCGCGATGTCCCTCAGAGTGTCTCCCTGCTGCACAACCATGGTATTGGAGCCAGATCCCCCTCTTGACCAGCGGAGGTGCCCATCCTCGTTGCTAAGGACCTCGTTGAGGTTCAATGTGCTCACCTGGCTGCCACCGTCACGACGTTTGCAAGTTGCGCGAAGATCGTAGTCTCCCTCGAGGTGAATATCGTGCGACGAAGACGAAAAGTTACCGGCGTAGTCTCTACCCGATAGGCCTCGGTCTGAGGAATGATGTCCTCCGTGATGGTGCTCGGGTTGGTGATGTGGCCCTGGGGAATAGCTAGGTGGGGGCGGCCCCTGATGCTGCAGCCTCTCTTCTTCCTCTTTCTTCTCCTTGCGGTCGTGAACGAAGTCTTCTAGCTTATGACCGGCAAAAGCACCGCCGATGGCGCCGATGATACCGTGACCCATTTTATGCCCACCATATGCACCGACTGCGGCACCGGCGAGGCCTCCCATGAGGCCGCGCTCGCCTTCCTCTCCGGGGCCCGCATTGTGGGACTGGGGCTGAGAGTAAGGACCTTCATTCTGGTAAGGCGAGTGACGCTGAGGAGGTTCATTGTATCGATCTCCAGGGCCAGACTCGTACGCATTGCCGTATGCATTCCCATATTGGGGGTTACTAGGTTGACCGTATCCCTGAGGTCTCTCTTGGTTGTTCGCATAGGGGTACTGAGGGTTGGACTGCTCGCCATAGTAAGAAGCCGCCTCACCATGCGGTCTTCTGTCCTGGTAGTCCTGGTCACCGTAGCGCGGATCCATACTCGTCTAGTTCACCGTCTTGGCTCGTTCTATCTGGCCTTGAGGGAAATACAATACTCCCGGAACTGGCTCGTATGCATGTGGAAGCGAAAAAAAAGAAGAAACAATAGATAAAATTGAGGGATTGGGGATACATATACTGACACTGGATAGACAATCGCTTCGGGCGGTTGCTAGCTGTGGCGCATCGTCTGACGTGTGCATAGGTACACAACATAGGACACAGCCCCTGAAATGAAACCAACAGCTAGTGGTCACAGCATAGGACTGTTGGGTCTAGTTCCATGGAACCTGACTCCAGTTACACGGCACTAATTGGTTTGCGGTGGATATTAGCTGAGCTGGATTCTGGATACCGGTAGTCGGCACAGATAGGACAGAGCTGTAGGACGGATAATCGGCAGTGGAACGGTCTGGCCCTCTACGAGCTTGGCATCTACTGATTGGATTGGATTGGGAAGGGCGAGACGATTGGGCTAATACTTCAACAAACAAAGCTCATGAATTAGGTACCTAACGTACCTAGGTATGGTCCAAAATTTGTGTCATTATCGAGACTGCAATAAGAAGAAGAAGAAGAAGAAAAAGAAGAATTATTGTCCATAACCGTGGCCGATCGTCGGCCTTGCCTTGGTGGCATCACGTCATACCCCTCATCTCAGAAACCTCCTCGTCAGAACCCTCCTCATTAGAAACCTCGTCAGAGCCTTCATTAGAGCCCTCATCAAAGCCCTCGAAAACTCCTGTACCACCTCAAAAACTTCTGTACCATCTCGGAAACTTCTGTATCACCTCGAAAACTTATCGGAACACCAGGAACAAAAGAAACTGGGTTATGGCTTGCATGCTAGGTAGAAACGGCGACTACTATCACTCCCGGGTGCTTCGTGCTTCACTGAACCTGCTCCAAGAAGTCACTCCACACACCAGGCCGCCAATCCAGGGATATCTAGTCGACTCTCGTCACTCTCGTGCGTCCACACGTATTCGTCGACGTTTGTGTAAACGTCGGCCACCGTGTCAATCACATCAAACTCCTCACTTCTATCGTAGCTGAATGGTAAGTCATAGCTTCCCAATATGTCGCTGATGGAACCCACCCGAATTTCGCTCCACTCCCTTCCGTAGAGAATTCTGCGTATGTCCCTAGTGACGGCCCGGGAGTCTGCTCCCACTTCGTAGTCGGCACCTGTACCCCTCTTGACAACGACGAGGACTTCTTTGTTAATCTCCGAATCGTCCGTCATAGTCTCAACGGGTTCATCGCCGGAACGGTGAATTAGTTGTTGTTCGACCACTTCTCGGGTCTCCTCATCGACGGCTGCACCGATGTAGTAGGGGATGGTGGCACGGTACAGAGTGACGGAATGATCCGGATATTCTCCATCTCTAGACCTCAAGAGGCTCTGCCAATGCGCTGGCTCAGAAATTCGTCCGCGAGCTTGAATACGGCTTCGTCCAGCGTCGCGGTCGTAGTAGCCTAGCATCTCAGAATTGTGGCTGATGTAGCGCAATTTCTTCCATCCGTCGCCTTCCTTGATAAGCTCGTTGAGTGTGCGATAGTTGTCCACGGGGTCCAGATTTCCAAGAACGGTAAGTTCGTCAAGGCGAAGACCAGGGAGCAGCTTTACAACGGAATGGAGGCGGTAACGGCGCTCGCGTCCTGAACCCCTATACCACATGATCGGCACATGATCTCCACGGACGCGGACGTGGCGAATCTTCGACAGTGTCTTTCGGGGAAGGTCAGTGAGAACGTCCAGCATAGTTTCAGGTGCTTCAAAATTGAAGAGAATTAGCCGAAGCCACCAATCGCCGATTTCCGACGTCAACTGCGCGCAGACTTGGCGCAGGGCTAAATTGTGCGGTGCCTTTCTGATCTCGACTTCTTCCATGTCGGCGTCTCTGACTATCCACCTGCCCCAGCTAATTCTTGTCGATGATAACACATATTTGGCGATCATCAGTCGCACCTCCGCGGGGAGTTTCGTGAAGAAGGGTGATGTTTGGGCGATGCGTACTTTACCACTGACTCCACCGCTGTCTTCGTGATTGCCTTCGCCGTTGCCTTTACCGTTGCCTTTACCGTTGCCTTCACCACTGATTTCATCGTTATCTTCACCACCGTCTTCATAGCTGTCTTCGTCAATGCTTCCGCCACTGCTTTCATCGCTGCTGCTGTCCTCGGCATTCTCGCCATTATCACTGGGGATGCTGAAATCACTGAGATTGGGACAGCTGTTTTCCCTGTCCCTGTTGTAACAATGATCATCAGTAAATACTTCTCTACCTGGGTAGGTAAGGGGTCTAGGGTATTTGATACGTCTTGGACGCAATGACCCTTGAGTCAGCTCGGCTAGGCAGTTGTTGCTCCCAAAGGTACAGACGTTTTGAATGAAAGAAGACGAAGTAAAAAGAAAAGAAAAGAAAGAGGTTACATACGGATTGTCACAGTATTTGAATAATTCATCCCGGATACTCGACCAAGGGCGCGCCGTACTTTCACCCTCGTCAGCCATGATCCTTGACAATTCTGTCAGGTATGCGATCCTGATGGGAAGGGTCGTGGCTTAATAATGGACGGAAGAAAGATCTGATGGAAGGTGGGCTGAAAGAAGGACGTAAGCTGCTCTGATGATTGATAATTGGTGATTGGTGGTTGATTGTTGATGGTTGATGGCTGATGTTTTGAAAAACGATTGAATGTTTACTTCGGTCAATAGAAGTGGCAGCGGCGGCATCTACCCTCGACGCTACGAACAACGAGATGGAAGTTGTTTTGTTGTCCTCGTTGGAGGAAAGAGAGAAGAGGGATGAGGGATGAGAAATCAGGATGGGAGATGGGAGGTGGGAGAAGGAATTGCCAATTCAGATTGACCACCGAATTAGAAGGACTAAAAGCGATGGATCAACCCTCAACTGGATGATGAGGTAAAAGTTGAAGTGTTGCAGTGAACAGCTTACCACGCGGGAGAATTCTTTGAGAACTGTTATGGCGAGTGCATTGGGAAAAAGATTTTGTTTCTTGGAAGGGCTGATCCAAGAATCTGTGGGTGAAGCCGAGTTGGAAGCAAATGGCTCGGCCGAATACTAGGGCTTAAAGGGGGCGGGCGGCCGGGGTGCACCGGACGGTGATATGTCCGGAGTCGGCGGCGCTGCCGAAGGCTTCCGGTGCAGAACTCCGGACGGTGCGCAGACGTTGCCTTAAGTACCTGGGTACGTTAGAGGAACTGTCTGAAATCGTGCAGCCGAGTATTAGGTGCCTGACAGAGCCACATTCAGATGGATGAGTGCGAGGACTCTTGCTAGCCCTTGATATTAGGTAGGTGTCCCTGCCATTGTCTTCGATGATGTTATTTAGTTCACCACCGAACTTGTTTGCTTCCTGCCTTATAATGGTATATTGTTTAGAAGGTAGGTAGCTACTAACTATTTTTATCGTAACTGGACCTGTCTGGTTTGTGTACCACCTAACATGTTCCTTCCAAAGGCAATATTTACTGTGGCGTATCTTTTAACGTTTGTATGGTGTATAGAACTTATAATTACTTTGAATCAGTTGCACACTCGGGGTACGTAATGTGGTTCTCACACATAGCACTGCATGTTCACGTCTTTTAGCATGGCATTTGAGCGGACGTCAGGATGCATAGTAGGGGTTTGGTGCTATGTGTAGTGCGCGCCTATTTTTACTCCCTATTGTAATTTCAGTTGAGTCTATGACACATCTGAGTCTTCTCTTAGGAGGCTAAGCTTTGAAGCCTTTTCACATTCGAGATACTATCTTCTACAAATTACCCCGATTCTGGTGGCATCTTGTCTATCTGGCGCTTCAATAGCGCTTGCTTGTCAGGCTTTCCACTAGGCGCTATGGGGACGGAGTCTATAAGTGTAATGCTTGGTGGTACAGCGGCTGGCCCTACCTTCTCCCTGACCAATGCTCGCAGAATATCGAAGTCAAGGTCCCTGGCACCCCGAGC
This sequence comes from Hypoxylon sp. FL1857, assembly GCA_022578955.1. Lineage (NCBI taxonomy): Eukaryota > Fungi > Ascomycota > Sordariomycetes > Xylariales > Hypoxylaceae > Hypoxylon > Hypoxylon sp. FL1857. The sequence continues at coordinate 112,779 of MU400410.1, forward strand.
CACTGTGATAAAGGCAGCCGCGGCCTCACCCGTCTTCTCATCTGGCACGCTTACGACATATGCCGCGTCCACATCCGGGTGCGACGCAAGTGCATCCTCGATCGCCCCAGCGTAGTACACATTGGCGTTAATAATTACTATGTCTCGCGCCCGCCCGGTCAGGTATAAGAAGCCATTGTCGCAAAGAGAACCCAGGTCCCGTGTCCACACCCAACCTTCTACATCGAGAACAGTAGAGCTGTCCTCATTAGTATAACGACTGAAAGCGCTGGGACTTCGCACCCACACGTGCCCGACCGTGCCTGAAGGAACCTTGACGCCAGCGTCATTGCGTACTTCCACCTCGATACCAGTCCAGGGCCGCCCAACAGAACCCACAGCCTCGGGATGGGCTGCAATATCCTCAGCCAAGAGCAGACACGCCAAACCTGTCTCCGACATGCCGTATCCATTATGTATGGCGTTGCCAAAGCGGTCTATGGCAGCGCGTATTTTCTGTGGCGGTAGCGGTGAGCCCGAAACGACGATGGAGCGGAGATGACTCAAGTCGATATCAGATACTTCTGTCTTGAGCACGTCAAGGACGTGATATAACCGTGGCACAGTAAAGAGCACTGCCGAGATTCTTAGGTGCACTAGGATATGTGGGAATTTGAGAAGTGGTAAGGGTATAGTTGGGATGACTGCCGTGCCGCCGCCTGTGAGACACAAGCCTAAGTGTTCAAACATGACCATGCTGGCAAGAGTACCGAAGAGCATGAAACGACTGTATTTCGCCGCCATCCGTTCCGTATCGGCGGTCCAATTGGAACATTGCCATGCCCACGACGCAGTCATGGCTGCGTAGATGTATTCGACACCCTTGGGACCACCCGTTGTTCCACTGGTATACAGAACTAGAGCTATATCCTCTAGATGTCCCTGACATTCCAGTCGACTTGGAACAATAGGCAGACTGTTAAGTTGTATCACTTTCGATGTGAGCGGTGGAGAGGACTTGATTTCAGCATTGGTGATTTCATCGACAATGAACAATTTCGAGTCAGCAACAAGAGTAGGCAAGTGTCCCGTAGCCATCCCCGGCTTTAGGCCAATGACCCGGAGTCCTAATACATGCGCAGCTATTTGCACAGCGAAGCCTTCAGGCGTAACGCCAGTGTATATCGCGATGCTGTCACCAGGCTCCAAACTCGCGTCAGCAGCACACAGTCCTCCAACATACTGTGCAACGAGGTCGACAACTTCGCCTCGCCTGACTATACGCGAGCCGTACTCGAAAGCTGGCAGTTCTGGTGCATCTTGGAAGGCTTTTAGTAACGAGTGTGGGAAAACATTAGCCATGATAGTCTAAATCCGAGTTACCACGCAGTTTCAACCACGAAGGAAACAAGGGGTGGTTGGGTGCCACATCTACACTATGTTGGCAATAACTTGATCTTACATAGGTATTTAGTTCCGTAGCCTACTTCGGTGAATCTGGGAACACGGAGAATCTGATCTGATCCAGACTCCTTGGGGAAGTGGTCCTCGCCCGAAGGAGCGACGTGGCGTTGGTAAGCACTTACTCAATCCGCTCTGGCTTGGAACTGATGCTGCAGATTTCGGCTCTGATAACAGGGGGTAGACAGATCGAAGTCCTACGTCGTCTAGGAAAGCTCAATTGTAGCATTCTTAGAAAGAGCCTCTTGCGGAGTTAGCCAAATGGCCCCGTCCCACCGTCTCGAGTGAGCTCGACGTCAGCTCAGTGTCTGAATTTGCTACTTGAGAGAAGCGCCTAGTTAGAATCATAGACATATGAATTGTATAAAGCATTATATAACATGTATTTCATGGAAATGTGGCCATAAATGTTCAATATAGCCCTTGCAACCTTTCGTTTCGAAAGCAGTTGCCTGCCTAATTTGTGGTATTCGGATAGTCAGAGAGCAGCTGAGAGGAGAAAGTCATGCATACCCCTATGCCAGCTCTTGCTTTTCTAGTTAATCTCGTAGATTCGCGCTGGTTATGGATATTAAAGTTAGATCACGCCAGCCTCAGGTGTGTATGTGAGGTTGATCTTCTTAACATGTTTGGAACGGAATGGTGAACCCCGGCGCTTATCAATAAGCAAAACATGGTTCACCCAGTGGCCTGCTTCAGGGTCAATGCAACATCTTGGTGAGATGACGGTTGAGTGTGATTTGAGGGCGATTACAAACTGTTTGTAAGCCGCACCCAAAAGAGGAAGTTAGTTCATATTCAAGGAACTACATTACCGGTTCCCGCATGTGAAAGGGACTGAATGCGGAGGATAGATCGTAAATATACAGGCTGGATTGGCCGGGAGGGGGTCGGTGCAGGGAATAATCGCAGATTTACGTTTGCTAGCGCATCATGTCAGCAAGGAGGAGCCGGTCTAGAATTGGGGACGTGCAGCACGTATAATCCGGGGGCTGACCAGACAGCTCGCCTCATCGATTGGCCGATGGGTTATCAACAAACCTGTCAGACTGCATCTGGAGGAATCGAGCAAGATGAGATACTCCGTTCCCTAAAATCGCCGAATGGGACTCCTGTGCCGCTTGGATGCATCCCCTAGGCCCAAGAGAGCTCGGAGTGTTCGATCTTGGGGTACTCCAGTATTTAGCTGGGTACCTACCTTTATATCAAGGTCAACCCGACACGCTCTTGAGACGGCGTCTGATTCGACTTATTGACTATCCCCGAAATCTCCTAGTCTCGGGATAGACGTATCTGTACTTTAACTTTGTAGGTCGTCTAGTTGTCCACGGCACCATGCGTGTAGCAGTCATCGGCGCAGGCCCCTCGGGCCTGGTGACGTTAAAGTATCTCAAGACAGCTCACCATTTCTTCCCCGGTAAACCAGTTGAAGCTGTGCTGTTCGAATCCGAGTCCAAAGTGGGCGGTACTTTCGCGCAGCGCGCGTATGAGGATGCTGAGGTCTGTATCGGAAACACTCCTATAGCAGAAACGAGTGGCTAATGGGGAAACTCCAGCTGGTCTCTTCCAAGTTCCTCACTGCCTTCTCTGACTTTAGGGCCCACGAGGACGACCCTGACTTCCTCTCTGCCGAGAGGTACGTACAATACTTGAATGACTACTGCAACCACTTCAACCTATGGCCCGAGATCAACCTCAAGACCAAGGTCGTGGCGATCAAACGGCGTCCTGCTGGTGGCCACGTTGTCCACTACCGCAAGGCGGACGACGTCAACGCTGAGACCATGACTTACGAATGTGATGCTATCGCTGTCTGCACTGGGCTGCACGTAACTCCTAACATCCCTAATTTGCCTGGTATCGAGAACGTGCCGGTTGTCAAGCACTCATCGGAGTTCAAGAAGCGTGAGGAGTTCGGCCGCAACAAGACTGTTGTCATTCTAGGCTCAGGCGAGACTGGTATCGACATCGCCCACCTTGCTGTAACGTCGCCGACCCAGCGTGTGGTTCTTACCCATCGCGACGGCTTCCTAGGGGCTCCTAAGATCATTCCCAATCCCGTCTGGTTTCCTATCTTTAGGCGCAAGACCGACCCTAATCACCGGGAGCTCCCCGTCGACATTAGCTGGCAGGCGCCGCTCTTCGACTCGATGTACCTGCATCCCCTAATCCGGGATACGCTCTTCACGTGGAACGTATACGACTGGGGCGTCAAGGCGACTAACTGGCTCGTGTCTGGTACCATGGCTGGTATTGACCAGTGGGTCGGAGGTATCTCCAAGGAGCGATACCACGTTTCCAAGCTCTTCTTCAACAAAGGGGCCCCTAAAGCCCTGCCTTACATCAGCGCCCCCTACCGCCCCAGTAACCCAGGCGTCGTGGAGCGAATCCGGCGCTCGATTCTCCAGGTGCCCGTCGAGGAGGCACCTGCTGGCCGCACCATCGAGCTAGCCCCATGGCCAACGCACATCGACGCCTCGGGAATTATTCACTTCAAGAACAACGGACGGCCCGAGTACACTCGCATGCAATCCCTTGGTCCCACCAAGCCCGACGTGCTCGTCTTCGCCACCGGCTACCGCCAGGAGTTTCCCTTCTTCCGGACCCAGGACCAGTACCCGGTGCCCGGTAATGCCGACGTCAGGTCTGTCTGGAGTCGCAACGACCCTAGCGTCGGCTTTATCGGATTCGTGCGTCCTGGCTACGGCGCCATCCCGCCGCTAGCCGAGCTGCAAGCCCAGCTATGGCTACTGAACCTGATGGCGCCCGAGCGCACAGCTAATCTGAGCGACAAGGACGACCATCACTTCCGTTTACGGTCTGGCCAAGGCGCGCGCATCAACTATGGCGTTGACCACGAGACGTACGCATACCAGCTGGCTCTTGACATGGGCGCAGCACCAGGTTTCTGGGATGCCGTGAGAGCTGGATGGTCGGCATCGGAGTACCGCGCCGGTCTGTGGTACCGCATTCCTGTGATCTGGGCTGCGGGCGCGCAGCTTAACGCTAAATTCCGTCTCAAGGGACCGTACTCCTGGGATGGAGCCGTGTATGTGCTCGGCGGCGAGCTGTGGCAGACGATTTCGCGACGACATGGCATGTTTGGTAGGTCTCCTCTTCCCGATCCCCGCATCAGTCCTTTTTCGCTCGGACATTTACTAATGGGGGTATCTCTAGGTAATTTCCTCTTGGCTGTGGTCCCGATCACTCTTCTGGGCATTTTCAGCATCTTCCTGTACCTATTTGGACTTATTCTTCTGTTACTAAAGGCAGTGACATGGCCTGTCACTGCACCTTTCCGCCGTAGCTCGCGTGCCGCTATCAGGCTTGGGGAGGATCGTAAATGCACTAAGATGATGGAATGCTAGGCGAAAGGAGAAGCGAATAAGTCAAACACCTTGAGTACCACCTAAGGAATATGACTAGGTACAATATCAGATTTGGGTGGCAATGAGATGTCTTCGCTTGAAGTAACCCTTACCGCCCTCGTGCTTTCTGCATTAGGATCCAATCTGCGACTCCAAAGATTTTGCATGTACATAGTACAATTTCAGTGCTCATCCCGGTCGCTGCTGCATGCGCACAGACCACATAATCAATGCCGCTTTCCGGGTTTCCGGCACGGGAGTCGCCCTTTACTATTGGGAAGTGGTCGATAGCTGACAACTACCTAGTCGCTAACTAGCTGGTGTTAGGTGATAGCCATTTCCCTATGGTCAAGTCTTTTGATGGTGCCCGTGAGTTCCGCAGACAGATTTCAGTTGAAGTAGGTAAGCTTCTACTGTAACCTAGGTGGTGGCAGGTACGCCAACCTAGAAATGGGAAGTGCGATGCATTGTGAGGAGCATAACAGCCCATACCTTGAAAGTGGCTCTAGGTTCAGAACCTTTTTTCCTTTTCCAATACAACATCACCTCATCCAATAATAAATTACAAGCTCTTCATTGACCGTCAGGACCTCGAAGAGAGGGGCTACTCCAGCTTCTACCAGAAGAGACTGTCCCCGCTAGATACAGAAGTACAGGGATATCTTACCTTGGTACCTTCTTCCAATGGTAAGGCCAGTAATGTCAAGCAATGTCGACACCCATTTTAGCACGCGCATCTTCCACACGTGTTGAACACTCCAACTTCCTACCAACCCTATCGCAGACTACTCAGAACATGAGTCAGCAATCTGCACCGGTCTCCCCGCCGGATCGGCCAGCCTGTCTATCCACCTCTCCCGATCCAAACGATCTTCAGAACTTAGAGGCTCATCTTAGCCTATTCGAATCAGAGATTACAAGATACACAAGTAGCATCAAAGCCCTGGATAAAGAGATCGAAAATTATATTATTTTGAGAGATCTTCACGACGAGCTGCAAAAGCGTTCCGTGCATGACCGAGATCGTCTCGACCAAACATTGTCACTTATGAAGACGCGAAAGGCTGATACGCTGAGGATGATTAATGATTTCGAGAATCGACAGTCTGCACCAGGCCCAAATATTCGGAAACCATCTCGGTCGCCTTCACCAAATCGTTCAGCCAAACGACTTCAGGCCATCGATGACGAGATCAATAGTATCCTAGAACCTACTTATCCTGGAGAGAGGATCTCGTGCTTAGCTAGATATCAGGCAGACTACGTCGAACGTCTAGCAGGGGAGCATAAGAGGTTGGAACAAGAGAAGTCGCAGTTAGAAGCAGCTCTTCAAGCATCTAAATCTATCACTACAACAGCAGCTCCAGAAGTGATCGGATCTGTACTTACGGTGCCAGCTCCTAGAGGTTCAGAATCTCCATGTACAGCAGGAGTCGCTACCTCAAAGTCTTTGAGAGAGGAAATCTTCGAGCTGTTGCAACATGGTTGTTCACCCATCCCAAGGCACATATCGGAATTAATACAAGCGAAGACGTCTGGAGATGATATCTTCCAATATCTAAAGACCGATATAATTGACGAAATGGGGATATTGGTTAACCGTCTCATTAGTATTTTACTTGCTCTAGTCGATCGAGGTCCCCAGACCATGGACATTTCAAGCATGTCCATCTGTCAAGGGATAGATGGCCATTACACTCTCGCAAACCTTCCTCCAGTAGAAGAAAAGGCTGCTGTTAAGGGTCAGGTCCATCAAATACGCAGATTTCTAGAACACATATTTCTAGATGAGTCTAATTACGATTATGACATGGCCACAGAATTCTCGTGTCTTTCTGATGAACTCATCACTGACGATCCGGACGTCAGGCGGGAAACTCTTATCATAGGTACTTATAGAGTTAGCTGTGCCTCTCTCCCTAACTACTCTATTCGCCTTTGTTTCCGCAGAGGCTTTGAGGCTCATGGATAGACCTACTTCCAGCAGCCGCCTTTTCAAGGTTTTTACACTTCATTTCTATTACCAACAATTCTTGGCCCTCAGGAATATTAAGAACCACATCCCAGACTTCGACACAGATCCTACTATCAAATATCTAGAGACCATGGACATTTCACCCGCGTTGAAAGACAAGATTGACGATGCCATGGACTCCATGGGGTCTATACACAAGACTCTTGAGCTTTATCTTAAGAAAGAAATCAAATGACTAGGTATCATTGGATTCCGACTCCGATGTACCTAAGGATAAATCTAGTAACAAGTCAGACGCTCGATAGAGGCCACGAGAATCTGATTATACACTCAAGCCTCTATATCAGATTAGGAATATCTCGGAGTTGCGCGCAAGAGTATGGCCGGAAGAGGATGTACCTAGGAGCATTCTCGATAGGGTCTCCTAAGGAGTTTTAGCAAGTACCCATAATTTCTTAGCTTAGGGGTCTGCAAGGGCGGAATGGAGCGCGGGAAGCTAGCTGATGTTACATGAAGACGGGACAGAGGTCTAGCGACCACTAGGTTGCTATGCACACGGAAGAGAAGAGTCTCAGACGGCCCTCGCCTGGATGGACAAGTAAATGGCTAACGGTGCTTTGCACGTTCGTGGAAAGGGTGTGTTTCGTAGGTCCTGTAGCTTCCTATAGTTCTCTCGCGATGAAAAGTTTCATATGCGTCGTTGGTCCAGTCATTGACAACGGTCTCGTTGCATGAGCTTGAACCCTGCAACCTCTTGGAATGACAACTCATTATTATCCTATGAGCTCGCTCTCGTTATAATTGACATGATTCGAGTTACTAAGGTATATACAAGAAGATATGTCCTCATTTTATCCCGACGCAAATCTCAAGGTAGGATCCACGTCGTGATGCTGTTAGCAAGGAGATTGCCGCTCCACTTCTCCCCACTAGTTGTGTTGAGCGTAAGGTAAACATCGTTGCCGAAAGTGTTCTCGATAACGATCGTTCGGGTGCCATCGGGGTTCTTGGAAGCGACGGACTGGATGCCGGAGTATCCGTCGTAGCTGTAGCTGCCGGAACCGCTGAGGATGGTCGCCCCCTTCGGGATGTACTTGGAAAACTGGGCCAGCATATAGTAATCGACCGTGTATTCATACGTACCCGCGTTCTTGTCCACAACGAACAGGCCGCGGCACGTGGAGCATCCGCCTTGGATATAGGGCCCGAAGGTGCCGTCCGAGGCCTGGGTCCATGTACCCAGCGTCCACATCAGCGAGCCCTCGGCCCAGTTCTGCAGCGGGCCGACGGTGTTCTTGGAGGATTGGTACCATGAGGTTTGCGGCGACGTCCAGCATTCAGTCATGTATTGGGACTTGCCGGGGTTCGAGTTGTGGAAGTCGGTGAGGACGGTCCAGTCGAGGTTACCCGCGTAACAATGCCACGCGGTCGCTTGGACGTACTCGCTTGCTGCATTGATGACGGTCTGGGGGTAGCTGGGCTGGTCGGTGTTGTGGTCATAGGCCCAGATTTGTGTGTTCAGGTTGGCGGAGCGTAGGGCGGGCCCGATATAATCGTGCGTCACTTTCGCGGCCTCGTCGGCGGATTGATACATAGTAACGTGGCCGTTGCCTTGGTTGTTCAAGGGCTCGTTTTGAATAGTGATGGCGTCGACCGTGACGCCCAGTCCCGCATAGGCTTGGAGGTATTTCACAAAGTACTGCGCATACTGGCTGTAGTATTGCGAGTCGAGCCAGTTATTGTCGGCGTTGCCAGTGAGAACCTAAGCGGAGAACGTGAGCAGAGATGAGGTTACCAATGGAACAGACACCACTTACCCTGTTGACCTTCATCCAACCTGGAGCGCTCCATGGACTCCCGAAGATAGTGATATCAGAGCGGATGCCCTTCATCTCCTTCAGTAAGTTTGCCATGGCCGTCCCGCGATCTCCCAGATTGAAGTTGGCAAGGCTGGTGTCCGCATTGTTGTTGTTGTCGTCGTAAGTGTAGGCTGGTGGTCCGGACAGATCCGACGCCGCGATGGTATGGCGCAACAGGCCGAGATTGGCTCCATCCGAAGTCAACAATTCTTTCAGGAGCTGAGACCGCTTGTCAGAGGGAAGAGCATTGACTACGGTAACTGTTGCGTCCGTTACAGAGCCACCGAAACCGCTGATTTTCTGTTTATACCCGGCTTCGCTATCATCAATACTTAAGCTCCATGTTGATGTGCTCCCGGGGTTTCCGGCTCCGGACACAGGTGCGTCAACGGAGCTCAATTTGTATTTGAGGTCCGAGGTGGACGTATATGCCTGAGCCGAAGCTCGAACGGATAACTGTGGAGGAGCGGCTAAAGCCTGCCCAACAAGAAGAGTGAGGACTGAGAACAACATCTTGTCTAGGTATGCCAAGTAGAGATCAACCTACTTGCTGATGCAGGATCGACAGGTGGTCTACCAAATGTATTCCCCAAGAAAAGAAACATGGGATGACAGCTTTTAAGTAGATCCCTTACCATGTTCCTGGCGGTTCGTCTGAGCCGAACAGTGAGAAGTCATCCCTGAGATGTAACCTTACGGAGCCCAATAGCTAGAACTGCTTCCTTGGCGTCTGCTGTGGAGCAGGAGGCTTCTGCTCTGCGATACCATTTGGCAACTAGGCATTAAAGGTGTCAGGGGGTTGAAGCTTAGTCCAATAGCAATGCGGGGAGTTCTTGACCCGATCTGGTAGGTGGATATCGAGATCCCAGGATCTACCGAGAACGACTCGATGATCGAGACGGACTATGTAAGTGTGGATGATACGCAACTTTAGCTTGGAGGAGTCAATAGGCTTGGAGACGGAGCCATATCACACAGGCCAGAGCCAATATGTTGGGGAATTGACGGGAGCTGAGTTTTCACAGCCGCTATTCCGCATCGTGTGAAGCCTACAATAAGATGAGATATGCGGCTGAGAGAGGAGGGAAGGGAATTGGCATTGGCATTGCAGAACTAAAAATAGCATGGTACTTCATAAAAGGGGTCGTGTTCCGAGTCCGCGCCCGCGACCGCTTTAGCTAGGGGGGACCCTGGTAATCTTAGTCAGCTTTCGGAGTGATGTCTTCACCGTGCAGCACCCTACAGCCCTACTATTGCTGCCAATTTGCTCAACGATCGACACCTTGAGCTATCTACGTTTTTGTTTTTCTCGCTTCTGGAAGGTCGCAGGCGATGAGAACGTCATTGATGGACGAATCCGACGATAACCAAGTTACAGAATACGAAATAACATATAGTCTAGTCGGCATAACGTTCACACGATACCACTCTGCGACTACGTAGTACGCTGTCCGGGCCGACTGCCAATGGGACGTAATAGGTAATGTCATGGCTGCTGACTTGCCGAGCTCCACAACCCCAGACCACGTCGTCCCATTGTACTGGGTGAGACAGGAGTAGCTTTACTTCCGCGCCCAGCGACAATCGTGCCCAGGATGCTGATTTGTTGGTTCGTATAAAGGAAATGCTTGTTCGGGTCAATACTCAGAGAGGTAATTTCATTCGAAACGAAGTCTCACAAGTTTGCAGCCTTGATTCTACGCGTCGCATACCCGCGAGAACCTTGTCGCATATTGAGGACATGTCTGCGGAATCCTCAGGCTATGGACAGCAGGAGAAACAGATCATTCGGTTAAAGAAGGGGGGACCAGATGTACATAATTGTCGAAAATGATAGGCAAGACATCAACGGAAATAGCCCGCAGTGAAGCTGAGAACTTGTTTAACCTAGGTAAGTGATAACATCATCTCGCGAAAGGCGAGGTGCCTCCCGCTTTCATCAGAAGATCTTGGAGAGCCCAAGCGACATAAAGTTATTTGTTGAAGCACCTAGGAATTGGCATTTCACATGATACTTACAACTCGCGAAACAGAACCACCACCGCATCAAACTCGATGTTGAACGAAACTGTTGGTTACACCCAGTTATTCAAAAGTCCATATTGCCTATGTCGGGAATCCTACAACGCGGTCATTACCTAGACACTCTCTTGCATTCGCCATATGTAATGGTTCGGCTTATACCCCATTGGAGGTAATTTTCCATTTCCGTCTAGACTTCTCGCAGCCTTGCATCAAGAGCAGTGGAAGTAGACTCGAGGCCGCTGAATGGTGGCGCCTATTTCGAATGTTTTGCATCTCGTATGTGTTGAATGAGTATCTCTGGATGGAGAGCTTTCCCCTTGAGCTTCTCGAATAACCCATCGAGCCTGCATGTTGATATGGTACGTCGGATGTCAGTTGAGCTGACTTGCATCGGACCATTGCTGGCAGGGACAAAGCGAATCCACCCATCCTCGGCGCCTTCACGTTTACAGACCCTTACCCCTTTCATTCTCGTAGTATACTCCAAAGCGATCTCTTCGATTAGTCCGTCATAGGCTCCTACATGGTTAAGTCAGTGAAACTACCAAAAAAGCTACTTCAAATTTGAACCTACTTTGTCCCAGCACTGTAACTGACAGCGAGCTAAGGATCCATTCGGCCGTGTTCGTGGCCTCTTGAATCGTCTTTTTCTTGTCAAGAGACACAGGCGTCCAAGATCCACACCCCGTGATGCGGTCCAATGATCCATCTGCCTTAACGAAGTCCGCTTCTCTCCCAGCATCAGTGACGATCATATCTTTGCAGTCCCATGGAGAATCTGAGGCATGATATCTTCCCACATGGTCCGGTCCGCCCAACCAGACAAATTGCAAATCAAATCCGTCTCTTGCAGTCATTCTAGTAAGTTCCCAACGAAACACATCCCACTCGTCCGAATCTCCGCCAAAGACCCAGAGCCAATCATGTGGCTCGTGACCTCCCGTCCATAGCCGGGCCCTTTGAGATTGCGTGAGCGATACTTTCTCCGTGTAGTCCTTCTCAGAATCGCCACCCCTGTTACCTACAGGGATAACGATCGCAGCGATGACATTGAGATCTTGAGCACAAGAAAATGCACGGTTTAGTACTGCCAGATGGCCGAGATGCGGAGGGTTGAAACAGCCAGGGTATATGATGATCCGATTGACCCGACCGAGCTTGAGTTGTGGTCTGAAATGACCGATACCTTGATGAAATATTGGACCTTCGCGGGGATAATGAATGATACCAGAATAACTGGTCGCAATATAATTTCCCAAGTCTGCAGCGGCGTCATGTGTAGATGGGTTTCGAGTGGAAGCAGTGCTAATAATTGGTACCTTGAGGTCCCTATTGACGAGGATTCGACTGGTGGCATTAGGAAACTCATCCGGGCACTCTCGTATATAATTTCCCCCAGAGATGGAATATATTTCTTGGTCGTCAGGGGCCAATATGGACGAGATAGTGTCTTGTTCCTCGTCTGGCTGCACCTCGATTGAGCTGTTGCAACTTGGCATATTGTCTGTCCCGGAATATTTGCACATTTATTACCGATGGAAGACAGGTGGTTGAAAGTTATAACAAGGCAGCCGCTTCGTAACTATATCTCCAATTTTCGTGGTTAATGAAGTTGGCTATACGCAATATTCTTCTCGAGAGGTAAGACTTACTAGAACATGAAGTTGGTCCTTGTGATGTTGATCAACTTTCAGTCTATCTGGAATCTATGACTACAGTTGTTATTCATTATGTTCAGAGGAAGAACTGGCCTACTGATTAGGCAGCCATTGTTGTTAAATCTGCGGGTGAACTGCGTAATGCATGTTCGTATCATTACGGTCGCATAATCAATCTCGGCGTGCAAGTTCGAGTTAGTTGATAAGTTGAATAGGGACTGAGTTAGCCTCCGGGAGAACGTCGAATATAGCAAGTCTACGGTAATTGGAGGTTCATTGCCCATAGGCTCAACAGATACTTCATTTTATACCAATAGCGTAAACCAGCGACTTCTTTTCCAAGTTAAAACAATAGGTTCGTTCTGTTGCTTTAACTGAAGAATAACTGCTACTAATTCAAGCGTGAAAAGAAGAACTACGAATCTATTTGTGAAAAGAAAAACAAATTCATCCTCGCAAATGATTCGGCACCAAAGAATGCCAAGCCTAGCTTGTTGAGGTAGAGTCTCAATATTCTACAATACCTAGGTAGGTAGGTAAGTATGGCCTTTTAATTCTCTCATATCGTTTGGTGGACTACCTTGACTTCTAGCCATGGCACATTCACTTGTGACCAAGGCTCCTTACTCGAGGTAGGTACCTAAGGTACTGTATTCAGGATTTCTGATTACCTACCTACTCTGTACCTAGGCATGGAAATCCAACATGGCATCACATTAATGCCTTTGGAGACATCAAACATAAGGCCTCCACTTTGCTTCACACCATTCCCAGAACTTCTTCCCATAGCCATGGCCCCCTTCTTCTTCCGACTTCATTGCCTTGAGGATATCTTGACGTACAATTTCGTTATCAGAGCGCGACCTGCCCCATGGTATAATGTAGTTGCCGGTGTCCTTTAAGGTAATAGAAGGAGAAAGTCCGCCATAAGCCTCTGTGTAGGCCCCAAAGACGGTATCATACAAGACGAGAGCATTTAATAAGAACATGAGGAAAGCCCCAGTTCCTTTGTACGAGCCACCCCTGACGTTACCCGGGTTCAAGGGGAGGCTAATGATTCCATCATTCTCATGCCGTCGCGCAAATTCTCGACTCAAAATCCACACGCCCACCTTTGAATTTGCGTAGTTGACGATTCTGTCTTTTATCCCCGAGTCTAAGCTGTTGAGCTCGATTCCGTTTGTTGATGAGTTAGTCTCGGCAAACCCACTAGTCACCCAGATCACGCGAGCATTGCATTGATCAGCACCACTGGTGTCTGGGAATTCTTTCACGGCTTTAAGCTGTGGTAGAAGAAGCTCCGTGAAGAATAAAGCGCCGACACAATGCACCCCGATAAGAGGATCGAGTCCTTGAGTAGTGCGTTCTCCAAATATGACAGCATTTGCACCTATGCCTGCGTTATTCCAGAGAACATCAAGTTTGGTTTCATGTTGTGCAAACTGCCGGGCCGCTTCCTTGACTGAAAGAAGATCACTAAGATCCAGTTGCAATGCCTTCAGCCGGCCCATCCCTTCTGTATGCTCGCGGTAGATTCTTTGAATTTCTTGGATGGCTGCTTCAGCTTTTTCCTACGCAAAAGGCCGTATTAGAATTAAACAGCAAGGATGGCTTGGGTGATCGTACTTGAAAACGTGAGGCAATATATACGGTGGCCCCAGATTGAAACAAAAGTTTGCACAACTCGAAGCCGATGCCAGTGTTACCTCCAGTTACCATGAAAACTTACCCTTTCTGGGAGCCACGGGGAATATTAACTTCGGCAAATTCCGGATGAGGTGGATAATATTGCGTGAGAACATTTCGAACTTTGGCTAGAGTCGACATTGTAGGAGTTTGCGAGGGCTTGATTGAGACGAAGTAGGGCACTTCTAAGACAGAATCGAAGGTTGACAACTTATTCCTTTCTGAGCTGGTTCCTATAGGCAGACTTCAAGAATCTGCCTATGAGTGCAAGTTGCTGGGAGAACAAAGGGATAGGTACAAATGAGGGCACGTCGCACCATTACTAAGTGAAGCGTCAATAGAGGACCGTGTACTATCGCAATAAGGACCAGCTAGTCGTTAAGCTGTAACCAAGCCCTTTGCAGCCGTCTCGGGAATTATCTCAAACCAATTTATACGCAAAACGAGAAAGAGCGGGATCGACTCGATAACAAACACCAAGTTTACCAGCCGAGTCCCGATGGAACCCCCCAGCGAGGGTATCGATAGGGAATGACATGGTTACAACTGGTTTCCTGAAAGAGTCTAAGGGGTGGCATTGATGTAAGTGAGACGCAAGGGGGAGGAAGAAGCTAAAGTACAGCGACCTACATCAAGGCCAAGACTGCATGTCATCTAAGGGACGCGTTGGTAGGGTCGCAGATGGCCTTGCCATGCAATTCAATGTAAGGACTTTCCGGAACTTGTAGGAAAACATGTGCCATGAATAATGCCAACGCTGTTGTACAAGGCCATGTTGGTTTTGGAGCAAGCTCCGAGAGGGAACTCTCGCGATCCCGGCTCTCGACAGTGCTCAATACTGTGTTACACAGAGGTACAGGATCTATTTTATTGGGGAGGTGCTGTTCTTGAGTCTTCCTGCAATAGGTGAATAGAGAATCTGTCACACAAAGATGCTTCTGGGCTGCTGGTCGAAGGCATGATCGAATGATTCGTTGTTGTATTGCGTTTAGCGAATACAAACGGCAGAATTCTTCCAAGCAAACGCTCTTGCCTGTGGGATATCACGTGCCCTGCAGGGAGACCTGGATAGGGGTGTAGGTCACCTGAAATTCACGTGACTCCCTCTTGATCCTTTTCAGATCTGTGGTCACATGATGTGTAACCATAGGTTACCTAGGTACCTAACCTAATCTAACATGACCTTGGCCAGCTTTGTACGACATGCGGTGCCTCAAGGGAAACCAATTACGAGAGACTGGGCTTGTGTTGCCTGAACTCAGACAGCTTAGATCAGCAATACGCCACCAACACCAACAGGCTGGCTGCTTGGGGACAAAACCTCCAACCCAACTAACACTTCCTATCTGAATGAACCTCGACTAGCAGGTAAAGCTCAATCAGCATGGGGTCAGCATTCCAATACTTCGACATCGGCGTCATGGAGGTTCGGGATGCCTGGAGAAGCCACCTATATATTGCATGGGCACTTGCAGTCATTATCGCGTGCTTCGTTATTCCTCGCGCCCAGATAGTTGCGACGAACCGCCCTAAAGAACAATACCCTCTCGTCGGAAAGGCGTCAAAGTCTTTTTTTATTCAGGACTATCCGTCAATCTCTGGAGTGGTTTCGGGATGGGCCCCAGCTAATCCATGATGCATATACCAGGGTGTGTCACGCTCAGTGGTTTATCGCCAGGATATAGAAATAGCATTAATTGACATTACCTAGCATCCTGACACGATCTACCAATTACCTAACCAAGATCGCACTACAATTGTTCTCCCACCTCGTTATCTTAAGGAAATCAAGGAGCTTCCTTCTAATATTGCTAATAATTCCCGAGCAACCTCAGATGTGAGTGAGGGATCATCCAGTTTTCGTGTGAAGAACACAATTTAACTTCGCCGTAGTTCTTCCTTGGTGGATGGACAACATTGAGTATAGACATGTTTGCCCATTCTGCGATCTCAGCAATTAAAACGCAGTACATTGCAAAGATTGGCCAGCAGATCAGCCCTGCCTATGACGAGGCCATGTATGCGTTCGATAGAAATTTCTCCACCTACAAAGGTACCTTGTTGTAATACTCAACTCAAATGCATAAGTACCTTATTTTCAAGACTAACTCGTTCTCCCGCCTTGTAGGGTGGACGCCCATTGCTGCACAGCCAAAAGTCTTGCAGGTTGTCTCGCAAATAGTAGCCCGGACTGTTGTAGGTCCTGAGATCTGCCGCAATCCTGCCTGGGTAGAATCAGTCACAGGATACACACAGAACGTCTTTCTAGCAGCCACCTCCCTGAAGATGGTGCCAAGTGCACTACGACCTCTAGTAGCTGCTTTGACACCATATCTCTATCGAATCTACAAACATCGCCGTGTTATACGACATATCCTTACTCCAGCCCTCAGCAAGCGACTCATTTGGTGTCGTGAACATCCAGAGTCTTGGGCAGCAAGGATGAAGAGCGGGGAGCAGTTATATGCTATCGACTGGATAGTAGCAGGCACGGCGCCAGAAGAACGGGAAATATGGCTTTTGTCTCATCGCCTCACGGGAGTCAGTTTCGGCGCATCTCACACTACCTCAAACCACGTTGGGAATTGTATCCTGGAGCTGGCCGCCGACTTTGATCGATGGGCCCCGCCGCTTCGAGAGGAGATCAGGAATGTTCTCGGGGACGATCCTATTAGTATCACGAATTCGGACCTTTCAAAGTTGTGGAAGCTTGACAGTTTTATGAAGGAATGTCAAAGGTTTCATCCACCGTCTAAATGTGAGTGGCACTCAGGTCGTCGACTGGTTGCACGTGGTAATCCACGTCTATCAATGTCTCTAAGTTGCATTTCATGAGCGGGAGCAAATATCACTAACCATACTTGAATATAACAGTATCTGTGAATCGTACCCTCTTGCAATCATATAAACTTTCATCCGGTGAAACTTTACCGGAGGGTGCTCATATCTGCTTTCCCGGTGTGCCAATGTCCTTGTCTAATGAATACTTCGAGGACGCCGGG
Organism: Hypoxylon sp. FL1857; assembly: GCA_022578955.1. Taxonomy (NCBI): domain Eukaryota; kingdom Fungi; phylum Ascomycota; class Sordariomycetes; order Xylariales; family Hypoxylaceae; genus Hypoxylon; species Hypoxylon sp. FL1857. Next base: position 129,792 of record MU400410.1, read on the forward strand.
AGGTTCGATGCTTTTCGATTTGAGCGCATGCGGCGTGATCCTGTGATGCAGCATTTCAGTGGCCTCCAGTTCACATCGTCCTATGCTGGAAGCTTGCACTTTGGGCATGGGAAGCAAATGTGTCCTGGTAGGTTTATGGGCAGTTTGATTAGCAAGCTGTTGGTTATAGAGCTCCTGCGGCGATATGATCTAAAGTTGAAGGATGGGGAAACTGGAAGACCTCCGAACCTCAATTTTATGGAGATGGATGCACCAGATCCAACTTATGAGATCTTAATACGGGACCGGGGATGAGCTTTGTACATCAATGAGTCCCTTCCGTGAGGATAGTGATGATATTGATACAATAAAGAAACATATATCACATTAGATTCCATACTTCGTCTTCAGTAGAATTGGCCAATGTGTACCAGGTACCTAATGTATAGGTAGGTACTTGCTTAAATGGGCACTGAGACTCCTCTACTCATTTGAATACTACGAGGGAATTGGATTTTATAAAAGATATGATTCACGTTATAGAAATAACTGGACTGTTTTATATCGCATCAATTGCTCAGGGGTAGCTCTTTCATATGATTTTGACTCCTTACTCCTTTTTCATTTATTTTTCGCTTTTTCCTTTTCTTGAAAGAAAACAGACTACTGTTTCCCGCTGTACATAGAAACAATCCCAAGATAATGAAACTCAAGAATAATTAAATAATCCGATAAAACATGCTAAGTACGTCGACCATTGCGTTTCATGACGACGATAACTTAGAATGGCAAGGAAATAGTAATTTACTACTGCAGCCCAGGTATTCGCGTAACAGCAGGCAGCCTCCGAGGGAAGGGCCGAGGTACCCTAACCAATCTATATCCAGCTCCAGGTATAGGATGAGCGACAAAGGAAGGAGTTCCAGCGGGTGCGGCAGGTGCGGCAGTTGCAGGGAATGCAGCGGTTACAGGGAGTGCAGCAGATCCGGTAGGTCTAGGTCTAGGTCTAGTAGGTGTTGGAGGAGGTGTAAGAGGTGCTACAGTTGGACCAGGTTTATCAGGTCTATCAGGTCTAGTAGATCCGGCAAGTCCAGCAGGTGTAACGGGTGTAATAGGTGCGCCAACTGCGATACCTGAAGAGGGTCCTGGAGTACCCGGAAGAGGTGGATGCCCTGGAAGTCCTGGAGGGCCTGGAGGACCTGGAGGACCAGGCGGACCAGGCGGACCAGGCGGACCAGGCGGACCAGGAGGACCAGGAGGACCGGGAGGACCGGGAGGCCCGGGAGGCCCAACAGGTGTAACGGGTGCTACAGCTGCAATACCTGAAGAAGGCCCTGGAGGACCTGGAGGACCTGGAGGAGGTGGATGCCCTGGAAGTCCCGGAGGGCCTGGGGGCCCAGGGGGGCCAGCAGGCCCAGCAGGCCCGGGAGGTCCGCGAAGTCCACGAGGTTCATGAGGGCTAGAGGGCTCAGGGATACTAAGAGAGCTCATAGAGCTAAGGAGGCTAGATGCCTCCCCTGCTGTTGGTCCCACCGGCCCTTGCGCTGCTGATTCCATGATTCAATTGTGCTTTCAACAACTTGCTAAGATAATAATGCGGCAACGTAGGTAAGTAGAGATACTGCGAGATTCGGGCAGCAAGGGTACCTGGTTTTGCTAAGCCGTTTACGGGTTGTGAACGATGACGTCGGAATGTCTCGTTGCGTAGCTTGGGTACAGGAAGAATATAACTAAAATATCTCATCATCGACAACAACACTATTGTATCCCGGATAATACAATTGCCTTCTCTTTATTTCTCAAGTCTGTATAACGCCCTGAACAAGGATGCAGCAAAAGAAATTGATCAAGTTCAACCGATTTATGACAGGACTTTTCGCTAAAGACATCATGGTTTGGCCGAGACAAAGCTGATCAAGGACTTTGTCGGAATTCGTGACACCAGCAGAGAGTGCGTTTGCAAGATGTAATATAACCGTTTGAATCTGTTGTCTGTTCCAAACAACAGACCTTTTTCAATTGAACAACTCTCTTTTCGCTTCCTGATTCTATGCTCTAAGCAATAGAATTAAAAACGATAGCGGGGGTTTGTAGGGTGCCGGGGTCTCGGGCGGCTGACAGGTACCTAACCGCCGAGTTCGGGAGATCAAGAGGACAACCATGACCTTATATGGTAGGCACTCACTTTGTGAATTCACGAAACAAAAACAATATTAAGCAGAGAATCGCCGCGGAAACCTACAAGTTATTACTGGAAGTAACCATCTACATCCTTCGGATCCAAGTACCGCCGCAACATGGAAAATTCAAGAGATCAGAGTCCGCGCTCGCATTCTGAGGGAACTCCTCAGGTTACCCTTCTTGGAATCCGCCTCCAATTAGCAAGCCTAGGTGGATAGCGTCCTCGCCCTATTCCATCTTATAGCCACTGATTTAGGATAGGAATTCTTCGGGCTACGGAAGCGATTGCCTGGACCAGTATATTTCCTTACGTGTACTACATGATTAAGTCTTTTGATGGTGTACCAGAAAGTCAAATAACTTTCTATGCCGGGTTGCTTGTTGCCATTTTCACCTTTTGTGAATTTCTCAGCGGCATGGTATGGGCTAAAGTCAGCGACCGAATCGGTCGTAAAAGAGCTTTGTTAATTGGATCCGCGTGCGGCATGTTGACGGCTCTCGCATTGGGTTTGTCTCGAAACCTCACCTTGGCAATTGCTTCGAGGGCTTTCGGTGGGCTTTCGAACCCAAATGTCGGCCTCGTCCAAACTTGCGTCGTGGAGCTTGCCCAGAGGAAAGAACAGCAAGGTTAGCAATGTACCTATGGGTTACTATTCTCCTAGGGTGGCGAGACTAATGAGTTGGTAGCCAAGGCGTTATCCATAGTTGCAGTTATAAGATCGATCGGGTATGTATACAAGGTCCAAAGGCCCCAAGAAAATATTTAACCGCCCCCCTTAGAAGTTTGGTCGGACCAGTGCTAGGGGGAGTTCTAGCCGATCCTTCGGTTCTGTATCCATCGATTTTCCCAGCCGACTCTATATGGACAACCTATCCGTTTTTACTGCCAAATATTCTTGTTGCATTTCTGCAGTTGGCTAGTTGGATAGTAGCCTTTTTATTCTTGTCTGAGACGCATCCGCATCTGACTGGCCAATCGGACATAGGGTCTAGGCTCGGGAATGCCCTCTTAAGCTATCTTCCCTGCTGCGGTTATAAGACATCACCACGGGAAACATATAACTATACCCGTTTGGGAGGAAGTCAAATGCTGGTAGGTAGTGAGACTACTGACGAGACACCTCATGAGTTGGAGGATATACCGAGTGGTGTACAAAATGAACAACCCGACCAAAAAGATCAATATCAAGCAGCATTTACCTTGCAAATCATCCTCCAGATACTTTCCGTTTCTCTTTTCGCATTTCACAAAGTCTCTTCCGACTCAATAATGCCCACCTTCCTTGCTACGCCTCCGCCAACGTCGGCAACGCAAGAGACTTTCATTTCGGAATATTTCCAATCCAGAGGTGGTCTTGGCTACAGTAGCCAGAAGATAGGTTTAGTTCTTTTATCGCAGGCTATTGTTGCTCTTGTAGCCCAGGGACTACTAGTTCCTCGCTTCATTGACAGGGCTGGTCCACTAAGAGCTTACCGAGTCATCCTCGCCATATATCCACTGATGTATATCTTCACACCGCTCCTGCCGAATTTTAATCCCCAGTTGTCGTTCATACTTATAGTCTTGGATGCTTGGACGCGAGCCATTCTCTCTTCCATCGGCTATATTTGCTCTGCGATCCTGTGAGATAACTTTCGATCTTTCTCTTTTTGGCTCGTCTGATCGATCGACAGTACCACAAATACGGCACCTTCCAGAGACTGTCTAGGTCGGATCAACGGCGCATCAGCTTCGGCCTCGTGTCTTTCACGATCACTCGGCCCGATCCTCACGGGTAAGCTGTTTGCCATCGGCCTAGGAATAGGACAAGTGGGAATTGCATTCTGGACGCTAAGTGCCATTGCTTTTCTCGGTTTAGTCGAGTCTTTCTTTTTAAGGGATCACGTATAATTGTTACGTCTGGAATGGGGACGAGGTTCGGCGGAGCAGGTGAAGATATTAATAATTACCCCTTATACCTAACTATTTGAAGACAACCCACACCTTTCATTCATTCCATGAAATAATAGACGCCAGATATGCCGTCGACATTTGACCCCCTAGAGAACTATAATAAGCGTAACTTGAATTGGGTTCGGGTCCAATTCAAAACCCCTTCAGGTATCTTACAATAGCCACCTCGTTGCCCCGAGCACATATCAATGTTCCATTTTCGTTCAGTTGAAGCAGCCTTAATGTTGAGTTGTTTACCCAATCCCGAGGAAGGAAGAAATGACGTTTCGCTACTACCACGTCCTGGCTAATAGTACAGGTGCATAACCAGTTACTATGGTCAAGGAACACAACTCGCTCCCGATAAAACCCCAGAAGCCTTTGAACCTGAGGTCCTATGTCTGTGAGAGACTTCCGGCTGATTGGGGCTTCGCGTGGAGTTCCTAAGCCCGATATGTGTATCACATCAAGCCTCGTCTTCTGAGCAGGTGGACCTTGTACAGAACCCCGTTCCAGGAGGATCTCGCATAAGAGATAACGACTACTAGTTGGCATAACGACTACTAGTTGGCATAACGACTACTAGTTGGCATAACGACTACTAGTTGGCATAACGACGGTACTCACGGTCTCCTGTGTCCTCTCTACTGGGATACCGAATGCGGTGGGTGCAATATCGTCGTCATCGTGCGTGGTTTGCCCCTTAAGTTCAATATCCCGTGATTCGGCGTGGGATAAGTCCGTCCATTTGTGTATGTGCAATTTCTGAAGGTCTATCCAGATCAGTTTCCCCTCGTCGTTGGGATGGTTTATCCATTTTCCTCCCGTTCTGGATCCCCAAGATTTCTTGCAGACTTCGGTTTTGCGGTCGAGGTCCCAGACGATATCCGTCACATCTGTGCTGATGAGTAAGAACGATTCGTCTCGACTGAAAAGCATCTGTGATATTCCTTCTTCGATCCGTACCTCGAACAAGCGATAGACGGCCCAGTTGCCGTCTTCCTTGATTCTCAGCCGTTTTGTGATTATCTTGCCGGAGTCACCCGCCGATGCTAGGAATCGACGAGAATGAGACCACACAATTGTAGTGATGTCAGCAGTTGACGAATGGCTGGTCACTTTCCTAACTCTCTCCCCTCGTCTTATTTCGTGTATAGTGACAGAACCATCATCCCTCCCACAACAGAAGTACTCATCATCATTATCACAACAAAGAGCCGTTATGATATCGTTTTGTCCCCGATCTTCAGCAAAGACAGCCTCTGATACCAGTTCGGAAATGGACGAACCATCGAAGCTACTTGAATGTTCTTCTCGTTCAAGTTCGTCAGGTCGGATAAGGACGTCCGGAGCCCAGACGTTGCAACCAGAACCACGCACATCGTAGATACGCTGGCCATCTGGACTAAAGGTGAGATCCCGCACGAATTCGTCAAATTGCAGTTGATAGATGAGATTGAACTTCGGAAGGCCCCAGACACTGATAGACCCACCATTACTGCTCGTCAGCAAGCATGTGCCATCCGCATTTAATACTAGCTCTCGTACTTCAGTATTCCCATACTCAATCTGGGTATCATCGACCATGTTCCACACTAGAATCGTTGTATCTTGGTATAGAATGAATAAAGACGATCCATCAGGATGCCACCTGGCAATCTCGGGGGAATTGAACACATCGTTTCCATTGTCAAGTCGATTCTTATCATCCAGCCGGATAATCGATCTAGGATCTGCATGATGTAGTGTTGTGGTCTCCCGAATGAGGACGGGTCGGCCTCGGAATCCGACGGCGAGGCGTGCTTGATCTGGGCTGAGGACCATGAAGCGTGGACAGTTACTCAAGACCCCCTGGTCTTGTGCGGCAAAAATTGTAGACTGCACCGAAGAACCGAGCTTATAGGACACCACAGAGCAGTTATCATATCCGGCAACAAGCTCAGAATCAGCCTTAGCAAAGTTTAAGCTTATTGGCCGCACTTGGGTGTCCCTAAATAGCGTGTATAGCTGCTGGCCACTTGTTGGATCCCAAACCCGATTGGTTATTCGCCCACTGGTGGCTACTAGGGTACCCGTTTTATTCGTTTCCATTATAGTCACCCACTCCCCGTGGCAGAGTCTGCGAAGTTCCTGGCAAGTTTCTATATGCCACACAATCACAGTGCCATTTCGAGAAATCAAGGTGAAACAAAACATGCCAGCACAGCGAATTGCAGAGGCAATTTCGTCTTGTCCAGGAGAGAGCCGACCAAGGTGATCATCCCAATTTCTGCCTGAGATTCCCTCTACGGATATGAGAGGGTTTTCGTCTTGTGCATGAATGCTAGCGATAATGGAGCCTTTGGGACAAAATGGCGGGATATGCTTGTGGATGGTTGATGGACTTTGCAGGAGATTGGAACCAAACTTTCCCACGATCCGTATAAGATCAATAACCCACTGCTCTAGAAATTCAGTCTCCGCCGAACTCAAAGTGTTGATAAGGGGATGCTTGCTAAATCCCATTTTCTTCCTCCGTCGAAGCCACTTCTTAAGGTACTGAGCGGTTCTAGGAATAATGGGTATATTATTGGAGAGGGCTACTAGTTGAACCCACTGGAGGATGTATCTATTGCAAAAGAGCCTTAGATTGAGAATTAGCACTGGTGCAGAGACGCTAGCTTGACTGACGTGGTAGGACCAGAAGGTGATTGCGTATCTCAAGAATGGGAACTCCTTGTAGAGAGGTTCGAGTCGATCAGACGACAGCGTAGACTGATATTCGTGGATACGCACAAGTGTTTGGCGCCAACTGTCCTGTGACAGATACTGTAAGCAAACAATAGCTAGATGATCGTGCCCAGTATGGAATCCTACAGCGGCTGGATTTTGACCGGCAGAATGTAGAAGGAATTGGCGGGCTGTGCTATGGACGAGCGAGATGGTATTAGTATCGATCCGGACAAACTGGCCGCATATTTGGATAACCGTCTCTCCAAGGTTGACAAATCCTTCGAATTCTGGTTCCAGAGCGGTGGCAAGCTCAGTGATGGTCAGGGGGCGGAAAGCACACGCTGCCCAGGTAAGGACTCTAAATGCGATATCCCTAAGTCGTTGCGGCTGCTTCCTTACGTAGTCAATCATGCGTTGGTATAAAGTTTGCATGTCTTGCGGTACATCGTTGAGTGCTTTCTCAATATCAGCTTTCGTATGCCAATTATCCCATAGAGAGTCGAGAGCCAGCTTGGTCCAGAGAAATGAACCCTCAGCCCTGCTTGCAAGTTGTTCGATGACATATTCTTTTATAGGGTCATCCTGAGGGAGGATTTCGGATGCCACCGATCTGATGTACTCCCGAATATCGGCTATAGTATGGCCCATTGATATAGGTTCAATGAAAAACGTGTCTGAGTGTGAGCTAGCAAGGCTTGTTAATTCTCTCAGAGGTCGGCTGAACAGTAAGAGTTTAATAGGGGTTCGCGACTGCATGTGCGTGAAATGCCGTATAAGCGAACTAGGGGTATCGGCTTCATCAAGCCCATCGATGATCCAGTGTAGAGTTGAGCCAAAGTCCATTTTGAATATGATGTTTTCAAATATTGTATCCCAGATGACCTCTGGTTTCTGGGATACGGCTGAAAATTGGGTGTCCTCGTGTAGCTGAACTAGCTTCCTGGACAAAGCTGGGAACGTGGTTGCTAGTTGAAACGCGATAGCTCTGAGGCAGTACGCGGCACTTCTTTTCGTCGGCAAACCCTCTACGAAGAAGTAATACTGGCATTGAATTGCTGTCTGTATGTGTTCGATTGTCTTAGCAGCCAAGATGGATTTACCTGTTCCCGGCAGCCCAGTGAGCCAGAGGACATTATGTGCGTCGTGCGAGGCGTCCAGCCAGCTCCTGAAGCTTTCACACTGATAGAACCACTTGCATGATTCAGGCAGAGCACGTGAAATATTCCCATCGAAATTTTCTTTTATGTTTCCTTCAATGCCGAAGATCTTCTCGAGTAGTTTAACCGGGCGTTCAGAGCGAACCCGGCCCGGCCCTCTATCTTCTATGTTTGCTATTAGACTCTATATTTGGATCATCATAAGAGCTTATCTGCATAAACTAACCTTGAGGGCGTAAGTCTCGGGTCATCTGTCTGAGCAAGTTCGTCACTAGGACGTAGTTGGAATCCAATCGGCTACTGTATTTGGAGATGGTGTGATGGTCTGCGTCAACAGGGACTGATATCTCCCTAGGATAGTTCAAGACTCCAGAGTCCTTGCTGACAAGCTAGAACCAGTAAATGTCAGTTTATCCTCTAGGTGCCCAGATAGGTATTGACTCACTATTCTTCTAACCCCAGAGATGAGCTTGGTAGGTAGAGTCTCGTATAACGACACCAAATGCCACGAGCCGCAAATTGCTCTAAATTGCTCATTTGCATCTTCGATCGTGGTCGAGGAGCTATCCAACTCCGAGACATAGACCTTCGAAGACATTCCCGCCATGATAGACAAGAAATTGTTGAGCGTGCGCGCATGGGGGAGCCTTTATGAGGTGTGGAGAGAAACATGATGCCATGTACTTTCGACAGCATCACTGAAAAGAGCTCATCATTTTTCCCAACAACAAGTGCCTGTACAGCATTCATTAATATTACACTCCTCCTGCTTGTGCGATATGGTGTCATACCTTCTTCACTACTAGCCCACCCATAGAGTGTGCCACAAAAACAATAGGCTTCTGATTAGGTGTTAATGCTTGTATGCGCTAGTTCGCCCGTCTTATTTAGGTACCTACTTACCATACCAATACAGTCAACGTCCCCATCCCCGTATGTCTTCATCCGGATCAAGAGAGCTTTCGAAAAATCCAAGATACTCAGTGGGTTTTCCGGGTCCATAAAATTTGCGTTATAACCGTAAGTGAAGACCCGGAAATGAGACAAGCCATCTTCATGACGAAGCCACTCAGGCCAGAAAACATCCGGATGTCGCTCCCAAGACCATGTTCTCCATGAGGAGCCCCCGAGGCCATGGACAAGAATAATATCTGCTTCGCACTCAGGAGTGCCATGGACAAGACTAAGACCCAGGGGGTCATTGTACTCCTTGCGAGAAGTCTGCTTACTTAGAAGAAGCGAGGGGAGGGTGTCTGGTAACACTAGTGTGTTTTCAGAGGCAGTGGAAGTCTTGCGGTCGCTATGAGTGCTTTTATATAATGCTTGGACACTATCAGGCTCAGAATAAGATCGCAGGGGGATTGTTGGTGCCGGCTTGATGGAACTTTCATAGTCTTGAAATTCCTCTGACGGCTTTACTGGCTGCGAGCCACGCCTATGTTCCGATGCATCCGCATGGCCTATTCGAAGTTTTCGAAACTATCGCAACACACAAATCAGCCTATTATACAGTTCGCTAGATAGTCATAAGTAACTCTCTCACCATTGACATCGTGTTCCTAAGTGCATCGCAAACAAAAGCTTGAGCGCTTGCGACACATTTGAGTACGGTGTACGCGAGGGACTTTGCGGCAAGGCCCTGGCCACTGTTTGCTTACCGCTCCCTCCTATTACTAGAAACAGGGCTTCTTGAAGGATTGGCGCTTAAAAAGCATGTGAAACAAAGGGGAAGCCACTGTACATCTTATGTTGCATTGCCTGGTAGCCCGGCCAAGCTGCCCGCTGATGATTGGCAGGTGGCATAATACAACTACACCAACACGCATACCATACCTAGCCGGCTGAAATGCAGGATTACTCAACCCCGAATTGCTGGCTGCTTATCAGCCATAATAACAGGCGGAGTTCCAATGGCATTTCAAATTAATCTCACAAATTTCCCCAACTTCTTCGTTTTTCGCATACTCAGGATCAAGGAGATTATACGCTCTCATACCACAATCCATATACACCATGACCACCTTGGAACTCTTTAATCAGCATGTCTTTGACGTAAATCGGCATGGGGGTGAAGAGGCTCCCGCCAACCCAGTCCCCAAACCAGCCATCGGGTCAAGCTTTGAGCTGGATCCTGGAGTTATACAAGGTATCCAGAGCTAGCACACCGTGTCTTTGCCTATAGACATGATAAGTACCAGGCTGAGAGTCGATAGCACTGCCCGTGATAGGCACTCGAGTTATATCCGCCCGTAATTACGGCATGTCCCTCTGGGGCCAGACAGCAAGAATTGACGCTCAGCTGCCAAATGGGAAAATGCAGTCTTATTTTCTCAAGGTACATTCTTAGCGAACGCCACAACTGCACGACCAGCGCACTGACTTCTACCAGACGGTCGATCTCGGCCACACTGGTCGTTTAATGATAGAAGGGGAGTTTGAGTCACTCCGAGCACTTAACGCTGTCTCTCCGACCTTGGCTCCATTCGCCTACAAATGGGGAGAATTCCAGAACAAGACGGCGTCCGGCGACGCGATCTATTTCTTGTTAGCCGACTTCCGTGAAGTGGGGGAACAGCCTCCAAACCCTATCACCTTTACCGCTCGCCTTGCTGAGCTACATCAACGGTCTGTGTCACCCACTGGGAAGTTCGGGTTTCATATAACCACATGTCACGCCAAATTACCCCAAGTCACCAACTGCTGGGAAGAATCGTGGTCAGCTTTATACAGAAAGCAACTTGCACATATGATTAAAATGGACTATGAGAAACATGGAGACTGGCCAGAGTTCTACAGGACCTGTGATCTCATCCTGGACAAGGTTATTCCACGGCTTCTTGAGCCCTTGCAATCTGAAGGTCGTACTATCAAGCCATGCTTGGTCCATGGCGATCTCTGGGATGAGAATACGGCCACAGACATGGACACGGGCGAGCCTTTCATCTTCGACGCAGGCTCATTCTATGCTCACAACGAATACGAACTTGGAAACTGGAGGGCTGCTAGACACAGGCTCAGTGATAAGATGTATGTGAGAAACTACAAACGCAATTTCCCGGTGTCCGAACCTGGTAAGTCGGCGCTCACTTGTGTCAAAAATACTATTGGTCCCGCTTCTACCACCAAGGAGCTTGCGGCCTAGCACTAACCGTCTAATAGAAGATGAGTGGGATGATAGGAACCTCCTGTACTCTTTACGGTACGACCTCGGCACGGCGATTCTCATTCCTGGTTGCAATCAAAGGCAAATGTACGTTATCTACCATCATTAGCTTGCTTATAGCTCTAACTATAAACAGTGTCAAAGACAATATGGCCTTGCTATGCCAGAAGTTCTTTCCTAGTGAGTTTCGAGAAATTCAGGATACTAGGGTTCGACCAGGTCTTCGAGACACTGTAGACAACCCTGAGATGGAGGAAGAAGAGGAGGAGGAGGAGGAGGAATGAAACTACGACGTTTCAAGTTCGCTTGAGGAATCCATAGCAGAAATGGCTGAAGCGACATTTCTATCAACGAGGGAGATGAGAGGCCGATGGAGAAGGCATGAAAACTAGTGAAAATATAACCTAATTGTTATTTCCTCCTGGCCTAGTGCGTTGATACATTCCCCTTGTTCTTTTACCCTAATGGACAGGAGATATAGCTGCCGAGCACCGAAGAGTAAGAGATCACAATACCATTGACATACGTACGGCACACCAAGTTCTTTCGCGCCTCAAGGCTCCTCAAACTCCTCGTTGTAGTTGTCGAACCCAAGATACTCCAGTGAATTGAAGTTGCGAATACCCCGCTCTCCATTCCGTCCCATAAGCTGGTCAATGAGGTTGAAGTCTTCATCTGCTAGGTCGAATATACAATCGAAGTTCTCGATGATTCGCTTTTCGGTGTTGCTCTTCGGAATGACAGAGATGCCGCGACAAAGTAGGTGGCACAAAATGACTTGCGCTGGTGTCTTGGAGTACTTCTCAGCTATCATGGCAATCTACGGTCGATATTAGGCCTAGGTTCTATACGAGCTTCGTGAAAATAGAGTGTGGTAGAAATATCTAAACGTAAAACTTACGGACTTGTCGTCCAGAGGGCCTGGACCAGTTCTCCCGACCAGTGCAGGGATAGGCACACATCCTAAGGGCCCAAAGGCTGTGATATGGATGTTGTTCTGAGTACAGAGGTCTACCAGACCTTTCTGGGGGAAATAGGGGTGACATTCGATCTGATTGCACACAGGTTTGATTCGAGCCGTCTGGAGTAGTCGCTTTACTTTCGGCGACGAGAAATTAGAAAGCCCTACGGATTGGTTAGTCACCGTCCTACCCCGTGGACATGCGTGAAGAAATACCAATGAACTTGGCCTTTCCAATATCTACAAGCCTCTCCATGGCCATCCAGGTAACGTTGAAGGAGCGAGAAAGGTCAACATCAATGGCTGGCTAGAATCACCGGTCAAAAATAACCTTGACGATCATATCGCATCAACTCACTCGTCCACGTTCATCCCGCTCAGTCCCATAGTCTTTCGTCTTTTTGTATGCATATGGAACTAGCATTGGGGTCAGGTACAAGAACTTCGAAGTATCTAGAAAGGATCGGTGGCATTACAATGCATGATGAAAAGGTCAACTGATATCAGGAGTTAGCATATTACACGAACATAAGAAAGTTTTGAATATAGACAGGAGATAGTTTGCATACCATAATCAAAACCCAGATTCTTGAGACTTATGTCTACATTGACTTCGGCATCCTCGGGAGCATGATACACGTTCTCTCTGATATTGGTCAACTTAGTGTTATTCAAATTGAAACAAGCCGTTGGTAGGAGTCCATACAGTTTAGAGACGATGAAAATCTCCTCTCTTGGAATTCCGCTTTCACGAATAGCTTCACCTACTTCTCTTTCTCCCTGGCCATCGCCATATCGTAGCGACGTATCAATATGTCGGTACCCCGCCTTCAGAGCAGCCAAGACGGAATTCTTCACGCTGTTCGGGCCATACTTGTTCGGGTCAGGCTGGAAGGTCCCCAGACCCCTGGAGGGAATCCTTGCCCCATTCACTTCGAAGTACTTTGGAGGGATCATTGGCTCGTCTTTGGCGTGAGATTCTCGGGGATGGAATTGTGATGTGGTGCTCTTCTAGCTGTGACCGACCCCTCATTTTTTCAGTGAAACCACACCTTTAAAAGCCCAGAAACGCCACAAATGACTTGTTTCTCTAGCGGAATTCCTTTGGGGACAATTTCATATTAGTAACGGAATACGAAATCAAAATCTCTTAAGTGTTATCTTAATCTTTGCAACATATATTGGGATTCCAATGCAATTTTCCGTATCCGGATTAGATGAGAATTCACTTGCCAACGACTCTTCAAACATATCCACCAGTGGCAGCCTGCTGCTACACAACCACACTCCATCCTGCAATGCTATTCTGTGACTTGCAGAGACGCGTAAATCACTAACCCCGAGAACCCGAGTCCGAAATTTATGCAGACCGTGGCGTGTTTCGTCTTAGGTGCTGTCAGATAGTCACGTGGATTTCATGTGACCTGGTGTCACTCACGTGACACCAGGAGAGAGTGCGTTTGCAAGAACTGTAATATAACCGTTTGCATCTGTTGTCTCTTCGAGACAACAGATTTTTGAATAGAACAACTCTCTTCTCAATCACTGATTCTAAGCTTTATCCAATAGGTGCCTTTAGCCAACCAAACCTCAACACATAATTGTTTCTCAAACCTCTCATCATCATATGCTTGGCGGTAGCTTCCGTCACCGGCACAATGAATGTCTTTTCAAGGATCATGCAAAAGGAGTGGGACCTCATAGCCACTCATGATGTCAAGCTGGATATGTGGCGCAATAGTATTGATGTCGGCGCCAGAGAATATGACCAGTTTTAAGACAAGTGGACATACTATCTTCATCTCAAGTATTTCGGTCCACGGTGTGTGCTACCGCCAGCCACAGGCCCCGTATAATGCGGCCAAAGGTGGCCATCATCGTGTTGAAGAGTTCCTTAGCCGCCGAGTGGGCGGTTCACCGGATCAAGGTGAATAGCGTCAGCCCCGGCTACATGGACACGATCCTAAGCGAGGGCAAGGGGCCTGGAAGAGGGTAAGTATATTCAACTGTATAGAAATCCCATGGAGATGATGGGAGACCAGGAGGGACTCACTGGAGTTCTGATACTCCTCACAAGTAGAGCTGGGAGTTACATTGATGGGTTGGCCGTTTTTGTCGATGGCGAGCAGACGCTCTACAAAAGGCAATCATGGTAGGAATGTTCCAGAGCGGTAAAACATATATGCTAGTACCCAAGACAACCACAGCTGATCTCGAGGCGGCCCATGCTCTTGTGGAAGTTCGCGGAGTTGACGTTGCCCCCTTTCTCCTTTTTTTTTTTTTTTTTTGGTGGAGGCGTCGGTCTGTTTTCGAGAGAATGATGGTCTTCTATACTTTTCTTTATAGAAAAGATAGATTATATGTTGTAGACAGGAATTTGTGACTCAACATTCTGGTTGGCCTCAATGTTTAATTGTACGCAAAGTGCGAGCTGGTAACCCTGATAGCATCACCCCGTGAAGAAACACCGGAGCCGAGTGAAGATGTTCACAGCGAGCTTCTATCAACTTATTACGGGCTCTCCATCATCTACTATAGATTAATGAATATTGTCTCAACAGAGTTCTAGGGTATCTTAGAGGATGTGTGCGTTGCTCATATTAGTTCGATGATGAAACCGGAACTTGATGTTGCGCTAACTAGCAAGCGGGCACCCTCTATATACACCAGAAATTGGAGGTCTCCAGAGAGACTCTATCCACTACCTAAATGTGACGAGAGGACTCGGATCGGTGCACTGAAATTATAGAAAAGAACAAGTTCAGCAAGTGGTGGTCAGTCATAACGGGCCACGAAAGCATCACTACAATTTCATGCGCTTTCCAGCCATGTGGGTATTACGGAAGGCGTACCTAAGTTGATATAAGACGAGCGACCTTCTAAAGGCAGATAGATCTACTAGCCCTTACGACCTAACCGTAGCTAAGAGGCGCTATATAGATTACGACGATCCACAAAAAGGGTAGTAGCGTTAGCATAAATAGGGGCAAAAACAACAAAAAACGTACAACACCAGGGATTCGCTGGTCGTCACCGACCCAACTACTAATCTGGCGGTATCTGGCTTATCGATGGGGGAGCGGACGGGACCCCGAGTTTTCCAGATCCTATGGTCGTACGTGATAAATTTTGGTGTTGTGTTTCCTTATAAGCTATCGCGATCTGATTCTTTACCCCTGACAACAGTCAAACCAACCTCCAATTCGAATGGGATGGACAAAGTGGATATGCCTCTTAATAACTATCTAAAGATCTTTTAATTGATTGTTAAGAAAGAAAAGTGTTAAATTAGATAGTTGTAAATGTGTACGTACATACACTCAATGCCCTCAGTAACCCCTGAGCGGCTCCTGCAATTCACCACCACGCAACCCACACACCGTACATTTTACCTATCCTCATCCAGCGGCTTCCTCCCCTGCTCCTCGGCCGCATTCCTCTTTTCACGTGCTGACTTCTCGGGGTCCTGCTTGAGGGCTTGCGCGGCGCCGGGATGATCCCTCTCCAGGCGGCCCAATCTGGAGCGACTCGGATCGCTAACGGGCTGCGCGACGCCCGCCGAGTTTGGGCACGGCGCACCGCCCGTGGCCCTCTGCTTCCGCATGCGTTGCTCGTCTGCTGATGCGCTGACGGGGTCTATGTGCGCGACGTTGGAGGCTATGCCGGGCGAAGCTTGGCCCTGGGCTTTGGGTAAGGTTGCGTATGCGCGGAGGACTAAAATGTCACTAGTTATAAGGACAGCTGTATATGTCTATGTGTGTGGTTTGTTGAATCTAGTAACTTGAAGGTTGGCAGGTAGGAGTCACTTATACGGCGTCCCGCGGGCACCAGTAAGGCGCGTTGAGCGGAGGAGGGACTGCTTCGTGTTTTAAATATTTCACTTATTTCCTATCAATCTCGAGTTTTCCGGTTAATTGGAATTAAAAGGAAGAGTTGAAACGAATTACTTACTCGCCAGCTATCTAAGAGTCGTAATGGGTGACTTGATCTCAGGAGTTTTAGTATGAAGTAGTATGATGCCTATGATGTGCAAACTTAACAAACTCAAAGCAGGGAGCCGTAGATAATTGAATCGTCACTGCATCCTCTTCTTAGCCGGGGTACCTGTAGCTCTAAGAGTGATGCTCAACTTATTATATATTAGCAATAATATTGGAGGTTGTATTCTAGGCTTTTTATATGCCTTGTTCCGTCACGTTAAAACGCTGCCATCATTAGCCAACAATAGTAACGCACATCCACGCCGATTAGGAAATTATCGAACACAATAATTATGTACCTATTAGTAGTATGTATAGCGAACCCAAGGTATCAAGCCTTCATGTATCGTCATAAGCTTCGTCACTCATAAACGCCGTTCCATCCATCGGAAGGCTTGGTTCTAAATTTTATCACTTCTCCCCTAAGCCTCGTTCCTCACTTATTCTTCCTTATCCTCCTCCTCCTCTTCTTCCTCTAGACCCCAGTCCCTAAACCCGGCGCCCCTTACCCAGCTAACACCCTTTCGGACGTAACTCTCTCTGATGGCCCTCGCATCCCTCTCGTACACTGCTCCGGTAATAGCCAGCGCCAGGACAAACACCCACACATCACCTCCCTTCATAGCGCGCCACCAGCGACGCTTTACGCCCACCTTCCAGAGCGAGTCCACGCTCGTCTTTGCGCTATACAGGAACACGCTGCGTCCCTCCTTGCGTTCGACCCACGCCCACAGGCCTGCCAGGAATCCGCCCAGGAAGATACGCTGTGTTGGGAGGAACGTGCGTGGGAACCACGTCTGGAAGAAGCAGATGCTGGCCCACGCGGTCGAGATAGCTCCAGTTGCGAATGTCGACATCCGGAGCACCCTAGAGAGTAGGCGGTTTACGAGGTACAGGGGTGAGTTGTATAGTAGTTTGTATCGTGGTAGCATGAGTAAGGAGTAGAAGAGCAGGAAGAACCGACCCATTCGGGGGAACGAACGCACCCAGAAGGTGAGGTAGGTGCGTAGACACGAAGGGTCGGAAGGGTGCAGAGTAGCACAACTCAGGGATGTGATGAGAGGGTGAGCTCGCGCAGTCAGAGGCGCAACCGCGGCAAGAGATGATGGTAGAGTTTCCTGGTCAGGGAATAAGGTGGGTGAGACGAAAGGCCTGTGGAATGGTTAGCATGTTCTATCAAATAGCAATAAAGGAGTAACTACATACGGCCAATTAAGCTTGGCCATCTGGGCCAGGTTATCGGCGATCTCCCATGCGTTGGGCCATTTCATGCCAGCGGGGAGATCTTTCGGAACACCGCGAAGGTACGTAGTGGTATTCTTCCAGACAAAGTCGGCGAAAGCAATCGGCGATGACTCTCGATCAAACACAGTAGCGTGCAAGATCTGTCCAAAAGCAAAAGGCTGAAGCATCCAGCTTCCCCACCACCAAGGCCGTTCTCTTTTGACCATCCCCTTTCCACCCGCGCGGGTTTTCCAGCCCCAGATTAAGCCTTCGTCTTCAAGGAGGTTCCAGCCGAACTCGAGAGCACGGAATATGGCGGCGATGGCAACCGTTACGCGAAGCTGCTGGGAGGGATATATGCCGAGAGCTAGACCTGCTAAACTAGCTCCCACCGCTGGAGCATATGGGGATGTCAACGCCTGGGAGGTCCTAGGATTGCGGTTACGGAAGGGCGCCGCAGACTGATCTAGTAGATGGGCGCGTAATCTACTCAGAAAACGAAATAGGAGACGATAGAGCATCAGAATCGTGGATAGCGATAGCGATAGTCGGAGACCGGCGGATTTATAGAACGGCTGCTTTTTCTGCGGCATATTGGGTCTGCCGACTTGTTAGCATCCGGAACAACTTGTATTTGGAGTTCATTTCGAGGTTCCTTACTCTTTTTGTGCTTTCAACCTAGCCATAACCATCTCGTACGCCCTCATTCCCAGACCAGTAGCGATGAATACGCGCAAGGCATCCCTGATGACACGCGCGTTATAGGTATCTCCCCTACTGCCATTTCCATTGGTTGCTTTCTCTTTCCCCTTGCCTTTACCCGAGTCTCTGTCTGATATAGACCCTCTCCTGGTGTTGCCGCCGTCCATATATCTCTCGACTGTGTTCACGCTTGGCATTCTCTTCCTCAGCAGACGCGATCGCGATAGGACGTACTTGTGGAGCGTTTCGTACTCTCGAGCCGAGATGGTATACCTCAATGCATTGCGAAGAACGGGATCGACGGCAGACTTTGGCTTAGATTTCGAGTTGGCTCTGGGTCGCGACACGATATCATGTTGACTGGGAATTTCGAGCGGAGTGAGGGTGGGAAGCCTCGAGGGCCCAGCTTCGGATGTCATGGTGAGCTTCGGTGAGTCGATACCTTTGACGGCCTTTGTCGGATATTGGTGCCCAACGAGATGCTGTGATAAGAACAGAACAGAACAGGTTGAATATTAAATTAAGTTGTATTGATTGGCCACTTGTAATTCGCGTCTACTAGTAGGAAGCGCGCAAATGATCGTCTCAACTCAGAGTAGGAATTGGTGAATCATGTCAATTCAGCCGCAGCGATACGACGTCGCACCCGGCGGACTGGTGCTCTCAGCAAGGTATCGATGGATAGTAACCTCGTAGTGGTAGAGGAATATGCCACGGTACGAACGAGACGAACAAACATTTAGGGATCGTTGCGCGGTGGAATTTATTAGAGTAAGACAGGTCGTATGATGAGGCGACTTTTGGATATGCAGGAGGTACAGAGAGGATTAGGAGCGACTAAGGAAGGACTGGGAGGGATTGTCGCGCGTCTGCGTCTGGCATGAAGAGCTGTAAGATTAGTTCCTACGCTTTACATGTGCAGGAACCCTATTCTGTCCTAATCTGTCCCACTACGTAAGATTAGGTACCAAGTACAGTACCTCGGCTCAGCTAGCATGTGAGCTAGCTGTGGGGTAGGCGGCTAACCGATTGGGGGCATCTGCCCACTGGTAGCAGAGGCGATTATTGGTCCGGGGTTCCTTCATTTCTCCTATCGACATGCACACATTGTTCAGTGTGACGCTAGGTACGCTCTACATCGGCCGAACTGATAAGAAATGAGAATGGGGTAATCCGTATCTCGAACATCTAGTATACATACCTATACATATAGAGTATAGGGATAGAGGACATCAACCCAAGAATTCTTCTCCATTTGTAACCAATACTCACCCAACTCACTGTTGTGAGAGGCATGGTCTTGGTGGCCACAGTGGTAGTGGTGGAATCGGCTTGAAACAGAACCAGGAACCGACTCGATGCTATTGGAATACCAAGGGATCGTGAGACACAGCTTCCACGGAAAATATGCTGCAGCTATCATTGGCCCATGCTAGCAACCAAGTATTTTATTCGGCTCTACGACCCATATCTACATGTATCTACAGATCAGGTACACACATACCTGCATATGTACAAACTCTGTACCACTTACGTCTCAGCCTATGCACATATCGTCCTACATATATCAAAAAAAAAGCCTCCACGCTGGGCTCCTCTAAGCCAGAGCCCCTTTAGTCGTGGAATCAGATTCAGTGGCAGGCTCCAAAACAGCCTCCACACCCTCCACCGCGCCCTTCTCCAATCCTTCAAACACAACAAGTGGCCCCTTGTAGTTCTTGCGCCCGTCAAAGATCCAGGTAACCACGGCAATAAGCAAAATGACACCGAACGCCACAATGCAGTAGTTCATGTTCTCGCTCGTGACCGGCAATTCCGGAGGGAACACGAACAGCACCGTTGTCAGGATCGTCCAGGAGATGCCGACCAGGTTCAGAATCCAACCAATCGCACCAGGCAGCTTGAACGCGCGGTTCGGGGGCAGCATCTTACGGCCGCGCAGCACGTTAATAGACGGCGGAATCGCATACGTGACTCCCAGAGCGACGACTGACGCTGATGTGATGGCATTGAACGTGCTCGTAGATCCGAGGAAAATGCACCCGAACACAACGACCCAGGCTGCTGTCCACAGCAACGCGTTGAGTGGTACGTCTAATCCCGGGTGGACACGTGCGAAGATATAGCTGAACGGTAGCCCACGGTCACGCGCGAACGCATAGGACATTCGGCTGCTCGTCGTCATGAGCGTTGTCGACGTGAACAGCATGCAGACGAGTGGGAACATCAGCAAGCACACGCTGCCAGCAGGGTTCTTAGTGGCATCCATGAAGATCTGTAGTAGGGGGCCAGCGCTAGACTCGATCACGTCGTCAATATTGTTGACGCAGAAGAGTAGGCAGGATAAGAACACGAAGCCTGTGATCATGCCAATGCCGATACAGTACAGCATAATGCGTGGGCCTCTAATCTGAGGCTGCGGAATCTCCTCGATCATATGCGCCACAGCATCGAAGCCGGTAAGCGCGAACGCGCCCTGCAGTAACCCGAGCAGCCACGCGAGGCCGTCAGGCCATCCGACTTCATTAATGAATTCCCCGTACACGAACTCTCCGCTTTGGTAATTCGGCGACGCGCAAGCCAGGATCGTGATACTAATGATGACGAACCCAGTCAGACTCCAGAAGAAAGCGGCCTTGGTGAACAGCGGAAGCAGTCTCGTCGAAAAGGCGTTGATGAAGAGCGCGATGCCCGTGAACCCAATGTAAATTAGGAATTGGTGCCAGGCCTCGGCCTCGTAGTCCGGATGTAGAAGCGAGATGATGTTGATGATGAAAGTGCTGCCCAACAGCCCTCCCGTCGCCGTCAGCGCGACCCATCCGCTCACGTTGATCCAGCCTGTTATGTAGCTTATGCTCCTACTCCAATTCTTCCAGGAGACAATAGCAGCCCAGTGATACTGCCCTCCGGCGGTCGGGTAGGCGGACAGGAACTCGGCGAGCGATGCGGCGAGGCACAAGTTGCAGACGCCGGCGACGATGAGCCCCCACACGACGGAGCTGGGGCCACCGGACGGCAGCGCAAGCGTGATGGAGGCGGCGAGGGCGGTCCAGGTATTGAGAATGGCGAAGGCGAGCCCGAGCATAGATATCATAGAGAAGTTGCGCTTAAGCTCCTGCTTATGCCCGAGGTGTTCCAGCGCGGCGGCGTCCTGAGCAATGATGCTGTGACGCGCGCTGCTGCGCCGCCGAGGTAGTTCTTCGATCTCGCCCATTATTTCGTTTTATTGATTATACAAGACCATCTGCTCCTTATGAACACTCTTGTGCCTCTGTTCGCAATTGGCTAGGTGTGAGATCCTTCGAGTAAGTAACACCGCGTGTAGAGCTGGTCCGAGGTATTGAGTGCGATCGCACGATGGAGGCGAATGTGTAAGACCCAAGTTATGACCGCGTTATAAGCAGGGCAGGGTGGATTATTTAAGCCGACGAAGAGATGAGGAGAGAGGTAGAAAAGAAGAGGACTTGACTCAGATGATAAAATGAAGTAGTAATACGAGACTCTAGCCCCCCTGACTAGACCTGACTAGACCTCTACAGTTTAGCTGTAGCTTATCTTCCAAGGTCGTTCATTCTATTACATTATTCTCTTTGTCTGTTTGTTCACCGAACCGGTGGGTCCCCCATATCCGCTATTATACATAGTATTCGTTAGGTTCGCGTCAACGCGGGGAAAAGCTTGAAATTTCGGAGCCTCTGCTTTGGCAAAGGGGGGAAGGCTTGGCCTGCAGAACCCCGGCAGTGGCCCCCAGTAGCCCCCCAGGAAGCGTGCTGCCATGCGCCTGCCCGCATTGGTCGGATGGAATTGGCCTGCTGGGATGCGACGTCATTGATCTAGAACTTAACTAAACCCTTAGGGTCCCTTTTTTCAGCTTCCCCGCGCAGGGCTTCGCACTAGCGGTAGAGGAAGACCGCACGGAGGCTGCCGAGGCGACGAAGAAAACTCTAAATACTCTAATAATAGTCTATCGAGAACTTGCAACGATGAGAAGGAATATTATAAGGTGCATTCACGGTACAATTATTACAACATGGTCAAACCATGGTACGCCACTAAACAGACTATCTACATCTTGTTATCTTGAGACGACGATCATAGCCCAGTGATGCGCCAGACTGATAGCTGTGATAGGTAATCAGATTCCCCATCAGCTAGCCAGGGCCTCCGAAACTAGGCCAGCCTAAACATCAAAGCGTCGCCTGGACTTACCTGCTACAGACTAGGTAATGATTCGGAGGCTCTAAATCCCTGGGCATGGCATCAGCTTACCAATGGATTTAATTTAGTCATGTAGATAGAGTCCTGTGATAGATATCAAGGACTATTCGCTTTCTTTATCACAGGTACCGCAGACAGGTTAGCTAGAAAAAACACTTTTGAATTCGAGGTTATCCGAGGATGGGCCATCAGCGGCACCATCTATCAATCCTCTCCAGTTTATCCTTAATCCTCCTTAGGCCATGCTGAAGCAACCCCTGGACATCCCAGTCGTTATCCTTTTACCCTAGTGCAACTTCTATGAATCAAACCCGACCCAGCAATTCCACCAGGGGGAAACATATGTGAATCTACACGCAATCCTCCTAAACTCCGGGCCTCGCCACTTCATGCTCGAGAAATAAAACAGAACTGCAGCGACATCCGTCTGCAGTAGGGGGTAATGGGGTATTATGCGAGAATGCAAAATGTGTGTGTTCGTCAACCCTATGTCTGCCATCCGTAACCCTCTGTACTGTCTAACATGTTTTTTTTGTTTTCCTTTTGTCTCGTTGCTGCCTGTGTCCGCAGGACTTTCGTGACTAACTCATTCGACCGAGTGTGTTTTTGAACAGAAATTGTAATATGCCATCTGGACCAGAAGGTGGAATGGGCGATGAGATATGCGCTTTGATGCTTGGCCCATCCCGGATCAACTATGTCCACGAAGAAAAAGGGGGAAATGATACACCAACAAACGCCGAACGCAATGCCGACAAAGGACCAAACCAGGAAAAAGTCAGTGCCGCAAGTCATCATGCCATGTAACGTAGGAGATCTCATTTCTGCGCAGAAATTGAGGTGACTGTTCAACGACAAGCCCATCGTGCCATGTCCCAACCGGTCAGCTAGACCATGGAGTCGCGAGTGTCAAACGGTTGCGGCTGCACCTGTTGCAGTGGTGTCTCCGGAGGGGCAGCAAATTGAGGAACCCACGTACGCACTATTCGCGGGACATCCGCACCTCTCGGCTGGATGACAACCTCTTGCCAATTCAACACGTCCCATGGCTCGACAATGGCATAGCGGCGTTGTGCCGACAACCGCTGTTGGATTTCTTGGGAATTGGGAACCGATCCTGCACGGACCGCTTCAACCGCACGTAAACGTCGCGCTTCTCTCTCTGCGATAACGTCGGCAATTGCATGATATCTGGCTTGAGCAGTGTGCATGCCTGGAGCGCCATCGTTCTGAGAGGTAAGAACCTTGCGGAGCTCGTTGAAAGGCAGGTTGAGCAATATGCGCGAGAGGATGGGGGAAATATCGTCAGGACCGCGGGGGGGAGCAGCAGCATCCTCCGGGTAAGCAGGGGGGAGATCTCCAAACTTGATGCTCGTCAAACGATTAGACTGTCCATGATTCCGCATGTTCGTACCTCGCGCAATGGTAGGCGACACATTCTGTGTTGGCGAAGGCGCGAGAACTGCTGCAGGCGCCGGAATACGTGCGAACTTGGGAGGATCAACAACCGAAGGGTCGAATTCAAAGCCTCCGGGGAACGCGTTGATGATGAAGGTCCTAATAGCTTCCTGGAGGAGTCTAACCTCGGCACCATATACATACTCTAACTCAACGTTCTGATCATTTTCGTAGTCAATATGTCGCTGAACGGTACCCTCAAACACGAATCCTAGAGCTTCTTCGACGGTGTTCCAAGTGAGGAAGTCGGCAGCCATTTGTAAACCACGCATAAAGACATCATGCATATTTAATAAATGCCCAGCTGCAGCATAGCCTAGGCAGAACTGAAACCGATCAGTCTTATCGTCGGCGAAGTGGAAACCATAAGCTGCATTGTCCATCATAGCGGGAGTGACCAACGGGAACAGGTACAACCGTCGTACCGCACGCCACCAGGCGTCAGAACGCAAATACTGATCATCAGACTCGATCGTAATGGTGTGAGAGCCCAGGTCGTTGGCACGAGCAGCCATGATGTGTTGTTTTAGTGCCGGGCTACGAGCAAAGATGAGCTTGTGGCCGCTAATCCTCACGGGATGGTGCAAGCGTCTAGTGGAGATCAGTTCGAGCTCACAGTCGGTGAGTTCTCTATTGTCAAATTGATCCTGGAAGTAGATAATACTATCCTTAAGGCCCTCGTCACCAAGGGTAGGATATCGAGCAAAAGGCTCCAGGTGCAGGAAATGCGGGAAAACACCTGGATGTGGGTGGCCAGGAGGGTGGTCGTGATGACCGTGGCCACCATAGGGGAGACCGTTTGGAGCGTAGGGAGGCAAAGCGCCGTTCTCAACTCCATTAAGTTCGGCCGAGGCATGCGACCCGTGGAAACTATGGGGGGTCTCAAGACCGTAACGACCAACGCAAGGGGAGAATACAGAGAGGGGTAGCATGTCGGGCCGGAACTGGGTGTTGATCGGTCCGGGAAAGCCATTGCTACCAGTATGGGAATGATGGCCATTTGGTCGTGAATGGACACCATTCTCGCCATTGACAGGCATAGGCGGAGGTGGAGGCGGCATGAAACCACCCGGAGGAGGGACCGGCGAAGGAGTATGGGAGCCAGCAAAACCACCAAAGACTACGGCCCCACCACCGTTGCTCATATGGGGGTGATGTTGGTAGTGATGCATGTGGGGCGGCGGTCCGCGAAGGTTCGCATGGTCTGGTAACTGGTCGGGTATCTGATCGGTTGACAACTGATGTTGGAGAGGGTGGGTCGGCGCATGGGGATGTTGGAAAGGCGGATATTGGTTAGATGGAATGGTAGGCGAGCTGTTGGATCGAGACTGCGAGAGACGTCGAGCTGCATCGCGGGCGCCTATTAGACATAAGATTCTATCCTCTACTTGAGAATATGTTGACTGAAATTGCGTGTTACCTTGATTACTGTCATTCGCCGAAGCGGAGGGAGATCCGGATCCGGATCCAGATTCAACAGACGCGGCGTGCGCTACCGGGGGAATAGATGCTTGATGCAAACCATTAATTGCTCCATTCGTTCCGTTCACCGGCGCGGGGCCGCCAGAATTTTTCTTGTCGTCGTCGCCATTCGGTGCACCGTTGGAAGCGTTGGGAGAGTTGGTGGCGTGTCCGGCCTTCTCCACACTTGAGCCGTTAACTTCATTACGAGACACCTTGGAGCGCTGTAGAGACTTGGCATTATCTTGCACAGCGACATTATCACCATGGCCGGCGAGAGCAGCCTCGAGCGAAGAAGCTGGGAAGCCGTTGGTAGAGGCCGTGACGGGAGGGCGCTTGTTTGATTCCTTGGATTTAGGGATCAAGGGAAGGGGAATCGCTGGTAGCACAATAGGTCGCGACGGTGCGGCGGCCGCAGACTGTTTCTTCGCATGGCCGGATGCGGCCTTTCCAGGTTTGGCCTGGCCCTTGTGAGGTGCCATGGCGAGCTGGTTTACTCGATGGTCGCTGGCCTTATTCACGTACAGTTATCACTAATCGCAAGGGGCACTCGGTAAGAGACGCAAACGGGAGGATGAACGGTACAATGTAGACGGAGCTAGAGAGCGCAAGAGATCCGGGATGTGCGCAGGTAGGATGAGTAGAACGCCAGGCATTCGGCCGTGACCATGGATCAGACCCAGAAAACGGCGACTCAGCCGGAGCTCCAAGATGTCATGAGGGTGGATTAGACCATACCAGAACCGAGGAAGATAGAAGATGAATTCCGGACACTGGCCAAGGAGGCACGCGGGACAGGTGGATGGGTGGATTAGAAGCGATAGGTAGGTAGGTAAGGAGGAGAAGGGTAGGTAATCACAGAAATTGACGAGGAAGCCGTCGCACAAAGATCGAGAGGTCGCACCCTCAGTGCTCTCGTTGTTGGGGGGAAGGATTAACGGCGGTGATTCCTACCTCTTAGAATTGGGTCGGCAGGTAATCCAAAGATGGACGACGGATGGTGGTGGAGGAAGTTTGGGGGCAGCTCCAGCGTAGAGCTTTTGGCGGGGGACGAAAAGTCCGAGAATTTTTTTGATTAGGTACGGCTACGACTTTTTTTTTTTTTTCTTCTCCGAATTAAGATTGGTCCATCTTGTTTGACTGACCACCCTGACACCTGTCGGCGGCCGCTAGCCAGATCCCGGTGGAGCTAGGTACCAGAGGTTACCTGCTTGCCCCGCGCTTATGTACTCCATTAGCGTACCTTGGGTAGCACCTTCCAGTGACCTCATACTTGTGCCAGATAACATTCAGTACCCCAGCAGCCCGGTACATGCAGTTGGCTAAAAGGGAGTCACCCCTTCCTCGCCTGGACCAGGCAGCCGTCAGCATCATCCACGGATCCATGGATGCACCTTTGATCTTTGTAAGCTCGAATGTGAGGCTCTTTTTAGGTACCTAGGTACTTACATAAGCAGTACCTACATAAGCAGTACCTACATGTATGTAAACTGCGCATCTTCACGCATTGTCTCTTTGATAATAGTTGTCTTTGTGTGGATTCGAAATAGCATCTCAACAACAAAGAAAAGTACTTCCTAAGCAGCTACGTGCTGCTTCTGAAACCGAACATCCCGGCCACCTAGTCGAACGAGAGCAGTTCCGAACCGCCTGGAAACATAAGGCGAGATCAACAAAGAGCGTCATTGTCCCCTGCTCAACAGCAGACGCTATCGAACGAGTCACACATTAGGTATGTTGTGTAGGTAGGTAAGATGGATATATCTATCCGCGCCGTATGGAACTCCGCATAATCGATCCAATATACGCGACTAGACCAGGCAGAGGCATGGCCTACTTAAATGCCAGGCTCTTTTCGTTAGCCACTCTAATCTACGTACCAACTCAAACAGTTGCCGAAAAGGGGGCTTGTTTGCGGCAATGGCGGTAGTGAGGAGACTGAAGAGCAAACATGACTAGGTAGGTACTTGTGCTTTAGAGCCAGTATTGCGAGTCACTTGTATCTTGAAACATCCGAATCGACGGGAAGTTCAAGGTGTGAGCAGCACCGAAAGAATATGGTGACTAGGTAAGTACCAGTCAACGAGAAAGCTATTTAGGATGTCAGACAGGCCCAATTCGTGACGTGACATAACACATGTACACGTACCTTTCATTTGTCCTGAGCAACAACTTACAAATAGTCTGACAAGATTATATACTACCTGTAGATAGTGCTGTAGAATCACTGGGGCCAGACGCAAGGGATACGAATAGCCAAGTACGCATATCCTTGTATATTAAGTGCCTACTTTTTACAGGCCGGCCCAAAATACATCTCTTGAACCTTATACCAGCAAAAATCCACTTAATATATATTTCTTATCTCTGAGGGCTCTCTTTCAACTACTAAGACATCTTCGATTTAGAATCTACCAACCATGAAGCTCGTAATTGTAGGATCCACTGGGTTTATTGGGACGGAGCTCGTCCGCCAAGCGCTCTCTCATCCAGGCATCACGTCTATTGTTGGCATCAGCAGACGCGAAACACCGATTCCACCCGGATCGGTCGACAATAAGGCGAAGTTGAAGTCAGTCATTTGCAATGACTTCGAAAGCTACCCTAGTGATGTCAAGAGAGAAATAGAGATTGCGAACGCCTGTATTTGGTATATGCACCCTACAACTATATCCCAGCCCACTCGAGATGCTAATCAAGTTAAATAACAGGACAGTTCCTGTGGCTCCAGCGGAGTTAAATTCGATACCATGGGACGAGACAATTAAGATTTGTGGCGATTACGCTCTTACAGCTATCAGAACTTTAGCAGGCGTTTTCCGGTACCGCCGCGAAAACGGCCCCGGTCCGGTCCGCTTCATTTATATCAGCGACCATTTTGGCCCGCTCAACCGATCTGAGAGTGCGAAGCCCCTGAACAGCCACGGTCTAACGGATCTGGCCCTATTACGGGTAAGAATCCTTGTTTAAGTGCTTCGAACTAGCTGCTATGATTCAGATGTTAACAATAAGTTATATTCATATCTAGGGCGAAGTTGAGACCCAAATCCTCACCATCGCCAATAAATCCAACGGTGCGGTGGTTTCATGCATCGCTACACCGGGAGTGATTGTCGGTCCGGGCGGGAGCTTACCAGCTATTCCTAATTTGCCAAAGATTGAGTTATGTGACATTGCAGCGGCTCTTCTAGATCAAGTTGCCAATGGTTTCGAGAAAAATACTTTGTCTAACGAAGATATGGTCCGGATCGGCCAGAGCGCTTTACGCAAGCAGTAGATGGTGTATGGAAACATTTTGGTGTATTAGATATACAGATACCCGTGTATATCTTCTTTAATACAAACTAGGTATTTATATGAAATACATGGGTATTTTGGGGCTAAATAACATTATGGTAGAATAATATGATAGTCTATGTCATCATTTTCTCTACATCTCAAGGGAAAGTGATTTGGATTTTATTGTAAGGGGCAGCAATGAACACCTTATCCAATGCTATATTGACTAGATATCCCACAGACTCTTATACTCGAGTATGAGATGCGTAATTAAACGAATGGGTGAAGCATTGCACTCAAGTATGGGCACTTCGATCACCAATTTGAGGGAGGGGGGTAGATTGTCAAAGCAGTAACAAATCTGTCGTAGGTTATACCATATATGACACTATTTTCTTCTGATAAGCGTAAGGTAAAACGTAGGTTAATGACTTGCGTCTGGAGGTAAATTGCTACCAATTTATAGCTCTAGGTAATATTAATCAAACGTCAATTCCGCAGCGGCCATTCTGCAACGTCCTCTTGAATCCGGACCTCATTCTTAACCCATATCACACCAACGTGCTGATTCTGGTATTCCGATATTATATCATCCACACTATCATTACGAGCCTTAGTATACGCCGCCGTTGGTCTTGATATATTAGAGTCTGTCCGAACGTGCGAAAATCCGGAGTGGCGCACTAGGGGGGTTGCCTTGGAGGCTTTCAGATCGTACATCACGAATCGAGGCAAGTCGCTAGCATTATTGCTACGGCCTTGGTTCGAATACGTGCCCGCAAACCCTCTCGTCTTGAGATATAGTGGACGTAGGGTAGGAATGCCAATGCAGACCATTGCGACGGCGATCTCGGCGCCGGCCCAGGCGAAATAAGGGACAAAATTTACTAAAATTTCGTATTAAGTTTTGTAATGCATCGCAGAGTGACATATTCCACTTACAAGTGTAGTTGAAGACATTTAGGCGCGAGAGCACCACGGTTCTGGTAATACCACAAGCTCCAGCTCTGCGAAGAGAAGTCAACTCCTTATCATCCATGCCCCTAGCAAAGGGTATATGGTTATTATGACTTACATTACTCCAAGACTCATACCACCTGCTAGCATAAACTTCTCCCGTTGAGACATAGGTAGCGAGCGGATAAATAGCCAAGGAATAGCAGCGAAGAAAAAGTCGCAAACGCTAGACCAGACTGTACCTTTTAATATTAGCAGTCTAGTTCGCTGGGCACCAGGACTACACAGTACCTCCGAGCCCAACGCTCATGGGCTGTATTCTTATATTCCATGTTCCAGGAGTCCTCAATACATCCCAACTCGCGTTGACCGGCGTGGTCTGGTTCCAGAGCATAATAGTGAGAGCAATCGATGTGGCAACAGTGATGGTAACCGCTGTCCAGAGCGCGATCTTGTGCCACCGAGCCTGGACCACGCGAAGTAGAAAGAGTCCCATAGACAGCTTCGCCATGGCGTTTCCGGTGATAGCAAAGCTGTTTGCTACGTAACTCCAGAATATAGCGTTCGAAGTGTCGTCGATACTGAGCGTCCAGAAATTCTGGCCTAGTCCGTAGTGGACCGAGACTTGTATGAAAATGGCAAACAGAAGAAAAAACACCTATATCATATGAATCTGGTTAGTTATATGATACCTTATGATATTTGGACTAGTAGGTTCTACGCACGCCCGTGCAAGTATACATGTAGTCCTCAGCGCCGATGAACTTGACGATTCGAATGCGTGTGTACAGCCGGAGAGCGACCAGGGCTAGCGACAGGGCCGCCAACGCCCACATGGCGCACGCCAACTGATGTCCTCGATGCATCGCGAAGTGACCAGTCAATGCGACAAGGAATCAAGAAGGTGAGACATACAGGAGAACAGAAACGGCGCAGCGGGAAGTATAAGCGTAAAGACTATGCAGGCAGTCTATACCCCGACCCTCGCCACCCCGCGCGCTGATCGACATAGATTCGACATAGAGGGTAGGAATAGATAGTGATGGCAAGCCAAACGGCCGGTCGAGATTGTGAATGATGCCAGGGCATGGGCTCCAATTGAGTCGTATAGCGACCCAGAGAACCCTACGATTCACGCGTGATTGCAATAAGCGCTACCAAGAAAACGACCGACGAGTCCACATTTTCACTAACGAATTGATACCCGTTGATGCAACTAAGTCCATCTCCGCCGTCCAGTCCCACGAGAGTTGCACAAGGTAGTAATTCTCCCCCTCCCCTTACTTGCCGGATTGGCCAGAAAATAGTCTATGTCAACCAATCAGAGACAAGAATTGTACTAGTGTCTCTGTCTTGACCAATCAGATATGCGGATGACTTGAAAGCACAAAATCTCGCAGCGATTAGGCGCCCATCACACAATGCGAGATGGCTCTCGATTCTGACGTACAGATAAACAGGACTAGGTCCTGCGGAGCCGAAGCCGGATCATTCGCATTGACCTAGGTTAGGCGATGTGAGGGATCGTTTATTGAGGTGATGTAGTTATTGCCGAAAAGCATGTATATTAATCCTAGGTAATCTACGATCTAAATCCTCTCGATACTTTTCATTGATGATGAGGCCCATTGAAGATTCCAGGTGTTGCAAAGAACTTATTTCAGTTAGAAAGCAACATTTTGAACCACTGGCCCACTTTACGGAGTCATGAGAGCTGGTCGGCGCACTTGGCAAGTGTAGAGTACCTGCAACAACGAGCAACTGAATAGCTTCAAGAAATCTAATTGTAGCATAAGGAGGTGATTCAATTATGGCATACGTCTTCAATCCGCAAATTTCAAATCTGCCTCAGAAGCCATCGTCTGCTTCGACAGCACTCTCGGACCTTGCTCGCCTTCCTCCAAGCCGTTCCTTGTAGGCTCACTGGTGCTTCTCCATCGCCACATCTGGCCGTACACTGTTTCTGAGCCCTTACCCTCAAGAATCTTGACAACTTCGCGACCAAGGATAGGAAGGAACTTGAAGCCGTGGCCGCTGCCGCCGGAGCAGACTACTACTCCGGGCCGCCCAGGTACGAAGTCTACGACGAACGAGTTGTCAATGCTGTCAGTGTACCAGCAAAGTCTCGTGGATGAGATGCCTAGTGGAACTAGTTCGGGAAAGTTGATAGTTATATATTCTGAAAGACATGGATAGTTAGCGATTTGAGTTAAGGCAGAGAAGTTTAGGCGGTCCTTTTGCCGTGTTTCTCACCTTTGATACCGTTGAGTGCCTCTATCGGGATCCGTGTTTCCTTTTCCTCGGTTATGTGAGCGGTCTTAGGAACTGATATTCGCTTTCCGCGGACATCTTTAAAGTTTGTCCACCTATTGTTACAGGTATGAGTATGAGAGTTGTGCGGAGGATGTTTTACATGGGATCAATCGAAAGAGGATGTGGGAGGGAAGGAATCTGACTTTGTTTTCCGCCAACCAATCTTGAACACGCCATTTTCGTCTCTAGGGAGACTGTATACTTCTTTACCTTGTCTTGAACCCCAAGATATCACCGGTTGGTTTTCGGGACCGAATCGCTCCCAAAGATCAGGATGGTCCTTCGGGATCTGGATATTGGCCACAGAGCCGGCGGTGGTTTCTAGTAAACCCTGAACCTCTGGGACTAACGACGGAGTCCATCCACCACCTACAAGTCGCCACCGTGAGCAAGCAAGATACAGCTGTAGACTGCTAGACATACAACCTGAAGCGACTCACCAGCAACAACGACTAAATCAGCGGAGTGCTCAACGCCGTCGGCGGTATGCACTGTAGGATGGCCGTCCTTGTTCGTAATATCGACCACCTTGCCATGTACCGGATGAAGTATAAACTTGACACCGGCCTTTTTCGCGAGGTGCTGTGCCCAGGCACAACTCTTGTAAGCATAAACGAAACCAGCAGTGGAGTCTAGAACAGCTTTGTGCGTCCCGAACCTCTCCTGACGCCGGCAGGGATCGAGCTTATGCGCCCAACCTCGCTCCTTTGCTCTAGCGATATCTTTACACTAAAATTAGTCTCGACTCATAATGCTGCATTCACAGCGGTATATCCCGGTTCCCTGACATACCCGCATCATCATCGGTCCTAAACTGAAGCTCCCGAATGCCCTCGCGCTCCATATTCTCCAGCGTCGCGATCTCGAAATCACCAAGCTCCGGTTCGGAGCTCATGCGCAACAAACCCGCATTCCACCAGAGCTTCCTGTCGCCATCTTTCAGGCGCTCCGGCAACTCGTCGGCCGACGCATCGGCGATCTCACGGTTCCACTCGTCCCACATGCGGGCGGCCTCAGTAGCGAGCCGCTGGTACTCAATCTCGTCGCCGTAGCTGAAACGAATGATCTTGTTCAAGTCCGCCGAGGCCGAATCCACTCCGGCCAACGGGTCATAGGCTGTCGCGGCCGTGTCTTGCATGTCCAGGACCGTCACGTCCTTGTACCCGGACCGCGCTAGCCATAGCGCCGTCGAAATGCCGAAGACACCGGAGCCGACGACGATAATTGTGGACGATGGGTTGATTGTAGACATTGTTCCAACTTTGTGCACGTGCGTAACATGAATTTGGGGCTGGAAAGGCAGGGCTCCCTACCTATACTCGAAATATACCGGCTCTATTCGGAGCACGCGATAGGAACCCCGCTATCAACGACCGATCATACGTTGGCCTATCCCCACACATTTAACAAGGTACAAAATTTGGCAATATAGTGCTGTCTACTAGGTAGGTAGTCTATATTGAATGTTGACACTAGCATTGAATTCCACATCAATTCTATTTTATTAGCCTCTAATCTGTGCGCTTGGAGAGGGGGGAACAGGGTGCTAGACAATGGGCTTGGGCGATGTGGTATTTACATAGGGGTGAACGGTATATTTACATAGATGTTCTCTCCAGATTTTTTTTTGACTGGATACTCTCGGAAGAAACTGTCGCGTTATAAGAAACTGATTCCTACACCGACTTGAAGTCCTTTCCGGGCGTCTTCTCCCCGTCGCATTACCAATGGTAAACTGAAGTTCAGCTCGAACCTCGCAACGGGGTGCGCATATACGAGCCCCACGCCAGCGGCAATACTGGGTAAGCCCGTACTTAGGTCCTTAGTTGCAGAGATCATACCGTCCCATACTGTACCAGCGCTTAAACGCTGTGTATATTCGGTATCGCTGCCTTTGGTTCTTTTCCTCATTGCCACCAATCTGCCACCGTTGGCAAAGAGTTGTAGCCGGAATGGAGATTCGGGCCCTATTCGAGGAAGAGGGATAAGCATATTCACGCTCCCTGCAGCGAAAATGTCACCACCAAGAGCGTCATTGCCATCTCTGGGCCCGAGGCCGCCTAATGAGAAACCTCGCACGTCCGTCGGGCCTCCAAGCGTAAAACGGTCGTTGATTCGGCTAGGTAACGCGCTACTGAGGCCGTATGATAGAGGAAGGGGGTAAAGGAGGCCTGCTCGGAAGCCACCACCGATGGATACACCAGAGAAGCCTCTGATCCCAGGTATAGGAATAGGCAACGCCCCAGCAACTTCCACCTCGCTCTTGGAGAAGCTGACATCCCCGCCTAGGGCTCCCCACCCCGCGAGCTCCGTGGCCGCCTTGATCAAGTATCCACTTTGCGGTAACATAGGATTATCTCTTTGTTCCCGCTGGAACTGATAGGATATGGCGTTCTTTTCAGAATCCCCAGCATCGCCACGTACAGTGGGGCTCGCCCCGGCCGCGAGGCCCGTCAATTGTCTCCAGGTACCGGAATAACCAAATTGGTGCCGATCACCATTATCCTTCAGCCAATTTAGCTTAATGCCTCCGCCCCTGAGTACTTCCTCGTGGCTCGCCCAAGGCTTTTGTGTACTGCTCGCTAGACCCTCGATACTGAATCGTAAATTGGGATTGCTTTGTATCGGGGTGCCGAATTCGGCGCTGTACGCCGATCTTGTTCTCGTACCTGCCGAGGCGTTGAGTGATAGGTATTCGGCCCCTCCAAATATGTTCCTCCAAAGCAAAGACCCATAGGCCGATCCTTCTGTGTTGCCCAGGTCCGTGCCAGTCTTGAGAAGAAGCCGGGACTTTTCGCGCACCCGAAGAGAGACATCAAGGTCTGTAGGAGAGGTGGAGGGGTCGAGATGAGGTGGACGGGACAGGTGGAAGAGGATCTGCGGCTGGAATATGTCTTATTGTCTTGGTCAACATTTGGGTTCCTTCGGTATTGGTATGGGTATTTAACTCATACCAAATTTTTGTAGCTTTTCGACCGCTCCACCCACTTGCTCCAGCATATCGGCTAAGGTATAGTTTTCATTGCGACTGTCTTGCACCAAAGGCTGGAATAGAGGGTCGAGGAAAGACTTGCGCGTGTGTTTAGCGCCATGGATTTGAATGGAAGAGAGGGTGACTGGAAGCGTTTGATTTTGTGATAGCTAGCGATATCAGCATTCTGCAACCCGAAGAACAGCGTAAACCTTAGAAGCTCACCAATTCGATAGTCCGTTGCTCAGATTGTGCTTCGTGGGCCTGTGCCCGCTCCGCTGCTGCTTTCTGCTCTATCGATGCAGTCTCGGACTTGAGCAAACCCTCGAAGACCTGCAGCACACATACTCATATTAGCTATTGGTATGATAGACAATTTCGAAGCTGCAGGAATCATACGTCATCGTCCCCGGGAGAAGTGTTACGAGCCATCGTAGATAGCAGGGAATTAATTTTTCCCCTTCTGCTATCTGAATTGTGAATAAATCTCCCTCATTAGAAGCTCGGGCTGCAAAGTTGCAGATGGGTCGGCTCATTGCAGCTTAGAGCTCGGCAAGGTCCGGAGAGATTATCGGTGTTCATAGTGCGAAGCCACAGTAGACACACGTACTTGTGGCACTGGATGTCCGAGGATTGGATGTGTGTGGCTGAGAAAAACTCATTTAGCATACATGTACTGGAGGTATCGAGGTATTGTTGCACTAAGATTAGAATGTTGGGGTGACGCAATAATACAGTTGGGAAATCGCCTAAGCCTGTTAGGGAACTATTGGTCGGGTACATTGGCAAGTACAATCTAGGTTCTGGCGAAACTTTCTTTATCGATTTGCCGTATCAACCAAAAGTCTAGACCGGGGTGCCTAGCCCCCCTACCCCCATTGACCTCTCTCCAACTTGGGTGTCATCATCAGCCTCATCCCTAATCCTTTCGGACTTTAACCCCTTCTTTTCCAACTTCCCTGCCCCCATAAGCAACCACATCTAATAGCCGCCAGCACTTGACATAATTACTACTTTATCTACTTCCAGTCTCTCGTTACACCTTCATAGAACATAACCGATTCTGTTGATCCCATCATACCGGCAAGGGAGGCTACTCTACGGGGCATTACGCGGCTGCCCATCGTGACACATTTCCCTTCTAAGAGATACCCCTACTACAACAATTAACCACACCATGGCGAGCAAGCAAGCGAGCAAACGCGTACGCACATTCTCTATCTTCCCACTTGCTTCAATAGATGATTGATCTAACCTACTTTATGTCACTGTAGTTGGCGCGCGAATACAAGAGCATATCAGAAAACCCACCCCCGTACATCAGTGCCCATCCGTCAGAATCCAATATCCTCGAGTACGTCTCAGTCTGCGCCCTAACGCTTTTGATTCGCTGTTGCTAATAGAAGTAGATGGCACTACATCATCACCGGCCCCGAGGATACCCCGTATCATAATGGTCAATATTGGGGAACCTTGATCTTCCCGCCCAACTATCCCTTTGCGCCTCCGGCCATCCGAATGCACACTCCTTCCGGCCGGTTCCAACCATCAACACGCCTCTGCCTTTCCATCTCCGACTTCCATCCCCGGTCGTTCAATCCAGCATGGGAAGTCTCGACCATTCTGATTGGACTGCTGTCCTTCATGACCTCAGAGGAGATGACCACTGGTTCGGTGTCAGCTACAGCGCACGAAAGGCGAATATTTGCAGCGAGATCGAGGTGGTGGAACTCGACAGGAGGTGGTTCGCATGCCAAGAATCCAGCTCAGAAAGGAAACGTGAAGGCTGGAGACGGGGGTGCAAAGTTCAGGGCGGAGTGGCCCGAGCTGGACAAGGAGAACTGGCGGTGGATGACAGAGAATAATATTGATGTAGCCACGGGGGCTAGGAACGGCGGGGCGTCATGCGGGCCACAGCTTGGCATTGCTGGAGGAAGTGGTGGTCAGACTCAAGCTGTCGTCGACGCCGTCGTTCAGCGTAGAGACGCTGGTACAGGATGGCTCAGCCGCAACAAGCTATTGGTCTTTGGGGGCGTTATTTTTGTCTACGTGCTAATCGCTCGTATCCTCGGGGAAGGAGAGGGCACTTCTTAATCTGTGATAGAGGCTCCGGGTTGTTAACCCGTCCTCGTCAGTGGCATCCACGGATGGGGTTTGAAGCATGACCCCCCGTAGACCTTTTTTTAGTTGTAGTGTTGACACCTACTGTGGTGTCCTCGGCCTTAATCTGGACTGAGATACACATAATGATTCCAGGGCGGCATAGACTGGTTTTGCGAAAGGCGGTAGCAGAGTCATAGAGGCCCAATTGGGGGCAAGCATCGTTAGCAAGAAGTCGTTAGCCGTTTGCGGTGTTTCATATGTCTTCATGTATCATAGATACCTTCTAGGCACCTCAGCTTCAGATGCTAGCATAAATCGAAGTGAATGTATTTATACTAGATGATCAAGGCTTGACCATGCCCTAGTTGGGAGCCAGGGGGAAGTCTAACTGTGTGCCCCTTTTCCCAAAAACACCCCCTAAGTAGAAACACAATGGATCGCAAACGATGTTGAAATATAGAAGGGGCTTGTTTACCCAGGTATATGACCTTAATCATGGTCAATTGCTGATTCTTTTCAAGGTCAACGACACTGCTCTCATTGTATATAGGTACGTACCTACACATACAAATCGTTGCTCACATTAAATGATGGACACCTACAACGACGCGTTTTGCACTAGAATCATTTGACCTCGGGCGCGTCCTGCCTTCCCAAGGAGCATTGCACCTTCACTTTTCGGTGATTACCTAGCCGCATGTAGAAGATGCGTGCATAAATCAATAACGCGAGCACATCTTCCATCTCGGCGACTCTCCATTTTCTTCCACAAACAACTTCTTCACCCACAACTTCACGCAACTCTACTCACTCTCCCCAACGTCGCCGAACTTCACACAGCTCTCCAGACACAAACCAAAGCTCGAATTTTCAACTACCCAACTCGTATCCAATCTTCCATCAAGGTGAGACTGACTTTCTATTCTTATTCGTCTACCAAAGCCCCGGCGCAATTTCGTCAACGCCTTTCCATCTTGACATCATCCCGTCGCCCTTCTGTTTGACGCGTATCTTTCCCGGTTTGCAGCTTGCGGTCCCGAGATCCCCTTTCTTCACTACATCACACAACTATCTTGATATAGTTGTTACGTTAGGTAATATCATGTTTACCTGACAACATCACCCTTCCTTTTCGTCTTGTGAGATCTAAAAGAGTGTGCCATCCACATTACACACCAGCTTATGCTTCATATCGATGACTACCTGTTTCGATAACTCTATCTTCCATTAAAAGAACAAAAAGTAACTTCGTGTACTAACATCGCGTAGGTCGTGGCAAAAACGCACGCGTACTACACCTCCCCTTATTCAACTTAGCACTCAAATCCAACTTTCAAGTGTCGAATCGAGATGTCTACCAGCAAGGGTCGAACTCGTGTCGCTTATCACGGTGAGAAGCGTCAGGATCAAGCCATGATTGGCCGAGCCTCTTCTTCTACCGCAGGAGAAGTTACGACTACAGAGGGAATTTCTCCTTCTGTTGCTGAGGCCTCAGCCTCTATCTCCCACAGTATGGGGGCTACAATCCCAGCTGGCACCGAGAACGCCGACACATCTCCCAACAAGACCTCAACCATGGTCCCTGCTCAGCGACTGTCTCCAATTAAGGAGAGTGGCTCTGAATCAATTGGCACCGACTCTGAGCCTTCAGAGGGGATTGCATCAATTGTTACCTTTCACGTCGACAGTGATATCGTCGTCCATGTCGACACTCCCGATGGCAAGGTCATGTTCAAGGTCTCATCCGGCAGCATGGTGTGTGCCTCATCGGTCTGGGCGACACAGCTTTATCGCACCAATGCAGGTCGATGCGACACGGATGACTGGATGGTTGAAATCAACGGCGATGTCGATGCGTTGACTACCGTCTTCAACATCGTCCACTTCAAGTTCAGCAAAGTGCCCGTGTCCGTCACCCTCGACGAACTCTACGAGATCTCTCTTGTGTTTTCGCAGTATGACTGCGCACATCTCGCCTACCCTTGGGCAAACAAGTGGGTTGGAGGTCTCTCGGAGCTCACTACAGATCCGCAACTTCACCATGTCTGTCACAAAGCACTCCTTGTTGCTTGGGTTTTTGGTGCCGTCCAACTATTCCGTGACATGACTGATGCTCTCATTATGAGCTCTGAACTGGTCGATGGCCAGTTGGCCAATGTTGACGGGATGTTGCTGAAGGAAATGGTGTTACCTCCAGCCGTATTTGGTAAGCAAACATCGTGGGTTATTTTGGAATATATCGTTAATTGGTTTCTGTATTAGATATCATCGCCGACACGAGAAGCAAGACGATTGCGACCATCTTGAGTGCAATCGAGAAGCCATTCAAGCAAATCACAGATCCCGACGCTCCTAAGATACCCTTGTGCAGTGCATCTGTGCCAGCCGTAGAGTGTGATGCGATGATGATCGGATCTGCTATGCCCCAGTTGATGATGGCTGGTTTCTTCCCAATTCCCAACGCATCCATGTTCCCGCACAGCATCCACGCCATGAGGAACGAGCTGGCCAGCATCAATATTATTTCTTACAAGGCCTGTGATGCTAGACCACACATGTATGGAGCTCATGCCAAGTGTAATCTAGGCTATGAGGGCGCGGTGGCAAGATGTCTCCAGAGCCTACCCATGCCTCTCCGAGAAAGCCACATGGTGTGGCTCGCCGAACAGGCCAAGAAGACTGGTGTCAGCAACGGCAAGATGACGGAGGCATATCCGCACCAACGCAGCACACCACCACGACCACTCCACTCTCCAGGAGCTACCATAGACTTCACGCCGAGGTCTAGAAACTCCTGGACTTGAAGCGCAGGCAATGGGCTCTCATATAAGTGTTCAGTTGGAATCCTCCTGGCCTCAAACAACTTAGGCGTGAATCGGCGATGCAAGGAAATGACGCCATAGAGTGACATACCGCAACAATGATTTATCCTTCACGTGTTCCTTACTGACGATTGTTCATAAGTCTTACACTACTGGCTCAGTTTGCTTTTTTTTTTTTTTTTTTACCGAGTTGTTCATAAGGTTTCTCTTTACGTTAATCAAAGGTGACAGGCTCCTTCTTTTGCATTCTTGAGATATACCCCCAAATTCTTCTGGAATTGTGAATCTTGGGACATGATTGTCCAGGGAGATGAGTGCGTGGACCAATGCATATGAGCACAAGGAAATACACTCCAAGCTTGCGCGGGCTAATGAATCATTGGCAAGCATCATCATGTCTCTCATAGGTCGCCTTTAGCTCAGATTAATAAATGTCCTCACTAGTCAATTTTCCAGGTAACATTATGGGACTCTGCGAGGCCTTCTGGCCTGAAGCCAAGGTCCGGGTATTAAAGTTGATCCACCTTTACATAAGTGACATACTCTCTCATATTCAGGAGGTAGTTAACATCAAAAATAGCTGTATGAATGTCTTCGTGTCTATGCGTGAAGACCGTCCATTGGCGAGCCCCTGAAATATGCTTTTCAGCGGACGTATCAAAAATTACCGGGCTTTCTTGCACCCCTATTCGGAAAATGATAGGAGTATGCCTTAAAAACGCTAGTGGCATGAATAGCCATTATTGTGAAGCATAAGGGGTCCTTTGACTATCTCCCCATCCAAATTCTCCACACTGTTCCTGATAATACTGACGGAAAATTCTCAATATTATTGTCAGTATAGCCATGTAATTGCTCTATAGGGGTGATAGCTACCTGAAGCTTGAGAATTCGCTTTTTGGGTGATTGCTATATCGTAGTCTTGCTCTAATAGGATGTCGGTGGACAGTGAATATGGCGAAAATGGTTTCAGCTCGGATTACCTACATCCTGGCTATTGGTTTTCCGCTCTGATGAATCTTTCCGCAGCCATCTGATCGGGGTAGGACCCCGTCGTATGCTTATAGTCATCGTTGAACTCTTCCTTGTTCTTGAGGACCCTCTCTAGTTGCTCGGCTGTGACTTTTATGACGGCTGGGCGCTTTCCGCTACCTGAACTACCCATGCTTTCAT
The DNA here is from genome assembly GCA_022578955.1 of Hypoxylon sp. FL1857. Lineage (NCBI taxonomy): Eukaryota > Fungi > Ascomycota > Sordariomycetes > Xylariales > Hypoxylaceae > Hypoxylon > Hypoxylon sp. FL1857. The sequence continues at coordinate 170,539 of MU400410.1, forward strand.
ATCGAGCGAGGCTGATAGCACTGAGAAGAACTGATTTACGGGGGTAAGCGAATTATATCCATGATGATGTAATACTTTTGTGCCTTGGCAACTCACTATTGCGTATGTCCCTTCCGTTAAGCTGGAAGTTAACAGCATATTCGTTCTTGCTTAAGGCAACGTCTCTCGTAGTCTCAGGAATGATGATTTCCGGTTTAGCCTCCAAGCCGGGGCGGCCTATCGTAGCCGAAGCCGCATGGAGTCGTTCTTTTGCGAGTCTGCGGTCTTCCTCTAGCTTGTCGAAGAGACTCCTCCAGATCTGCTTTCGTTGCTCATCGGTGGGTCGGTCGTATCGTACAGCTAGATGAATACGTGACATTACGGCTTCGTCAAAGAGGCCAATGCCGTTGGAGGTCTAAGATAGGTGTTAGAGTATATAAACATCATACCCCAGTCGAGTCCTTCGTCAAATCAGACTCACAAGAAATAGAAGACCTGGGAAGTATTCCATTGTTCGAAGGAAAGCTGGAATTGGAGAATTAGCAAAGACCCCAAAGAGAAATGTCAGCAAAACAGCACGGCAGCGTACCTGTGACCAGCGCATTTCGGCTGATCTGCCCTGATTGACGTTGTTCAAGATAGACCTCGGCCTCGTCGATAAGCACGATGGCGCCCCAGATGGTCGCCCTGTCCAACCACCTCATCAATCGTTTTTCCATCTGGCCTTCCTCCGTCCCTAGATCTGCTGCGGATAAACGGACCAAGGGTCGCCTCGTCTTCTTCGCTATACACTCTACTGTCATGGTCTTCCCCGTACCCGGCGGTCCTTCTCTTGAAATCAGCGAATGCCCTACACGGGACTCTATACTAGAAAAATGGAATAAGAATGGCAGCTTACCGTGGAGGAACACCACTCTACCTCTACCTTTGCCTTCAATGAAGTCGGCAGTCCAGTCAGTGTCCCAGGGCTTCAACGCGGTGCCCTCCCTAGCACTTCCGGCAACGGCCTCGATTAGATTTCGTTTATTTGGATCTATTATTAAGTAGTTCATCGGATCTTCCCCTTCCGTCTCCAGGTCCTCGACGAAACTCATATCGAATATAGCTAGCAGAACTCCTTGTCAGCCATGGTCACATCCCCTAAAGACTCCGATACGGCACATCAAGCGCAGGTACTCACCCCATTCTCTCTTTGCAATGGCAAACCCTAAGACGTAAGTGGGTAGGAGAAGATATTGTGCTGGCTCCAATTCATTATCCGCCGAGCATTCCATATCGTTGAATTTCGAGAAAAGGGGTTCGCCGCGAAGGTCTTCAGGTTCCTCGCCAGAAATATCCGGAATCTCCATATTGGACGAAGAATCAGATGCTTCTAGCTTGTAGCTTTGGTGGTCTACTATGATTTCGCCTTGGTACTAGATATCAAAACGGTACCGTGAGTTTGAGTTACTATTGTCAAAAGGGGGAGTTCGTCAACTCACATGATAAGGCTTCTCAGCAATGACTAAGCCATTGTAACGCATATGGCTTTGCTCATCGCATATTATGGCGTGGTACCGTTTCCCACGTTCGATTAGTTCGTCCCTGAGTACTTCTGGGTTCTGTGCGAATTTCGTAGGGAAGGCGGGTAACTCTGATATTGCCTTTTCACCATAGAACCGATTAATGCTGACGCTGTGGCTCTGTCGCCTCAGCCTCTTATTATCGTAAGCTAGATTCCACAGCGATAATTCCCACCTGTCCGCCGGGTGCGGATTGGAAAGGGGGGACTCTGACTCGTTTTTGGAAATGTGAGTGACTTTCATGACCACAAATCCAGCAAGCTTGCCGCGGATCTGCGTAAATACGATCTCACCGGGTTTGAATAGAAGCCATAGGAAGTCATAAGAGGCTAATCCATCATGGTAAAGTTGGAGTTCTGGTTTAACAACCTTCTCGAATGCATCCTTGACTAGGGGGGCGTTGGTCAGGATGAGAAGATGCTCACATGTGAAGGGACCGCACTCGACGGTCACGTCGGATCCAGTATCGGAATCCTTTATGATAACTTCTGTATTACCGTTTCGTGCCTCGTCTATAATCTGCTGTAGGTCATCCCAATAGTGGAAGAGCTCCTTGAAGGGGTGAATGAAGGATATCTCTCTCTCTTGAACATCAAAACCGGGGTAGTAGCGGATGAGCGCGCGAAGCACGGACTGGACGTATGGAGAGTGAATTCGGAGACCTGTGGGATGAATTCGCCGCACCCGGAAATCAACTTCGAGATTGAAGTCGGCAGGATCATCTTGCAAAAAGCTGTGCCGGAATTGGCTTTTCCTTGGAGGGTTAGCAAGGTGGTCGCCCTCGACCATGTCCACAACATCTAACACGGCTAAGTCTCTTCTTTCTTGGATTTCGCGGTCATCTCTCTGAAGCCCCTTGAATGGGTTCCAGGAATAACGGAAGGTCTGCTTCTCGCCATCCCTGATTCTCGTTAACTCGACCACTTCCTCTATAATCATCGGATTTATTCATAGAAGCTCTCAAAGAAAATGATTCAGGAGTCATCTTCAAATGCTGTACAATGTAGACGTGAATTTCTGCAACTTACAAGCATATCAGGCGATAGAGAATGCCAGACCCGCCGCTTTGGGATGGTGATGGAGGCGGTATCACGACACCACCCTCCTTGTGCGCAAACATCGATTCTATAATCGGATCGGTAAAAGGATAATCTCTATTATCCTTCTTAGGGACCCCCACATTCGCTACTTTGCGGCTGGCGCTACCACCTTCATCCTCTCGAGAAGGCCGGGTCGAGCGATACCGGCTTGACTTAGATCCGCTGCTTGGCGGAGTAGGATATGGTACAGGGGACAACGTTGAAGTTCTTGCGGGAGTCAACGCATCGGCGCGTCGCCTCTGGTGGGTTTTGTGAGGCGGCGTCTCTAAGTACGAGTTGTTCGAGGACTCAGGTTTTCCTTTGCTTTTATCATCTGAGTCAACATCGACAGAGTCCCCCTTGGCATGTACATAGGGGCTTGGTGGGACTGTCGATAGTGCTGGCTTATACTCGTACTTGGGATTCACCCTGACCACATCGCTATACCTCGGCGACTGCCTAGTGACTAGGCGACTGGCTTGCGGGTACATTGGTTGTGGGCCGTAAGTCCCCATGTCTCCCCTAAACCGGCGTGATGATAGATCGCGAGAATCCGAGGTCTCGTCGCGCCAGTCGTCTAGATGGCGATCGTAAGACCGTATAGAACTAGCGTCTCCATCTTCAGAAGGCTGTTGCTGCCTTAAAACAGCTGTAGGCATACGAGGTGCGGGTGGAGGACCTTTTCCTAGTCCTCCATTGGAAGCAGGAGAAGCCATCACAAGATCCCATCGAGGCGGCAGTTTTGCGAATGCGTACTCCCGCGGGGGTTCTGTGGTAGGAGAACTTGGGCGCCCTTGGCGTCTCGTGCTCACGCTATTGGTGGGTGACCTCCTCCGGGGATACTCGACTTCGTTATTTACACTAGCCATCGCGGCACGTCGACCGGATCTTCCTTGATTAGACATCTCTGATATATAATATCACTATATCCAGCCATATAACTGACATTAAATAAAGGTTATTTAAGGAGGTGAAGAATTGAATAACGTCTAATTCCAGCCACGGGGGGTTTAAAAACGAGAAAGCAACGGAGGGGGAGATTTCCATAGTGAAATGCGGGGCGTCAGCAGAAGCTGAAGAGAGAGCCAGTCAGGGGTCGCTATTGGGCGAGACGCATGCACCTCTAGCTCAGCCTCCGGCATGGGGGCGGTGCAGCTCGATATGATGGCAACCAGAAGGGTTACATTGGAGGGACATCTACCGATGAGTCGAGAATGCCTTGTGAGGTGGACGTCACAGCCTTCATTGCTGAGTAGATAGATAAATTTGACTGCATCCCAGGCCTGGGAGTATTATCTAAATAATTGCCTCACTTTTATCGCTAACTCATAACCATGTCGTTTGGCTGGAGCGCGGGCGATGTTGCCGCCGCAGCGAAACTGCTCTGGGATCTTTACAGGGCCTTGAATGATGCTGACGGCGCACCGGAGCATTATCGAAAGTCAGCCGCTACGTTAAGGTCGATTCGATTTCGGCTTAGAACCTTGGGGAAAGTAATTGGAGAAGACCAGAACCCCGACCCATTAACAGAGACTGAAGAGGCAAGCCTCCTAGAGAAAGCAGACAAGGACGACATTCGGTCTGTGGTAGTCAACCTCAAGCATGCTTTCGGAAAGCTCGAGGCTCTGGTTGACAAGGGATGCGATATGAGACTTGATCCAGGGAGCAGAAGGCGGCGTCGTGATTGGCCTATGCACCAGATCAATAAGTTGCGATGGTATATTGGGAAGGAAGATGAAGTTGATAACCTAATTCAACATATGAATGAACTCACAGCCTCATTGCCGGACCTCTATCAAAAGCTCAACAGGTTAGTAATTCCCTTAACCTACCTCCTATGCTGAGTCTCTAACGGAAGCTGATTCTGGTCAACAAGCGAACTGCTGAAGCAACTTGCTACCACCCAAGGTGTATACCACGAAACTGACATCAAGTGGCTCAAAGCCATCTTCAACGAGCTAAAGCTTGTGAAAAGAATCGTGGCTCAGGGGCAATTGGCGCACATGGATGAACACGAGAAGGAAGAAGGGCCGCCACTCCTCCATGCTGGCCCAGATTTAGGAGTTCCTCCTGCACCTACTGGCCCAGGTCTTGACAGAGGCTCAGCTCTGTCTCATTTAGAGGGTATCGCACACGAGATAATGAGCACAAGTCTGAGTACGAGGGTGAAGGGCCTTTGTGTCGACCATCATCTTAAACGCAAGCTCACCGAGTGGTTTACTGGCAAGACTGCCAATGGTGAAACTCCAGCACAACCGATCCCACCGCGCCTATGGCTATATGGAGACCAAGCCGGGACGATTAGTGCCACCGTATACACCGCCGCTTTAGATAGGAGGCGACCAGCCATTGCTTTTGCAGGCCGCCACAGTGCCGGTGGACAGCTTCTAAGCGCTCAGGAGCGACTTTTTAGGATGGTATACTCGTTACTCTTCCAGCTGCTACAGCAACTCGAGGATTTATCAGTCTTCGTTGTGCCAGGCGTGGATAAGCCCTTCACCGACCTTGACGTCTCGATGCAAAGCATGCCACTAGCGCTGGAATACCTGTCATACTTCCTCAGCATCCTGCCTGAGTGTATCTGTATAGTTGATGGATGGAATTTCATTGCCAATGACGCCGAACCAGCGGTCAAAGAGGTTCTGAGATCGTTTCTGGATATATTCGAGAAGGCACCGCAACCTGTAGACGACCTCGGTAGTCGCACCAGGCTGCTCCTGACGTCTCGTGGAAACTCACAGATGCTCCAAGGTCTCGGTAAGGAATTTGTAGATAGGTTTGATTCGAGGAATCATGTTGGAAACAGTGGGCAAAAGTTGTATACAGCGTTACTTGGCATAGATTGGTAGATCGCCAGTATGAAGGAGTTCCTTGTGTAGAAAACGGTACATCATTCTTAAGTAACGATTGGATATAGTTGATATTCGTGCGAATGAGTCGCCTAATTATGTTAATGATAGTTGATTTCCTCCTTTTCCTGCTAGATTCAATGATTTATTTGCCAATTTGTCCATATGTAAAGTATGATGTGTTCCTGAACCCCTATTCATAAGAGAGCGTGTACCAAGCTTCGTGTCGAAGGCAGCTTCACCACCTCAATGGAGCGAACGGGCGACAGACGAACAAGTAAACTTCATACCGCTTCGCCTAACATGTAGCTACCTGTCATGGGTCCCCATAAATCTTTCAGTAGGTCCCTATACAAGGCGATTAAACATTGCCAGCGGCACTGACAATGACGCCCATGCCGAGTCGACGTTTTCCCGCCTTCCATGATTCCACCAGAGCGATATACACCATGACACACGCAGCAACAACGGCCCATTCGATTCCGATGGCCTGATGCTTGAATACTGCTCTATCGATAACCGGTAGATAGATAACCGGGAAAGTAATCACGAAACCCGCGACAACTGCCCCGAAGAGAAATTTGTTCCTCCAGACCGTCCTGAAAACGGAGAAAGCCCCATTATACATTTCGGGATACATGTTGAACAAAGAGCGGGTAAAATGCTTTACTTCCCAGGCCGTGAGAAGTAGGAGGAAACTAAGGGTAGCGAACGTTGTTGCGCGAGCTCGGTAGACGTTGTCGCAGGATGGATTGTACACCGCATTGCAGTCGGATCCCAACGTCCCGTACCAGGGCGATTGATTATAAATGTCCTCCATTGAAGAATAAATAACGGATGTAAAGGCCGCGATGCACAGGGAGCCCATGAAGGTACCATATGCCATCTTATCGACAATGATCTCCTTGGTGAAAATGCCAATGCGGAGGTCGTGTGGCGGCCGTAGCATGATGTCTGGTTGCGCCTCCTCGAGACCCAGACCGAGAGCCAAGAAGGACGATGTGATTAAGTTCGCCCATAAGATCTCGATTGGTGAGAGGGGGAATACTGATTTACCTTCGTTGTCTTTGAATGCAAGACCGATAAGTAGGAGAAGTACCTGTGCAATATTAGATACTAAAAGGTGAAGTAGAAACTGCAAATGATTTGTTAGCCCTCTCGTCCCCCAGTCTCCTTCAGTGACTTATGGTAAATTCTACCTTTTGGATGTTGTCGAACAAGCGCCTCCCTTCCTCGACGGCGGTGACTATTGATGCGAAGTTGTCATCAGTGAGAACCATGTCTGCGGCTTCCTTAGCCACATCACTTCCATTGAGTCCCATAGCGATACCGACATCTGCCTTTTTCAGGGCAGGCGAGTCATTGACCCCATCACCAGTCATGACGCAGAATGCACCGCGGCGATGCATCGCCTCGACCATACGCACCTTCGTCAATGGACTACAGCGGGCCAGCACAAGTGGAAGCCTTTCCATTTGGTCAATCTGGGTATCAGTCAAAGCGTCGAAAGAAGCAGCAGGTATAATAGCACCCGCCGCTTCAGCTGAAGTAAGGCCGTTGCTGAGAATGCCGACCTCATGTGCAATGGCCGTCGCCGTCTTTATATGATCGCCAGTGAGCATATGGACCGAGATCCCAGCGACTCTGCATCTTTTTACAGCATCGGATGTTTCTAGTCGAGGAGGATCATATAGACCGGCAAGACCTAGAGGAGTGAGGTTAGCCTCAGCAGCCTCGCGTCTTTCTTGCAAAGTCGCACTGTATTCGACGGTCTTATGAGCGATGCAGAGAACTCGAAGTCCTTCAGCAGCAAGCGATTCTGCCTTTGCAGTAAATTCAGCCTTCGTGCTATCGGATGCGTCTAGTAGCGGTAACATGACCTCTAGCGCGCCTTTGGTATAAATGTCAACCGAGTTGGAATCGGGAGACGAGTAAATGACGGTCATACGTTTGCAAGAAGAGTCAAATGGGTGTTCGGCCAGTAGATTCACACCGTTCGTCTGTGAAACGGTGGCTTTGCTCATGCCAAACCGCATCGCGAAAACGTGGAGAGCAATTTCAGTGGGCTCACCCATTGCTGTCCATTGTGAGACTGCAGTTGTTGAAATGGTCGAAGTTTCGGCAGCATCATCGGCTGGTCCAGGATTTCCGTCCGTCACTGTAGCATTGTTACATAGAGAAAGGCACTCCATAAACTTCCTCGCGATTGGATGTAACCGAGAGATTGACTTCAACCCATGTTTCGACTCAAATTCCTGGTCGTTCCAAGTTACCGTTCCGCTAGACGGGTCGAAAGGATGAGTACAAGCTTCAACTGTAGCCGTAGACCCATTGCAAAGCCAGATCTTCCTAGTGATCATCTTGCCTTGGGTAAGGGTACCTGTCTTGTCAGAACAGATATTGGTCACCCCTCCGACGGCCTCTAGAGCAGAAAGCTTTCTCACGATCACATTTCCCTGCGCCATCGCCTTCGTGCCGATAGCCATACTAATGGTCAAGACAGCAATGAGGGACTCAGGAATGACAGCGACTCCCACGCATATACCGTAGATAAGAACTTCATCGTCAACCTTCCAGAGGCTAACGGAAAAGACGATGACGGCAAGTAGAATCGCGAGAGCGAAAAGGAGCAAAGCAAACTTGCTTAGCTTAACCTGAAGAGGTGTGCCATCCAATCCCAGGATACTGCGCGTACTAGCCTTCACGCGCTTCCAGTAGGCCCTTAGTGGAGATATATCGTCGTCTGAACCGGGGTTTGCGCGGAGTAATTGGGCTATTTTGCCTACCTCAGTACCCATACCAGTAGCAACTACGATGCCTTTCCCTCGGCCACGCGTCACAATGCTTGCGGAGTATAACATGTTCACGCGATCACCGAGAGGGACGTTGGCATCATCTAAGACAACTCCTGGATGCTTGCTGATCGGTACAGACTCTCCAGTGAGTAGCGCTTCATCGGTAGACAAGTTCAATCCATCGACAAGTCGAAGATCCGCCGGAACGATGTCGCCGACGTTGAGTAGGACAATGTCGCCCTTGACGAGAGTTTCGGCCTTGATGGTAGTGACCTGCTCGGAACGGACGACCTTGCATGTTGGCGCAGATAGTGCGTAGAGGGACTGAATAGTCTGTTCAGCACGGTAGTCTTGGACAAATCTGTCAAGCATCAATTAGTATGGCACGCAACATAATTCATTCACCAATAGCACTATTGACGATTAAGACTGACGTACCCCACGACGATATTGAGTGAGATGACGGCAGCAATAACGCCGCCTTCGATGTAATCATTGATGGCGAAGGAGAGAGCCATAACAATGATGAGGACCATAGTCAAGCTATTGGATACCTGCCTCAAGAGTATCTTCCACACGGATAGCCCTTGAGCTCCCTCAACCTTGTTTGGCCCATCGCGCTCCAGACGACGAGCTGCCTCACTGCTGTTGAGGCCATGCTTCACATCGGTCTTGAGAAACAGTTCTAGATCCTCAACGGCTAGAGTGTGAGGCTCGGGGTGATTCTCACCTGCCGTAGAAGAGACGGTCTTCTCGCGCTGAGGTGAGTTTGTAAGACCGGTTATGCTGCTAGCGATACTAGCTGCTGTGACCTGATTTGTGAGACCAGGCGGAGTTCCCGTTGCGGCATGGGTGTAGCCACATATAGGGGGTTCAGTCGACTCCTCGACAGCAGGTTGGTCTTCTACACCCATTCACGTTCACGTGTAAGTCAGCAGGTAGCTGGAGTGCTAAGATGGATAGGGGAATCCGAAAAGAGGATCTGGGGATTCGGATCCGAGGCGAGATCGTGGGGGACGAGGGCAGATATAGCACGACCTCCTGGCCCTACCGAACCTACCGAACCTACCAACCCTCGTCGACCCCGCCTAGCTCATCCATGGTTACGTGGTATAGCGCCCAACCTGCGCCAAGGGAGGACCTCGACGTGTGTTGTGCGGCGGATTGGGCGTAGTATCCGTATTGGAGGCATTGATTGGGTGTCTGGGGCTCGTCATAAAGAGGATTGCATAGGAGAACAGGGAACGGGCGGGCAGGGGACAATGACGATTGGGTGCCAAGCAAATGCACAGTGGTAAGTTGATGGAACTATGAAAACATCTAATGGGTGCTCTGTAGTAATTGGGTGTTTGCGAAGCCTCGATAAGATGCAGCCGGTGGGAAGATCAGGTGAATGGTGAGTGGAAGCGGAATGGAACAGTTCTTGGAAGCTTCAACGTTCTCCACACCCCTCGTCACCCCCCGGTCCTGCCCTGTCCTCGCCTGCTACCCTTGTCCAACCCACGACTTTGTATGACCTTGTCGTTCTGTTTCTCGGCAGGTGGGCAGAATGAGGCGACGCTTTACTCGTTAGGGAAGGCCAAGCACGCTAGGAGGGTACCTAAGTCGTTGGGGGGTTCTTGGGGGTTTCTTGGGACGTCGTATAAGATACGCATGTACCTCCGATACATCCCTCAGGTAAGAGAGGTAGTTGCGGTGCGATTGAGAGGTGAGACTGCTTGTGATACCTCAGGATGCGACTATGACGAATTCACGTGGGTGCACAGTTCATTCAGGTGGTACAAGAATCGAACGATCCCTGTCTCTTTTCCTCGCAAGGAAACTATCGCCGGTTGGTACTTACAGACTAAGCCGGTTCGGTTATGTACAACGCCTCCGGAACATCGGTTTTCTTCCCCACCTCCCCTGTGCCGCTGCCGGCTCCGAAAAGGATCAGGATGCTTGGGCGACTTGGGGAGAAATATCATCAGCTAAAATCAGTATATCATTTGATGCGAGTATAAAGACCTAGGCTTTATCGAATATAATGGAAGCTGGGCCAGATACCGTGAATTATCTCTGGAAGACCCAACCCGAAGTCTCCGGGCGGCCAACAGCGAACCTCTTCGGCAATACTTGCCCCACTAGACGCCGAGAAGGGGGCGTCCTGCACTACACGTATGGAGGGGCAAAGGAGTACCACTCCGGTCTAGGGCCGTAGTCGCGTGCCCACGGAGCTTGCCTGCACAACTCCGGCCAAGTGGTTTCTTACAGTCGCCTCTGAATCACCCAACCCGCGAACGGCGCCATATTTGTTGAGTTCTGTGCCCAAGACTTTCAACACTATGCTAGGCTGAGCCTCAGCTTACTACTGGTCCACTTGCTAATAGCGGTGAGCGTGGGAGACATTAGCATAGGCTCCTATTCCGTTACATCCCCAATCTGTATCAGTAAATTTCCGTCATCATCCATCATCAGCTGACAGTATAGACATTCTACAGTAACTACCTACCTATGCTTCGGCGTCAAAGACCTTCTTCCCCCCGAACCACGTCTGCATAACTCTCGCTTCTAGCAGCTTATCAGCATCCCATTCCATATCCACCACCGCCAAGTCCGCCATCCGGCCAACCTCCAGCTTCCCGGCCCACCGGTCCGCGAAACAGCTATACGCAGACCCCTCCGTGCCCGCCGCGATAGCCGCCGAGAGCTGCAGCGCGAAATGCGGGTTTACACGGTCCGTCAAGTCCGGCTCTCTCGCCGACCGCCGCGTCGTCGCCGTGTACGCATTTCTCAGCGGCGCGTGGGGCGCGGTTGGCGCATCAGACCCTAGAGCGAGCACCGCGCCTCCGTCGGCAAATTCTTTATATGCGAAAGCGCGTTCGCAGCGGGAAGGCCCGAGCAGCGACGGCCAGGCGCGCAGGATGGCCGGGTCGGCGTGCACCGGCTGGATCGATGCGGTGATGCCCAACTTGCCCAACCGCGCGGCATCCTCGGGTGACGCGAGCTCGAGATGCTCGATCCGATGCCTGCGGCCCGGCGTAGCGTTCTGCTCAATGGCGTCGATGGCCACTCGGATGGTTTTGTCGCCAATCGCGTGTAGAGCGCATTGCAGACCTGCTGCGTCGGCTTTCTTTACGACAGGCCCCAGCTCTTCGAGCGACCAGATAGGGTCACAGGACACACCATTCGAGGTGTAGGGTTCTGATAGTCCGGCGGTGCAACCGTCAATAATCCCGTCTCCAATAACTTTGATTCCTACTACTCGGCAGTCCGGGCTAGTATCCGCGTTGAACTGATGGTTAAGCTCTATTGCACGGTCGACTTGGGCGAGGTTTTCAGCCTCCGTCTTTCGAGGTGTGATAAGCCAATGTACCGCAATTCTAATTGGCAAGACCTCTTTCCTACGTAGTATCTGCAAGGCCTCCCATGCGTTTTCGTCCATTGCCATCTCTACTAGTCCGGTGTAGCCAACCGCATTGTATGCCTCAACCGCCCCCTTTAGCGCTGCTAATTTCTCTTCCATAGGTGCGACTTTCGCGATATGAGGCCAGACAATCGTGACAGCTGCGGCTTCAGATAATAGTCCGGATGCCTTACCGGTCTCATCACGATGGATTTTACCGCCTTCTGGGTCAGGCATATCCTGGACTCCCATCTCGTTCAAGGCGGCTGTGTTGCACCATGTCGAGTGTAAGTCCTTGGAGTCAATGAAGATGGGCCTTGGATCCAAGTCGTCTATCATGCTAGCCAACGCCTCTCCATTGGTCATGGAATGCATCCATCCTTTGCACATGATCCGAGCCACGGACGGATGCGCTGCTGCAAACTCACTGATAGTCCGCCGAATGTCTTCCAGATTCTTACATGCTTCTAGTCCCGCCTTCTGCAGAGACTGCCCCAGCATTAGGAGGTGCATATGTCCATCAATGAAACCCGGTAGAACAATGCGTCCACGCATGTCGTGCTTGGCTACCCCGGCGGCCTCGGCCGCTTTGATTTGCTCGTCACCCGCACTCCCGACACGAGCGATCTTACCGGACGGGTCGGCAAGCAAAAAGTCCGCAAACGAATGGTTCTCGCCCTTCGGTCCGGATTGGAAGAATCGCCCATTGTGAAATAGGGCCGCCATGGTATACTTAAATATCAAATAAACAACACTCGCTTCGTCATAAATCAATTTGCTCCTGTTTCACTACGTTGTTGTCTGGATTTAGGAGGTCCTCATGATCCCCACTCTAGCTTGGGGCCGCGATCGGCCTTTCGTATACGAGCCAAGATCTCTGTTAGTACGCATTCTTCAACACAATATCTATATACGTTTGAGATTGGGATTTTCCAATCTCGACGATGTATAGGTCAGAATTGACGTTCTTCCAAACTGCAGTACTCGAGGACCCGACTTAACGATTTCAAATGGAAGTTCAATAAGATGACCCATCCTATTCCTGTCAGGTACCTGCATCTTACTATTTTATCCCCAGCCGTTAGAGTGTCTAATTCCTAGGAAGTAGCCAGTCCTATTTCAGGCAATCCCCGATTTTATTATGTTACTTATTCTTCTTAACGTGGACAGCAGATCGAGTCGAACAGAATAACGTCTCCATTTGAACTTTTATCTCCGAGATATATACAGAAGTAGCAGAGGCCGGGCAAGAGCTCTATTGACAACCTCCCTCGCATACCCTCTACAGCTGATCGCATATGCTGTGCGGTACAATCAAAATCACTGGCATTCTCCGTACTTCGACTGGCAGCCGTTTGTGGTGAGGCAATGCGCCGTCGTGTTTCCACAGTAGCCCCTGAAATTCAATACGTCAGCAAATATCACTAACTCCCTTCAATCTAGCCCACAGGGAAAGACAAGTATGCTGAACGGTAAGAAGGGGATGACATACGCGACAGAGCAGCAAGAACCACCCTCAGAAGGACACTTATAACCGTATTTACCAGCGCCCTCAGATCCGCAAGTGCCGTCTGGTGAGATGGAGACACCGTCAACTGGCTTGGTGCAGGCACCGGTTGCGTTCGAGAACTTGTCTTGACAGCCCGCGGTCGTCAAACAGTACTCATCGGTCGCGCCGCAGTAGCCGTTTGCCGAGCAGCATTTGATAGCACTAGGGCACGTGTACCCCTTGTTGTTACCGGCCTTCGTCGTACCGCAAGTCTCGTCCGGCGAGACTTCTGACCAGACGGCTGTAGCCGCCAGAAGGACGATGGCAAGGGCTGTCTTGGGACCGAACATGTTGACCGTGGTGGGCTGACTTCCTATACGCAAATCTGCGATGTTTTTGCGATGTCTTAGTTCAGCTCGGCGGCTAACAAATGGCGGAAACACTTGGCTTATAAGTGAACAATCTTTCTCGTCCTTCCACGCCGATCTTTCCGTTTATCTCCTCCTGATCGAGTGTTTCGTTGAGATCTCCGCACACCACCAACCTAGATCGCGAACGCGCGTACGCATGCTGGTACAGAGAGATCCAAGTGGACGGGATATTTGGATATGAAAATTGCTTTCCGCTCGGCACTCTGGGGTGCGTTGCAGATCATCAGGGTCGCTTCCTGTAATAGCAACGTGAATGCATCTTATATGATTTAGCCGAACTCCCCTTAATTCTGGCTACCTCGGAGTGCAACCAATTGGGCAACCTAGAACGAGCGGCAAGTATCCGTCGTCGCGACCGGTGCGGCTCTCCATTTCTAATTAATATCTGTCGAGACACTGCCGGAGGCTTGGGCCAATATAGATCACGCCATCTTCCGAAGGACAGGAACGCAGGGCCCTCGACGTCGCATCCGGCCGCCGGCCTCACTTACTTAGGCAGAACGCACTTATGTAACTCGAAACGCATCTCGAAAAGCGATTTGATACGTTATATTGAGATATCGATCTCGTATTGGAATGGAACCGTTGCTTCCCCGGTCTTCAGGTTCTCGTCAATATAATTGCTCTTAGAATAGAAGTTGCTTAGATTGTTCGCCGTATCACAATCAGTTATTGACTAACATCGCTCTCATTCTGCTGATCAGACCTTCTCACCGCTCCTCATATATCTGCGGGTTCTGCACCTTTGTGTCGCATTCGTATGAGTTGTACGAGAGCAGTAACATTGGAGCAGGCGTATTCTCCAAATTTAGGCGACCATTAGAGTTTCATTGTAGGAAACATACCGGGAATTGCCTCCTCATGTAGGCCAAATATTAGGTAGACAAGACTTTAACCTAGATACTGGGGTCGTATTGCGGGAGAACATTGTAGATCTGATACATAGCTCAAGGTGCTGTCCCAGATCCTCGGTCTGCTAAGTCCAAGGGTATTCATAACTCGTAACCATTAGTCAGAAAGAGTCTGATATTAACGTCGTTGATTTATGACGAAGCGTCGATACTTTGTGCCGCAATTTCAACGCTAATTACTGATGCTTTCGGTCTATCCTGACTATTCCGTTAGTCAGCGGCCTCTCGAGCCAATAATGCAAAGCTCTTAGGAAATACCTTACGTACAAACCCCCAGTATTGTCTTTCTAATGTGTAGTAAGCGGCGCTATAAGCATCTCATAATTGCTTAATGTCGTGATCGGGGTGAACGAATTACACCGTTCAGGTGGGAATAATAGGGGTTTAAGGTATGAATTATGAGGCTTTTAAATGTGAACTTCATCTCAAAAGTGGCTATATGGAATTCTTTAAACTATTCGAATACCAAGGAAATACAGCTTCATACTTCGTAACATAAGACCTCTAATAATAGCACTACCTAAGCATGGCCAATTCACCCTTTAAGAGCAGCGTCACTGTCACCTACATCGGCACCGCGACAGCGATCATAGACATTGACGGCGTCACCTTCCTGACAGACCCATACTTCTCACCCGAGGGCACTACGTGGGACGTCGGCATCGCCACTCTGACAAGCTACTACGAGCCGGCCATCTCCCTAGAAAATCTCCCGCCCATCGACGCCGTTCTCCTCAGCCACGAGGACCATCCGGATAACTTGGACGAATTGAGCCGCCGCCGCCTCCTCAATGGCCGACGCGTCCTAACCACAGTCGATGGCGCTGCTAAGCTGAGCCCGAGGCCAGGCGTGCAAGGGCTGCGGCCCTGGGAGAAGACCACGCTGAACATAGGAGGCAAACGCTTCGACGTGACCGCCACGCCATGCCAGCACTTACCCGGCGGCGAGTGCACAGGGTTCGCGCTCACGAACGAGGACTTCGGGACAACAGACGGGCTCCCAAATGCAATTTACTTCTCGGGCGACACCGTCTACCTAGAGGAACTATCGCGCATCCGCGACAGCTTCCACGTCTCCCTCGCGCTGTTCAACCTCGGCGCCGCATCGGTCGTGCTTCCCGGCACGCAAGAGCCGCTGGTGATCACGCTGGACGGGGCGCAAGGCGCACAGCTGTTCCGCGATATCAGGGCGGACGTGTTGGTGCCACTACACTTCGAGGCCTGGAACCACTTTGCGCAGAGCAAGGAGCCGCTGGCTGCTGCGTTTGCGAGTGCGGGAATCGCCGATAGGGTGCGCTGGTTGGAGCCGGGGAAGGCCACGCGGATTCTCTAGGGAAATAGGGGGTGTTGATTTGCTAGTCGAAGCCCCCTTACATGGTGGTGTGTTGATGGGGATATTCTGCTGATGATAGGTCACACTAAAAATGCACCTTGGATACCTGCCCCCTACTTACCTGGCATATGAGAGCAGAATGTGGCTGAGGGCGGTGAAAGGGGGTGGCTTCATGAAAATAGGTAGGTAGTTACCTGTTATAACTCCTATGGGGATTTTCTAGTCTTTTAATAGCTAGACACCACCCTTACTCCTTGTTCTCCCTGCCTTCCTTTCTATAGCGACCCCTGGACATAGTGGCAAATATCAGTGTGTATGGTACCTCTACATACCGCTAGACAACTCATGGAACACGTATTGGCCCATAGGAGCCAGAGCCCTGGAATCATTCCATGCAGTGGAGCGGAGTAATACCAACGTGGTCGTAAGGCTCTCGGGACCCCCGTATCTTGGTTACCACCCCTAAGGTACAGAGGCACTAGCTTCGTGTAAGTCCTATTATTACATGGCAGCGGTAGATCGACCCACAATGCAGCAATTTTCCCTATACCAGGGGCCTGGTTTGGACACCGCGTGTCGGTTACGTGGAATACTGAGAACTTAATACATCATCATCACGTACACTGCAGTTACAAGGTACGCATCCATCCACAGAAGTAATACGAGTTGGAATGACGTGTCATTGTATAGAGTCTGTTGGGTCTACGTTCTTTCGACGTTTCTCCTTGACACCGAGTCCCCACTCGTGTGCTGCTTGAGCAATTTCTAGAGCTGCCATCTCGATCTGCTTCGCCCGGGCGACCACGTCGTCTTTGCCATCCCCTTTCCTTGCTTTCAAGGTCTTGTCTACCAAGTCGAGCACTTCGAGATGCAATGGGTTCGATTTAAACGAGCGCTTGATCTGACTTGGGGTCTGTGTTCTGGAAGGTAGGCTCGACGCTGGAGAGGGCGCTCGTGCGTCGCATTGGTCACCTCGTCCATCGTAGATGCAGTTGCTGCACATTGACCTCAGTTCACCGACGCTAGAAGAGTTCTCTTCAGTATCCTCTTTAGGCTCCATAATAACGCACCCCGGCGATATTCCTTGACTTTGCTGACAATATTTGCATTGCGATTGCCGGGGAAGCATCATGCCTCTCTCATAGAGCATGATAGCTTCGACGTTGCGCGTTGAGCTTAGATCAGGGCGTTCACGGCTGTTCCTACGTCTCCAAGCCCTCTTAACTGGTAGGCTCCCAAGTTGGCGGATGGCGGGCGTCTTGGTTCCTCCAGACGGAGGTAGACAAACTGGGTCGTAAACATAATCCCACACAGCTGGCGCCTTTGTTGCGTCTTTGAGGTCTCGATCGATAATATCCATAGCTTCCCAGTAGCGGTCCCTCATCTCGTAGCCTTCAATACTCTCCGACCGACGTCTCGGCCGTCTTCTAAAAGGCCTCCTGGTCGTTTCAAAAGGAGCATCCTCATCTTGGGCGTCAGATTGTGCTCTGAATTCAGTCTGTGGATCCAAGGCGTGTCGCTCGGGGAAGGTATCGTCGTCATCAGAGCCGCGGAGGGTCATACGAGCGATGTATCTCTCATAAGGCATTTTGAATAGTAGGTTAGGTAACTGGAGTATCCGGCGAGAGCTGGAGTTCTGGACACAAGTGTCAAGGCGGACCCCAGCTATTAATGAAGCTGGAGGCAAAAACTGGACCTCCTCAGGGAAATGCATCGTATTTTTCGGTGCTAGCAGAGAGGTGGTAGCTATTCGCAGCTTGCCTTAGTTGATGGAGCCCTAGTTTTGACTATGTAAGTATTAGGTAGCTCCTTGGACCTTCGTCAACCGAACTCGGTCAATTGGACATCCTTGTAGGGATTAACGCCACTTACCTACCTCCATGTTTTCTCAGGGCATTGGCCAACTGGCTCCGGGGTATTTCCAATCATGAAATTCTCCCTTTTACGTCGCCCTCCCTCGTACGGGTCATTGGAGGTCTTGAGTAGCGGAAGCTGAGCTGGGCTGGAGAGTGATGAGAGACGACGATCCCGACTGCTGTGCCTCTAATATCTATTTCTGTGGACGTGGAATTGCTTGAAGCTAGAGTCCCGACCCAATTCTCCGCGGCCCTAGGAACAGAACAAAGCGGCTGTCGGTGAAGCCCTCCTCCGCATTGGAGTAAGAGAAACCCCCACGATTAATCCTGGAATAGCTCTATGTGGGGAATGCTCATCCTTGAGTTTGGAAGCATTTCTTGCAAGTCCAACTTTGACACTAAGACCCCCCCATAAGCACCCCCTTAACCACCTCCATAAGCATGGAGAGTAGCTTCCTACGTGGAGTGTACCGGAGGCCCTTCCGTCGACGGTGTATATTTAAAGAGGGCGAACTCGTCTTGCGCTACCCCGTATATCGCGTAGCTCTGTGGGGAGGTGGAGTCTTTCTCCTTCATGTGCCTCTTCCCATGACCTGACACTTGGAATTTTCTAAGCGGGGGAACAGCGGGGCAGGTGAGATGTGGCTGTACATACAAGACTCCCCCCCTTTTCCTCATCCAACCTACCAACGTGGGGGGCAGACGGTTCATGCACGTCGCCTTCGAACGGGACTAATTGAGGTGTTAGGGCTTTACCGGTAGTATTTTCGGTATAGCTCTGGCCTTCATGCCTGGAGACCCCCATTTTGTAGGGCGTCTCTCCACTATGTAAGTGTGTATTGACAACCCGGTCTCGTCATGATCTTCGACCCACTCTCGGAAGCTGTTGGTAGCTGTACACGGTTATTCCTCCAGGACATGCATGTATGCAGATTGCTGCCCGCTAGGCTGTTCGCTTCTACTTCTTTACAAAACAGAGGAAACCGATCCTTATAACGAACTCGCCAAAATTGATGTGTTGGTTCTCTAGTTCCAATAGTACCTTTTAATATATCTTATGAAGTCGAGAAAAAACCTGTGTGATAGTTGACTAGATCGATTCATATACAATACACACCTGCATGTATGGAATTCCATTTTCCTGCTACATGCACACCCAAGTCATTACCACTCCAGATTTGCCCTGCGTGTTAGCCAGGTGTATCTCTATAGCCACCGTCGTGTACACCTATACTTGCCTACCTCTCAGGTACACACATGTACTTATGGATCGATATATCTGCCAGGGTAGGTAGCCACTCAAAGATACACATCATGGTATAATTGGTACTGTCGCTTCCCGGACATACCCCCGCATCCCAAAAAGGAAAACACAAGGGTCCAAAGACCAATAAGAAGGAAAAGCATAATCGGTATGGAATAGAATTGCTACATGTATTCTGAAGTTGTCTCTACCTATATGTAAGTACCTAACTTCGTACGGGTATCAATCTTCTATTGAAAGTAATGCATCTCCCATTTCTAGGGTTGGTAGTTTAAAGGCACATATTAATGGCAGACAAGTCGAGGCAGATGCATGTAAGTGGTCGAATCTGGACGTGTTTAAATGTCAAACTTCATTCCCAGCTGAACGGAATATAAATGAGCCAGCGCAGAGATTTTGACGGAATAGCAAAATTTGATGTGAAAAGTAAGTGTTTAAGCGTGGTAGTTATTAGGTCCTATACCTACCTCTCACATTGTTAGTGACATTATGGTGATAGGCCCCCCTCCACCCCTCCCTCTTTTCCGGAATGGGGCTATGTAAAAAGACGCCAACTACGGCACGGCGTTTTGATAATTATAATCAAAGCGAGGCAAATGTGAATCTAGTTGTAGCCGCATCCTATGGTCAAGTCTGAGTATTGGAGTATGCTGTCTCACCAGCCAAGTAAAGAATTTACGAATGTATCACTAGGTTTGTAACGGAGTGGGAAAGCTGCCCAGATTCCATGGAAGAGGTGCTACATGAGCCGGGAGTAATAGTTCGTCAATCAGTATCACGGAATTTTTATTGTTTTTGGTCCAAGCGCAGCGTCGCGTAAGCAAGGAGACTATGGGTATCCCTCCCTGATAATCCTAACACACCTTTTCAGATACCCCCTCTAACAACACTCGACTCTAGTTCTAGTCATTGGTTTGTTAAGATGACCAAGATGAAATGGGAGACGGATTATATCCGAAATCCACCTCATTCGCGCGAAGTACAGCAGACAGGTATGAAGCTTGGGATTCTCGACAGGCGCCGCTAATGGTTTTCGTGACTTTCTCAAGGCAAAGGTACGCATGACAACAATGCCCAACTGTAGCCATCACAACCGTCGGTCTCACATTCTGCGAACGTTAGAACATTATTTTCAACTACAGGGTATTCAATCTCACCTCTCAAGTGGGCTCAAACCAAGCAACCGCATGCAGTTGCCCACGGTAATCCGAGCGGCATCGTAAAGCGCCATGCGAGCGGCCTTCACTGCGGGCTCGCTGCCCACAACTTGTAGCTGGTCGTAGCTACTGCTGATGACGTGCGTCAGTCTAAACAGGTACGTCACCACCGTAGTTGGCTCGAGTGTCCGGAGCGTGTTCTGGAAGACGTCTGGCCATTGAGCAAGTAGCCGGACGACGTTGATGGCGTGAGGTTCGGTGAGGAGGGACAAGTCAGCATTATCTAGCTCCTCGTCCGATACGTTAGCCCGTCGCTTGATAGATGAGAGACGAGTGTGTGCGTATTGCAGGTAAGGGCCCGTGTCTCCTTCGAACGACGTCATGACCGCTAGGTCGAATACGTAGTTGTTACCCCTGAGTTACAGTCCATGTCAGCTTCATTCTCGCCTGAATAATAGGTGCACAAACCTCTTGCCGCTCATATCCTGTGTCATCACACTACTGATTCCAAGCGTATCGGCAGTACCCTCGGGATCTTCCACCTGGGAATATTTGGCCTCGTTTTTCCGCATGACTTCATGCATGTGGTCGGCGCAGTCTCTCAGAATGTCGTCCAGGCTAGAATCCGATGTTAGTCGAGGACTAGTAGAGGTAAAGAAAAACTTACAACTTGACAGTACCCTTCCGGGTACTCATGCCCTGGACCAGTCCGAAGTTGATGTGCTGGCATCGGGCTGCGATGTCCTTGTAACCGAGGAGCTCGATGATCTTGAATAATTGTTGCAGATGGAGATCCTGCTGACTGGCTACAACGTAGATCATGTGGTCGAACTTGTACTTCTCGTACCGACCAAGGAGTTCGGCAATATCTCGAGTGAGGTACAATGCTGTACCGTCCCTCTTTCGGAGGACTGCTTTTCCAAGGCGCTTACCTTCCTTGCCGGGCAAAAGCTCGGTGAAGTCGACGAGGACGGCGCCCTGGTCTTCTTTAGTGATGCCCTTTTCGGCCATCTCCTTAGCTACTTTCTCCATAGCCTCCTCCGAGACCTGGCTTTCACCACTGTACTCATCGAATTTGATGTTAAGTCTGGCATATGTAGCCTTGTAGCGGACAATACTCAGGTCCCTAAAGCGCTTCCACAACGCTAGGGCTGCTTCATCCTTATCTGTCATCTTTCTGAAATAGCCTCGAGCTTGCTCGTCTAGGCTGTTTGCCAGAAGTTCGGTAACATCCTGCCCCTCCTTCTTCTTTGCCTCAATGGCTGCCAATTCCTCCTCCTTTTCGGCGTTTATGCGGACGTAAAGTCGGAAGAGGTGGTCAATTGGATCTCTCTTGAGAGCCTCCTCGTCACCATATCTCTCGTAGGCCAACGCCAAGAGACCATACTGTTTACCCCAATCACCGAGATAGTTGATTCTGACCACATCCCAGCCGGCACCCTCGTATAAGTTTGCCAAGAAACTTCCAATGATAGTCGAGCGAAGATGTCCGGCGTGGAATGGCTTGGCGATGTTGGGGGAACTGAATTCGACAACGATCCGCTTCCTGCCTTTGCTGGGATCCTTGGGGTCTTTTAGCCCGAGAGACGGATTCCGGCCATACTCAGGACCAAGTTTCCGGATCATAGGGATGAGGGACTGGGCTAGGGGGCCACCTTTGGCGAAGAAAGAAATAAAGGGGCCGTTAGCTACGGGCTTCTCGAAGAGGGGATCATCATCTGGGAACTGTTGGGGCCAATGGTTAGCTGCTTGCGCTTGGTATGTTGCAGGTAGCGGAGTCTTGCCTTGGACGCCCATTCGGCTCCTAATACGTCTGGCTTTGCGCCCTTTATCCGGAGGGCAGGGACTGGCAGGGTGAAGTCGCCCTTATCGAGCGCATTCGTCCATTGGATAACAGGGCGAATCTTCTCGGCTGCGACGCCTGTGATGGGCGCAAGGACTTCGCTAACGTGTACCCGGTAAAGATCGAGAGGATTGGTTTCGGGATAAGTCTCGGGATATTTCTGGGCGATCGATTCGAGGGTCAGGTTGTCCAGCTTCAAGAGAAGCTGGTTTATACCACTGGCGGTCGCCATGGTGCCAATGGCGCGTGTCTGGAAGACGGAGGGGTAAAGACTGGTGTGTTTATTGCTGGTGGATGTATGAAGGAGGGCGATTGCAGAGTCGAGTTTCCGTGGTTGGTGGTATCGAAGCGACCGAGCCGTGCGAACAATAACAGTTCTAGTGTGCAAACAGCGGCCGACGATCATGAAGAGGCGATTTTAATTATTTGTACTTCTAAAATCATCGGCGTCCTCTGACTCATGTGGGAAATTTGCTTGGGTTCTGGAATTTTTCCCCTCCCCCGCAGCGCGTCGCGCTTTTTCATTGGCCTGCGTCAATGCGCCGATACTTTACGTCAGGTACCACTTCCCAGCTGCTCGGGCGCTACCTAAACCTAACCTCAGGTGTTAAGGAAACCACGATATGTAGAGGGAGTATCATTGACTGTGTACGATTTATGCGTTATATCATACTATACATATAGATATGCATAAAATCCATATGTGTATCATTACTATACAATCGTTCCGATATAACCCCCCTTACATGTGTAGGTGTACAAGGTACGACAATAAGCCTGAGTATGCCTAACCATCAGGCCGATCAGTAGAAGCCTCCTTCGTTGGTGCCATGCAAGTCAACCTACATCGACTTGGTCTTCTTGAAAAAGCTCTGTACCCGTTTGAGCTTGATGCTGGAACGACTCTTTCTCAAACGCTTGGTCTCGGTGCTATCTATTTGGAGGAGTGTGGCTGGAATCTCCACCCCAGTTTCTCCAAGGTCGATACGCACGTCCTTAATTGTGTGAACAAAGCCTGAACACTCGGTTGATGTTCGATTCGGCAGTCGCTGAAGGATGTCCTCGACGTGCGACGGAAGGAGGTCGTCCCGAGTAAGTGCAGAAGGGAGTTTATCTGAGGCAAAGATGCCGTATAAGAGCCAGCCGGATGATCGAACGCACACAATACTAATGCCATCGTTCTGATCTTTGACCTTGACCTTCCACATGCCCCAATAATACGGACGCTGGAAGCTGAGCAGGATGGAATTCCTCAGGTCCCAGTCGGCCTGTGGGAAGGCCGAGACGCTGTCATTGTCGAAGATATCGGCGGAGAACCTGATCTGGATTGCGTTGATACGGCTATTCATCACGGTATCTTCCAGGAAGGGGCTGTCTTTGCAGCATATGTATTGCGGCTGAGTAAGCTTCGCCGCCGAATACACGTTTAGATCGAAAACTGTGGTCATCGGCCAGGGCTTCCTCCTAGCAAAAAGGCCTGAACCATACTGCCGAAGGGAGACGGCCAAGATTAGTTTCTTTTGACGCTCGTCAACGCAGCCCAATGACATGAAATAGCTACCAGCCTCGCCCGCTTCTCCCCGTCCAATTCTAATCAAGCCATCCGTACGAAGACCGCGGCTGGTGAGACCATATTCACCCCCGTTGTTCCATTCGAACGACGGTTTCACGAGCCTCTGGCAACCCTTAAACTCGGCCGGGGAGTTGGCCATCAACCCACGGAAACGACGAGTGTCATTAACGTCGGCCTTCCAGGCAAAAATGGACAGATCGTGGCTCGATCTTATGATTTCCTCTTGCAGGCGTGTGAAAGCCTTCTTGCCTTCGCCGTATAGCAACGGCATGTTGATGTCGAAAATACCAAGAAGGCAATATGCTATGTCCTCTACTCTCGTGGTAGTGCGATTCGAAGCCCAGGACATGCGGCGGCCGACTAGAACCTCATCTAGCGGCCCGCCCTTCAAGACGCTTGTGTCCACTCCTGTGATGAATGACAAGACGGAGGCCAGCTGAAGCTTCGATCCAAAGCAATTCCAATCTTTATCGTAGAAGTTTATTTGGCTTGGCGCGATGAGCTCCTGTAGCGTCCAGCCACGAGAGAACCACTTGCAACTTTGAAGATTCTTCCTGACTCTGTTGCGTAAGTCGATCTCTGTGCCCGTCAGCTGAGGGGGGTCCTTGTAGAACCCTTCAGCCTGTGCCTCCAATTCCTCTCGAGCGTCGAACGATGATACTATTTCGGCCAGCGTCTCATTCGGAAAGGGTGTGAAATCGGAAAGCCAGACAAAGCATATAGCCGCCTTTTTGTACCATGCGAACATGGAATTGATGGCTTCCGATAGCTCGGCGCTGCTCGATTTGTCGATGCAGCATGTATCTATCCAGGCGTACTTGAGGCCTTGCTCTAATGCAACCCGACAAGTGGCCCGAATCTTATCAAATCCATCCTTCTTCTCTGCGTTTTCTGGGTCGCTCATGTCACTGAACGTCACCTCCTTTTCACCCCAAGTGTGGGATAGGATGGCGTAGGCCGGGACATCCTTGACGAACTCTTCAAGATGTCGTGATTGGCAATTGATCAACCACATGGCCAATCAAGACTTTCTGCCATGGTAGCCGTTCAAGGCACGCGCGTTTTATGAACTTCTCTGCGTCTTCGGTTAATTATACGCGACAATGTTTTGAACGGTTTCGTGCCGTAAGTAAGGATGCACGGAAAAGGATTTGTGGCAGGATTGCCTTTTATTGCCACCTATCTCACCCTTCCCCCCTGTCGGTCACATGAATTTGGTAACGACACACCGAATTCTTCAAAGCCCTGTCTCTCGATTCATAAAGCCCCTGAAATCGACGAGGCGCGGAGCCTACATGTTTGTCTCACACATTTGCTAATCAATTTATCGGGAAATGGATCCCTATTGGCGTTTGGGGTGGAGGGGGCTTGATGACTACCGTATGTACTCGGGGTGTATCACGTCTCCAATCGCAACTACACAGCCGTCGCTCATGTATGTGCGGTTTACACGGCACGGAGGAACGGACTGCGCCTCATTGCGTAGCGCACACACAAGCCAACCTTGGCAAGCTGAAAGGAACGGGAGAAGGTCCGACTATAGGAGAGGTATAAATCTTGCGAGAGACGCAGACTGCGTAGTACAACAATTGCATTTTCGGCCACCAACACCATATCGTGAAAGTCACGGTAGGTGACGGAGTTGGTCATCAATTCGGTGAGGAAGAAGGTGGAGGCCGGATGCCTCAGGGGGGTTACTAATTGCATATAAATTGATACGACTTCTATTACCGGATGACTGGATTGATATTACTGCTCTGTTTATTAAGCAGAGCAAAGACTGGCCCAGTTACGTAGAGTATAAGGGGCATACATGTATATCCCAACCATTCCTAACCACAACACAGGGTTCGAGTTTTCTATGGAATCATGACTTTCATGCCACATTCAGCAGATATCATGATATTGAAAGTCTCAGAAGGGGCATAAACTCGAAAGACGCTCAATGTTGTCTTGGTATGTGTAATTGGATGCATTATGTACCTGGGTACCTTAGATACACTTACCTCAGGTACTTGCACAGATCACCTTGAAGGGGTACATGTGCTCGGTACCTTAGGTACATGTATTGGATGCATTCAGGCACGGACCATTACCCAAAAGAGCAAGTACATGTAGATTGCACTGGAGCTCCCTTGCCGGGGTAGGCCCGGCAATACATGGAGCAATGGAGTCAGATGTGATGCACGTTTGGAAGTACTTTCGATTTAGGGGCCATTCCACGTTCTGGTCAGGTATACAGTAACAGGACGCGGCAGGCGCAGTGCAGGCGAGCTTTACACGGCCGGCAACTTCTTCGTCATTCCAGTCAGTGACAAAAAGTCGCGGTTCCACCCCTGCCGCGCCACTTCTGCAGTTTCTTGAAAGCTTGCTGAAAGCTTTCCAAGCTCCCAAGCTTCCACTACACTTTCGAGCCATCACCATCATTCACCCGTACCGTCGCTGCTACAGCGTCTTTATCAAATCAATTGATCCCCCCGGTTCATCATCTCATATCCGTATCCATCTCTGAGCCTCCATCATGTCGGGAATCCTCGGCAGTATTTCGCATTGGGCGAAATCGCCCGCGCCCAGATCCGTAAACGGCGACAAGGACTCGCGCGGCACCAAGCGCAAGGCCAAGGGCGACCCCTACGATGAGATAGACGATGGTAAGTAGACCACTATAACGCTTGAAGCTTCTCGCGAGCTTTGTGCACATCCTTGCGTGTGTTATCTGTGCTGTGTGGACAACAGTTAACTCGAGCAAACAGACGACTCGACGACCCAGAAAACTCCCTCAAGCCTCCGGACTAGATCGCGCATCTCTTCCGAAGCACCCAGCTCCAGCGCAAAGGGACGTCCATCCTCAACGGGAAAGGCTACTGCTAGTATGTCCGAATATCTTGCGACCCTTCGTCGATTTTGACTAACATGTAGGACAGAGCGTCGGAGCCGCTCATCGGGGATACGGAAGGATGGTGCAACCGATGGCTCGCGCGTTGATGCGGCTGCAAACCTAGCTCGCGCACAAGAACCGCAAGCCGCGCGATTACATCCCCAACCAGAGGGTGAACAACCTAAAGGCTCTCTGGCCCCAGTGGCCGATATGGGTATTCCCGGTTAGTACCTATACTCTTGCTTGCGCTATTTTTATTACAGATATGGAGTCTAACAAACAGTATTCATGCTGCACAGAAGCCTCCACTGATGGTAATACCGGGGCAGCTCCCAATGGCCCTGCCAAAGATGAACCGAAGCCCGCCGACCGACCATCCACAAAGGGTAGTACAAAGGGCAAAGCGAAGGCGACCGGAATAACCAAAACGGCCGAAGCAGAGAAGAAGGAGGCGGAGGTGGAGGCAGAGGCAGAGGCAGAGGCTGGTGAAGGCGAGGAGCACGAAGTTCATGCCCTTCTTCAGCACCGAATGGCCCAAGACGACAGCGGCAGAGTCGAGCTCCTTGTTCACTGGGAAGGTGAAAAAGAAGAAGAAGCCACCTGGGAATCCGAAGAGGAAATACAGAAAGGCGCAGCAGAGACACTATATGCATACTGGAAGGCCCAAGGTGGACGTATCAACGCCCTATTCATCAAACCCAAGGACGCGCCGCCTGAGACCTACCATGTCTTTAAGATCCTAAACCACGACAAGAGACCGAGAGGTGGTTTCGAGTTCGAGGTTCAATGGGTCGGCCACCCACCTACACGCGGCGAGACATCGGTGGAGGCTGAGCCTAAGCTGAAGAAGATTGCGCCGGAAGCGTTGAACGAGTACTGGGAGAGTGTCGGTGGCCGCGAGAAGTTCCTAGCTAAGCGCGGGCGGAACAACAAGAAGACCAGGACCGAATGAAGGAGACCACTGGGATGTTCATCTGCCGATCCACTTGTACATATGTTTTCCCTTTTGTCTTGATCATCGCGGTAGCATTCAAGGGGGTTGACATAGCATACACTCGGCGTTAGGGGGCGGTTGTTGTGCAGTTAGTTACCAGTCCTTGAGAAAGCATTCAGGGTACTAGGGGTATACGTCGAGTTTCCTACGCTTCAGAGATCTGTGATCGTGGAATATCAGCTCGCTAATAGGCCAAGACATGTAATTCACTGTCACTATACATTTAGGAAAAACGACTAACTCCAGTACCCATCTTCTTAGTATTGCCTACACAGATGCTCTGTTCGCATTGACATGCTATGTCTACTTGACCGTCTCCTCTGCTAGCGCAGGATCCTACAACATTCGCAGTAAGCATGTTTCAAGCCAGCTTACACTTTTAAATCAAGTCTACCTCTGCATTTTTCCATATAGGTACAAATGTAGATATTACATCTACTCTACACATCGCATATATAGGGAGATAAGAGAGGCGAACTATACCTAGCAATCGACATAAATCACATGCCAAGACTTACGGGATACGCTCATGAATCATTTCATCCTGTTAGAAATAGCAAGATTCCTACTAGTTCGGCTAGAAAGGGGTACCTAGCTCGTAAGCCGAATGCGAAAAAAAGACGATGAGCTGAATGGCAACCCATCAAGCCATGTTCGCACTCTCGAGATTCTAAAGCTGCCACCTAACCTAGCTACTATTCGCTACTGAAACAGCGGAACGCGTAGCCGTGCTCTGCTGCGCCACCCCGCTCCGTATGGTTCGATACCCCTGAATGCTGCCCTGCCTGCCGCGATTTTCGGCCGCCGAGGAGACCGAACATGTCAGAAAAATGGCGGGAGCTCTATATAGATGTATGCCTGGGACGCAGAGCTGAAGCCATCATGATGATATTTATACCTGTTGAGAATTGAGATTCCGGTTCCGGTGGAGTTATTTTATATTTCTTCACCCTTTAATTTAAATCCAAATTATCCCTTCGTTACTTACAGGCTGCAGGTGCCTCGTGTTCTGCCTGACAGCTTGCTCACCTTAGGACTATTATTATTCTATGTTCTCTGTCCTTTCTAAGCAAACCGCTATGGGTAGTTTAAAGGGAGATGAGAAGCAGCCAAGCAAAAAACCCAAGGCCAAAGCCAAGGTCATCAGACCACTGGGGCACTTGTAAGTCCAATTTACTACCTACTATCTTACTCGTAAGAATCCAGCACTCACACGTACCAGGGAACGATTCGAAGCATCAATGATGTCGTTGGGCCTCTACCGAAGCTCTATGGTGACATGTCGGTACGCCATTCCCGCATCACTTGTTCCAGTGGGGCAAAGCCAGGGGTCGGAGTCGCAAGCAAGCCTGGCGCAAATGGTCGAGGCGTCCATCGCCAAAATCGTCCTAGACCATCCTTTCTTACGCGTTGGTCTGCGTGGCGAACACACGAGGAAGCCCTACTTCGTCGAGCTAGAGTCCGTTGACTTCCGCCGCCACGTCGAGTGGCGCTCTTTCGACAAGGATGGAGACTATGAGGCCGAGCTATTCAAGCTGATTACGACCCGCTTGGATTCAAAGGTCGAGCAACCAGACGACGCGCCATCATGGCGGATCCTTGCATTGCGCGCCGAGGGCAGCGCGTTTCTCGATGTCATGTTCGAATGGGGGCACGCGCACATCGACGGAATGAGCGCCAAGTTGTTCCATGAAGACCTGCTTCGGAATCTGAATAGCAACATCTTGCTAGAAGAATTCCAAGATCGCGTCCTCACTATCCCGCCTTCAAAACGCAGGGATCTCTTACCGCCACTTCACGCGCTGGCTAAGTTCCCCATCTCGACCGGTTACGCGCTGGCGACGTTATGGGATGAACTGGGGCCTCCGGGGCTGTCAACTGGTTCGAAGACCGAATTGCGCGCCGCGTGGGCGCCGATTAAGGTCCAGCCATACGTCACGCAGTACCGGCACTTTAGCATTGACAATCCGACGCTTCAGAATATCATTGCTGCGTGCCGGAAACATAACACGACCTTAACAGGCCTTCTGCAGGCCCTTTCGCACGCCATCCTCTCGGTGCGGCTGTCGGCTAAAGAAGCGAAAGGGTTCTTGGGCAGCACGGTCGTCAATCTACGGCCGCTGATGGGCGCGCCAGAGGTAAGGAGAAAGGCACTGAAGTTAGATGAAGTGGACCTGAAAAGGACCATGGCGAATTTCATGACGGTCATAGATCACGAGTGGGACGTGGACTGGGTTGCGAAAGTGAGAGCCGCAGCTACGAGCGCATCCCACAACGACCCTGCGAAAGAAGCAGAGGCGGAACTTACCCGAGACCAAGAAAAGACCGCCCTCGAACCGCTCATCTGGCCAGCGGCGGAGAGCGCCCGCGCTGTCATACAGAAGCGGCTGGACGAGGGGACCAAGAACGACCTGATGGGGCTCATGAAGTTCATCCCCGACTACCGGGCCCTGCTCAAAGACTGGACGAAGAAGCCCAGAGCCCACTCCGTCGTCGTCACAAACCTCGGGGTAATCGACGGCAACCCATCCGACTCGGCATCAGACGAGGAAGGCAGAAAGTGGACCTTAGAGCGCGCGGTCTTCTCCATCAGCCCCGAGGCCCACGGCGCGGCGCTCTGCCTATGCCCCATCGCGGTCAAGGGGAAGGAATTGTACTTGTCGTGCGATTGGCAGGACTGCGCCATCGACATATCGCTGGCGGAAGGGTTTGTAGCCGATTTGGAGGCGTGGCTAAGGTTTATTGGACAGTCGGCGGCGTAAGGGGGGCGCGTTTTGGGCCAAAGGTTCGTAGGCTCGGAGGGAGTTCCGTTTTGTGGCGTCAGTTTCATTCCTAATTCCCCGATTGTTCCTGCTTGAACTCCTAATCATCCACCACCTGCGGACGGGACTTGTAGGGATTTGTAACGGTGTTTAAGACTAGAGGCGACCGCTACTGTTCGTTAGTAGGGGGGATGACGAGCAGATCTCAACCACATCCAAAACAAAGCCATTTAACTCCGACTTATGGTCCCATGCAACCATTCGGTGCTCAAGGATAGAAGTTTCCCGCCCTATGAATGATGGTGGTCCATATTGGACAAAGTCCGGAAAGATTTGTGTAGGATGATACGTATTATTGATACAGGTCCGGCAGACTATCGTCGACTTCCGCTTCAGTATTATATGATAGGCAATATTTAATTGAATTTGGTGTCGAGTTGACTTGAATAATTCTCGGTGTGCTCCCACCTCCTACTCTTGCTAGGTAGTATCATCTTGATTACGTCTTCCCAATAACCAACGCGATGGCTGTCGGTGATCCATAGCTAACGTGCTCGCTGCCACAACCGCCACCATGACTGAAGTTGTCGATAGGATCGATAGGGTCTAACAGCTGCTGTCGATTAGGAGGCGTCCACGGTTCGGTCTTATGGATCTCAATTTCTTGGTCGAGCAGATGAAGGATCGAAGGCTTTCGGAGAACTGAATAAGCGTTCCACCCCCAAATTCAATCATGTTGTTTCGATAATCCTCTATATATGCAATTTGTTGTCCTTTCTTTCAGTCACAAAGGGAAGCCGAAAGTAAAAGTGGTCAATAGTCAAGTCTACTGGAGGCTCTATTTATGCACCCAGCTATGGCACCTTGATGGCCTCTGGATGCGCTATTTATTACCAATACAATCGTGTCACACATTCTAGAGGTACTATGAAGAGGAGCTATCTCTATAGGTGGCTGGGGATAAAGTTGAAGGCGTCGTCAAAACAATGCATGATAGTTTCATCTACAAAGGTGTAGTTTTCCATACTTAACATGACTTTCCTATACTTGCCGAGTTGTGCGGCCTTGTTAAGGATGTAACATTGTATACTAGGTAGTATATTAGTATATCTTAATTGGCTGGCCGGGGTGTAATCATTTACTTACCCACTAACCGTCTGTCTGCCTGTCTGTCTACTGCGTCCTTTCGTCTCCTGCTTACTTCACAGCTTTCAGATTGAGCAGTTGGACCAGAAATAAGTGCAGACAGTCAGAAGACTCCGGTCCTGGAGTTTGAGATTCAGGCAAGATGATTTTTCGAAAGCCCATCTCCGATTTGGTTCCACACCAAGCCTTGGGTTAGGGCTGGAACAGGGAACGACGTCAGACCTGCTGATCACCAACCCCCGTACTTATCACAATGTGATAGGAGCAAGGCAGTCAACTCTGTTATACTGCCACATATATAACACGGCCTACCCGACCCGGCACCTCCCTTTCCGTATCTATGCATGCACCATCCCGCAAAACAGCTCAATAATACACGTAAACGTTATCAAATGGCCTGACAATATATTACGTTCCGTCTCTGGTAGTCCAAATGCCGGCCCAGCAATGCAGCCCACGTTGGATTCCTTCGACGCTCCTTAGCATATACGTACGTGTTGAACATCCAAGGCTGCTATAGTTTAACGCCTCGTTTTCGAGGAACTAGCATGGACCCCGGAGATGGATGTGTTCCTGTGCTCGAATTCCCGCACCTGGATCCGATAAGACGGGATGACACACTAAAATCCAGGAAATATGATAGATACCGAGAACGTGGGAGGATTACAACGCTGATTTGGAGATAGCACATTGTGGCCGACGGAATCCGTCTTACGAATGCTACATCGATCACTGTGGCTGCCTAGAGCCTGCTTGAGCCCTAGAAATATGCTGTAGTTTCTAGAACTCGCAAGGTGACAGAACGACAGTTCGTCAGTGGCAATGGGGATCCCTGGACTAGCGACAGGCGGATGGCGAATCACGGACAGTTGGGAGATCTGCAATGCAACCCTAACGCATGCATCTAGCTGTCGTGCAGCCCACCCAGCTTACACGCAGGTAGCAGGCTCACGTCCTAAACTGGCACTTGAGGAAGTGGGTGCTCGAATGAAAATTAGCTCAGATGGAGCAGAAGCTTGAGGTGCTATAGCTCATAATTGGCCAGTCGGCTTTGGCAAGCCGTCGTGAATCAGGCCGTCGAGAATAAAGATGCCGCGCCGGACAGCTGCAGGCTTTCGAAAACGCGGAGAGGACCCTGAAGGGAAAATGATATGACGGAGCTGTCATACCAATGTTGAGTGCTATAGCTCTGATGAATCGAGGGTGGTTCTGTCGTCCCCCGTCTCCTCGTATCTCG
The DNA here is from genome assembly GCA_022578955.1 of Hypoxylon sp. FL1857. Classification (NCBI taxonomy): domain Eukaryota; kingdom Fungi; phylum Ascomycota; class Sordariomycetes; order Xylariales; family Hypoxylaceae; genus Hypoxylon; species Hypoxylon sp. FL1857. The sequence goes on from MU400410.1 coordinate 203,062, forward strand.
CCTCATCCGTTCTAGACACCGGGATAGAGGCACATGTAGGTTCGTACGTAAGGAGATGGCCCATTATCCATATTGTCCCATATTGTATTGGAGGAGGACCAGTTGGAAGGCTCTCCGAGTGCCAAAGAAAGCGGTGCCTCGCCCTGGCGTCATATTGTTTCTGTTGAGAGGCTTGCCACCAGGTGACAAAGCGGTCATAAGATGAGAAATGCAAAAGTCCCTGGGATGGAGCATGTGAGGCTAGCTATCTCTAGTTAGGCTAGGACCAACCATTCTTTCCGTCCTTCTAGGGGTTCGATGCTGTCCCACGAATGCAACTTCTTTTGCGCGACTTGTGCGTGTTATTTGTTATTGGAAGCGACACACAGGTTTGTATTGCGCTGAGCTGATTGGTGCTGACCTGCTAACTTTCAAAGGTTGCAGTTGCTCGATCGGTGGCCAAATCAACTGAAAGGCAAGTCCCTCCACTACAGGCACTAGTCAGCTTCTGTATCGGGCGTTTGGGGGTCGCTCTTGGTGTGCTGGGTGTGCTGGGTGTGGTGAGACAGGGCGACATCGCGCTGAAAAAGCGCAACCCCGCACAAACTACGCACTATCATTTGAGTTTCTGATTGGCCACATGCCACTGCTGACGCCCCGATCCGGAATATCCACTGACCCACTCGTCAAGCACCTATCGACATATAAAGCCTGCCGCGAAACCTCTTCCTCCATCTCTCTTCCAGCATCACACCCCGACAAGATTCAGATCAAGATCAATCACGTCAAACAAACCTCGCAAATATCAATCAAGCTACTCCAGCACCAACCAAACCCATTACCATTCAAGATGAAGGGCGACTGCAACTGCGCTGACAACTGTAAGCCACATCCCCGCTATTCGCCTACCCCTCCATTCTCGTTTGCAATCCCAGTCACCAACATCACAATCGCAAGATCTGATCAGATCTGATATATGATCTTTGACCCTTGACCCTTGATATGGCGGCGATGGCTAACTATCTTCTTCAATAGGCGAGTGCGGCTCCAGCTGCGCCTGCGGCAAATAAGCGACCAATTCAAATCACGAATGAGTCTGCTACCTCGCGCTAGTTTTCACTTCACTCTTCTTCGACAATTGAACATCACAACCACGTTTTGTCAATACAATCTTTAATCTTTCGGAGCCCGAATAATTCGATATGATGGTACACATGGACAATACGGTCATGCGTTTCGGAGGATTCTAGAGAGTTTGAGAAGCAGGGCTATTGAGGAATGAGGGGAGAGGACGAGTTGTAGCGTATTGCTAGTCACTCCTTTACTGAGAAATGCGTTCTATTATGCTTACGGCATGAATTGACATTGAGTTCTCACAATTGCTCTCTTCCACCTCCCGTGAACATCACTGTAATCAGTGAATATCCTACTCTCAAATTGCCGCAACTCCTGTGACCCCCAGTCAACCCAGTCAACCCTAGCTCGGTATCATGCCAAGCCTAGTCCCTTACGCATATGTAGCGCCTAGAGTGGACCACTGCACTCTGGGTCCAATGACATCAATTTCATGCGTCTGCTATCTTGATGTCAATGGATCTTCGGTAGTGTCATTTTCATAATGAAAGTACTATAATTCGTAATTTTTGAAGCAGTAGCTCCATCACGTTCTTCAAGGATGGACTAAGAACTGTTCAAATCATCTGATTGATATAGGATTTGTTTAATATATTCCGTTATAAGCCAGAGTTGCAATAGTCTTGTAACATCAAGATCATTCTTAGCTAACTATGCCTAAGGATATCATGGCTCTTGATTAGTTACTTTCAAGCTAAGGCATGAATCTAGAGAATATGCGAAAGTATCGAATGCCAGGACCTGGCTCACGTAGTGTACGCCAGCACATAGAAAGAGCGGACTTCCACCTACATATCGGGTCTTTCCTATTATAGACCCGCGTCGAAGAGCCGCATGACGCGGGGCGGACACGGTGGCCCCGTATCGACATGTGTTATTTAGTGAATGTACCTTGGTATTATGAATTCCACGGCTATCTTTCTCGACGGGAGCCATTCTTAAGCGCCCGTCCTAAGAATCAAAATTAGCAGCTAGAATATCTGCAAGAGTTGAACAACACGGGACAACTATGAAATAATATCTTAGCGACATTTGCAAACTGTCTAATGAAGGATTCGGTACCGGCTCTCTACACTATTATAGCCGGCGCTTATGGTAATTTGAGGGTGCTTTATTATGGCCGGGGTTTAGGGCACAGTGATACAAATTCATCAATCGTCCGCTAATAGGTGTCTTCGATGACGGATTGCGTTATGGAAGCTCGACTGAAACCTACAACTCATTTACCGTAGATAATTTTACCAAGGAAACTGAAATCTTCCTCTATCTAATAATTCTTTGTATCGCCATAGCACCGAAGAGATGTAATTTTCATTTAGGCATTGTCATGTAGAAGGTAGAGATAGGCACTAGACGGGCACAAATGCGTATGAATAAAAAGTGACCTACTATAAGAGATAACTTCGAAGGTTATTGACTTCGAAGGTTATTGACTTCGAAGGTTATTGACTTCGAAGGTTATTGACTTCGAAGGTTATTGACTTCGAAGGTTATTGACTTCGAAGGTTACTGAGATGGGTTCTCGCCGAGCTCAAATACGGATGTGACATAGCCTATCATCTAGAGCTTTGCGAACAGGAAAGGCAAGAAAACAAAGATATCTACCTACATACTTTCGAGAAACCAAATGATGAAAACTGCCCGTAATGAGTTACGCAATTAAGCTTAACATTACTGATGATATGCATGATTCTAATAGCCAGAATGAATATCAATATAACAACTATTTCGTCTGTTTAGCATAATTCACGTCATGAGCAGCATCGTCAAGTGCTTACAGGAGGTGAGCATATTAGTCATTCATATAGTGCCAACTGTCGCTTAAGTAACTTCACAGTGCCAGTTCAAGTTTTAGATATGTCGTCTAATGAATTGAGATTGATAATTCCATCTGAACCATTTCAAGACGACCGAAAGAAACTAATGGACTTTGCCGAGTCTCTCGTGTTAAGGTTATTTGGGTTTTCTCGGCACCCCTCTGGCAACCTACTTCGTACTCCCACTCAACACAATGCCCTCTCCTCTCTACTCTTTCCATGTTACTTCTTACAATACCCATCTTTCCGGCCAGTCTCGAGTAGTGTGTGATCTTCCTCAAGTTGCTTTCAGACTCCCATTGTCAACAACTGCCTACGTTCATGATATTACACTATCCGTTCAACTCAGTTCATTCATCATTATCCCCGTCTTGACACCTCCCATATTTATCCTTTTCGATGGGCCCGTGGTGAACACTATTGGCACATCAGTATCATCTCCATTCAGTACTGCTCGAAGTATCCATCTACCTTAGGCATACCGTCATTATCTGGTTTGTCATTTTCCAGCCCCAATTCCTTGAGAATATCAACCTAACAAGTTTGCCCGTATCTAGAACATCTCTACGTACCTTTATCTTTCCCTGATACACACGAACACATACCGGGTTAAAGTGTTGAAGGTAAGCCTTGGTCCACACCCTGTGATACTTTTGGCTACACCCCTTTCTCTGGTTTTACCTTCTCTACACAACAAGCACACTTATTCCTCGGAACTTGCCATGCTATTCTGCCTGAATATCCACGGTCTACCTTCCACTTCTTTCTTCAGCTACGATGCTAGGCTCTGTATATGATGTCAACGATGCTTCACTAATCTAAACAGCAGTGCAGGTCTCACAATACTCGCTACTTTAAGGGGTTCTTGGACTTCCAGGCCTGTCTATTCCAACATAGTGAGTTTTTCGTTATCCCTGCAGCTCAACATTATGTTAATACTAAGTAATGTGTACTTTTAGTTATACGTCTTGCATCATACTGCCCTTCGTCTCTCATTGAGCCCCAATATTCATATACCCCATAGAATAGGCTCCTAGGAAGGTATTGATATACACCTTGATGCCTCAGTCTAAGTCTCCTTAGCTAAAATTAATAGGTTCTCACTGTCGATACCTACTCACCACTGACCATGGACTCTCACACCGACTACCAACACCATAATCATGCCGTTGAACCTGTTGCCGAGAATCCTGCCAGCCGACTACAAGCTTCCAGCCAAGAACAGCTGGCCCAAGATATCAATGCGAGGACCAGCAGTGATTATACGAGCCCCAGTGGGCTTTTCCTTACAACAACAGGCACATATCTGCCACGACCTGTCTTGATTCTTACATCCCGCGACCTCAACTCTCATGCCATAGGCAACCAACCTCGTCTCATCAACAATACCGCTCCCAAGGCATTAAGTAACCGAATTCCCCCTATTCACAATATTTCCACAACGAACTACTACAACACCAACATACCTATACCATCAACATCAGATGCCCGCATGGGCCGCTCTACCAATCATTCTCTACCTTGGGGTGTTCATAATACTGAAGTCGAATTCCCACCATCTGCCCAACTTAACCACACCTATTTGCCTTTAGGCCCTCAGAATGGCACCGAAGCTCAGGAAGAGCCGCAACGACGACAGCAGAAGAAAAGCACTGTGGGTAGAGTCAAGACCACCATGCGCAGAACTAGCAGTTGGAGTTTTGGCATCTTCCCAGCATGGGGCGAGCTCAACACAGTCCAGAATAAGCTTTATGCCATCATCGGCATGGCCCTGGCAAGCGTCATAGCAAGCGTCGCGGTTCTCAGGAACCAACACAACCTAATAGAAGGCGAGTGGACGACCATCTGGCTCTGGGCCATCGTGAGTGTTGTGATCTTGGTATTCCTACTTGCCTTCAACAACCACCGAGATGCTCAACTTCAGGAGTGTGGAGGCGCTTACAGATATACACACCGCTGGGTCGAGCTCGGCGATCTTGACGACTCGACTGCGGGCATATCCGCGGCTCTTAGACATCACAACAGTATCAGTTACGCTCATCACCACTCTCGTGGTGACTCCCTTCCCCTTACGACCCACATGCAGTACCGCCAGATCCAGTTCGACGAGCCACAAGCTCCCCTCCAAGCAAGCGCAACTCTCCATCACGGAGAGTGAGCGGGATAGGGCACGATGATAATGGGACCCTTAATGGCAGGTCGACCATAATGACTTAAAGCCCATTCTAATTTCCGCATTTTCCCTTTCCTATCTCTTCACCGCCAATTCACCTCATATTATCTTACTACACAACACGACGGGCCGACCTTAGACATCGACCATGTCTTGGCGAGGTTTCCTGAAGAAGAGAAAGGACCATATCATAATCAATTCTTCAACCTTCCCCGAATTCCTGCCGAGGAGGGAAGTAAGAAGTCCTTCCTCACTCGGTGGTGGGATCTTACACGAATCCGGGAGGAGTGGAACAAATATCCACGTCCTCGTATGGGAGGGTGCCGGGAGGACAACACGACTATTGCATGTATTTAGATTCGTCGTTGATAAATAACAATTGCATTTTCGTTGCGTACTAAATCTCATGGACTTGCGCCTCGTAAAGCCTACGGACTGTCATATGAATCCACAGGCCTACACAATAAAGGAAACTGGCGGAATAGACTAACTTGCGTTACTAACGACTACCTAGTTCTAGATCGCTCGTTCTGCACGAGCACGGTTTTCCCTATACCGTTTCTCCTTTGACGCAGCCTTCCTCCGTTTCCTCCATGAGCGGTTTAGATCTCCTCGGCTCTCCCAGAATTGCGTCTGGAAATCGCTTACTGAGGTCTGTTTATCACCATCAGCTGCGGCAGCTTGATTACTGACGCCGGCCATGGTGGTATCCTCGTCTTTGCCACCCTCGTCTGCCTCGCCCTCGTCCTCTCGTTCCTCACCATCTTCAGCTGAGCCTTGCCTGGGCCAGAGGTTAAACGTCCGACTGGGATGCGCCGTGTCTGGCGTGGGCGCAGCACTTCGCAGGTTTCTAAACTCAAAGTCCTGCTTCGTGAAGGGAGTCATGGGGGGATGACTTGGACGTCCTACGGTGTCATCCTCCTCTTCTTCCTCAATATCATCGTTGTCGGCACCGAAGAAACTAAAAGGCGCTTCTTCAGAAACTCTGCCTGGGGCTGTTGTGTTCCCATTAGGTCGTTTGTATAAGGCCTCGAGCGGGTGCACCTTTGCTGCGGCAGGGGTCACAGGTGGGATCTTGATGGTGAGGCTTGTGATTGAGCTCGATGATTTAGGTCTCGCAGATTCCTTCGCAGTTGATATTGGGCTGGTCAAGGCTTGTGTGTCTACCTTGAGATTTTTGGATGGGGTCTTTGCTTCGGGTTTAGTCCCAGCCTCTTCCTCATCTGAGCTGTCTGCCTCCTGGTCCGAAGCTTCTTCGCCCTCGGAATCCTCAGACGAGGAACCGCTGCTACTTGTCGTGTCGTCATCATTATCCGGTGCAGGAGCAGGCCCGGGTTGTTTAGGCTCTGCTTTGGCTGATTTTGAAGCATTGCTACTCGGTCTCTTGCTCACAACAGGCTCGACAACGGTTCCATTCTCATCCACCCAACCGACACCGTCCTTGAACGTCGTGGCTACAGAGTTGACCTTCTCAACATTCGTTTTCAGGAACGAAGGATGCTTCACAGTCTTCTCAAACTCATGCACGACGACCTCGCAGTCACTCTTCCGCTTCTTCTTCTTGTGTCCGGTATCCTCCTCGGCGCTTTTAGAAGATGAACCAGGATCTGGCAGTTTAGTCTTGAACAGACATTCCGGCCCATCGGTATATTTGGACTTGACTTCCTTCTTCTTCTTTGTCTTACCATCCTTGCCGTCTTTAGATTTTTTGTCCTTCTTCGATTTCTTCCGCTTCTCGTCGATCATCTCGCGTTCCGTCGTCGTCCATCCACGCTTAACCTTACGACCCTCAAGCTCTACTCCAGGGGTGACATCAACCTCGCGCTTCCTCTTTTTTGATTTCTTCTTCTCCTTCTTTACCTCAGTGCCATTGGCCTCGCCCGTGGGCTCGGGGATGGACTCGGGCTTTGCCTTTTCGACGCGCATCTTGGTCCCCTTCAGCACAGCCCCGTTGAGCTTCTTCTTGATCCTGTCGGCGTCTACGGTGGGAAGATCGACAAAGCCGTATCGCTTCTCGGGAAAAGTCTGGATGGTGTGGTACGAGATGTTACGCGCGCGAGGTAGGACAGAAGAGGGGACAACAACGCTCAGCAGCGACTCGTCTAAAGGTGTGATGTGCAGTCGCGTGTACGGGACGGCGTCGTTCGTCGGAAGGTCTAGAGTGTCGGAGGGGTTGAGGACTGCAGCCATGATTGCGCTACCAGCATTCCATGGCGTGCGGGAGGGGAGCTTGTGCTTGGTCCGCTCTGTGCAAGGAAGCGATTGGTGTAGGAGGATATCCGGGCGGCTACGAAAAGTTGCAGAACGAAGGATGTTCCTATTCCGCGCCAGCCCCACTTATTCTTCTTTCGGAATGGACCTTAGGTGCCTAGGCAATCGCTAAGTCTCTCGGTAAGCCACCGGTGTACAGTGAGCGCAAGCCCCGCTACGTGCGCTAAGGCACGGTGAGCTAAGGTGAACGGTTAGCGTTCTACCCGCCGATAACGATTAGCCATTTCCCTCAACTTGACCAGTTGCGATATCCGTACAACTCCCCCTTTTCCCCCTTCCCTTTTTTTTTTGATTTTAAAGATTAATTACCTCTTCACAATGGCACAGAAACTACCCCCGCTGAGATTTGTCAGATCAGTCAGTAAAATAAATCGATTCATACCATGATTCGTCGCTGAGCAATTTTACCCCAGGTCCTGAAGTCTTTCATGGCCGAGTCGGGCTTGGAACCGAGGTATACTTGCACGATGCTTTCAACTACCTCTCCAAGAAGATATTTACAAGGTACTAATCATGCTCTAGGCTCCTCGGGCCACACGTAGGCCATCTGCACGTGTGAAGCAGAAATCCACTCCGCTGACAATCACAGCTCAGGGTTACCAATGCTGTTGCTGGCAAAGTTGACTTTGAACTAGACATTACCAAGGACCACACAGTAAGGCGCGCAAGCTGGACTCACCATTAGCTTAGGTTCTGCTCTCACTCATCATCCATTACACAGAATCGGCTGAAGATCTTACACGGTGGCACAATTGCTAGCATGGTCGACCTGGGAGGCTCCTTGGCAGTTGCGTCGATGGGGCTCTACGCTACCGGCGTATCAACGGACCTAAATGGTGAGGTCTAAACTTTGATATGAGTCCCTTGAGCGACTATTTCTAGTTGTGCCGATTAAATGTGACTCTAACTAGCTCCAGTCACCTACCTGAGCGGCGGCGGCAAGGTTGGCGACAAGATAAGCGCGACTGCAGTTTGTGACAAGAGTAACCTCTCCCCCCTCATTCGGACTAATATCAATATGAAGCTTACTCTAGGTACAGTGGGCAAGACTCTGGCCTATACGTCTATTACTTTTAGGAATGCCCAGGGCGAGTTGGCGGCAAGGGGAAGTCATACAAAGTCAGTTCCTACCACTCTTTTCCGACCTCGACTGGCTGTAGACAGGCCTAACTTCGATAGATACGTGACGCAAGCCTGGAAAGCACAAGAAACTCCCTTCACGCCTCCTGATGGGGCGGAAATTGAGGAAGACAAGTGATTTTAGATGTATAAAGACGCTGATTATTTTTTATTCGAATCCCTGACGATTTCTTCTCCTATCTGAGAATATTATAGAGATATATTAACCTATCTTTTATATTCGCAGCTAGACAGCTCATCCTCGGCCATCCTATACAATAGACGGTTCATGACTAAGTATATTTCACACTGGTTACCTGTTAGCCGCGTAATGATTACTCTACGCTTAACTTCCGGATTTCAGCATGGAAATAGGGCGATGCGTAAATCATTCGAGACTCATTATTAATCACGCCTTAATAGACTTGCCTAATGACTAAATGGCCTCATTCTATGAGATCATCGCAATAGTAAAGCCGCCGCACCATATTGAATCCACGAGAACCCCCACTATCCTCCTTGCTCTTTGAAATCGTCGTAAGCGAAAGATTGAAAGCTATCTCCCCGTATGCAGCATGTTAGTGATCTCATTAGACGCAGCCGTAGATCATCGAAACTGAGAGTATCGCAAACCCAAATCATCGCAATATTCTCGAAGATGAGAACGATTTTCCCCATGCCCATCGTGGCAATAATATACAGCTATTAGGACCTTAATCAGGCTCACCCAAGCATAGATCGACACGTTCAGAATCATATCGAGAGTCCTGCGTAAACGTAATAGTCTGGGCCATACTCATTCCTATGAGTAGACCCTCTACCTAGAGTGCCTAGGTTGTACGAATGTAGTCGCTTATAGACTTGCGTCATGGGAGACTGTCGTGGTCAAATAAAATACCATCACTGGGTGGAGGAATCGAGTTATGTTCGAGATATGAACTTGATGCTTCCTACTTCAACGCCAGCCTGTCGTAGGCAGGTGAGAATCATAATTTTCTCTTCCGTATCTTTCCAACCCATGATCTCGATTACCTTTGGCACGGCTTTGCTCCACTTCTTGCCGAGGTGGTCGCACACGAACTTGGTAAGGCGGCAGCAGCCTATAGGGCAGTGACAGTTATAGAAGTCAAGTTGAAGACAGTCTAGGCAGGCCAACTCTCTTAGGTGGCGGATGCGATACTCCCATACTAGCTCGATGTTGCTCGTGCGGCGTTCATGTATCTTCTTCAGAAGTACGCCATCTTCGTTATTCAGCAGTGCTTGCTTCGATGGTGTTTGCAAAACATCGGAGACGCCGCCGCTTTCGATATCTAACATCAGATCACCGCGGTATAATTGACCTGGGATGATTTCGTCACGCATATCGAATGCGAAGCTTATGTCCTTGACAAAGAGGAGGAATGAAGACTTCCCAGGGAGACGAGGTGTTCCGAAACCCATGGCCGAGGGGGTAATATATGGGCCCAGCGGGGATGACGAAGCGATTACAGCCGAAGAAGACTGCTTCAGCTGCTTTCTGAACCTCCTGGCTGACAGCCTGAATGAGACCTGGTGTGTAGCTATTGCACGGGAGCCCCTCCATCTATGAAACGTTCAATATTCATATAGGTAAACTTGGTAAATAACGGGACAGAAAAAATTGAAGAACTTACGTCGTGGAACCTGACAACTCCTGCTTCGTATCGTTGAGCCCTATACTTAGAAGGCATACTAGAGTAAGGCGAATGTATCTCCTCGAGACAAACTGAGTAGGAGTAACGATCACGCCGAGGATCCCAGCGTTTCCCGGGCACGTATAAGGTACCGACAACAAGGAGGTACTTGTATATCTCGCGCTTCACCACATCGGCCAAGCGGTTGAATAATCTGAATGTCGGCGCTGTGCTGGTCGTGGCGAGATATACGAATCGTGATTTTCTGTTGGTACACGAAGTAAGCTTCATCGACATTATGACGTGGAACTGAGAAGTTTTAGTAGTGTTGAATCAAATTGAACACTCAATGGTCCAGGCAGTCTAGGAGTGGCTGGTGAACTCAGATCTTCATCAGTGTGAGTTGAACGGTTTTGGAAATCCTGTAGATTTCTCAACGATGAGAGGGATCACGGTATTCCGGTATAAGGCAAATAGAGGAGGATATTCGTTGATGAGTAAGAATGCAGGAAGCGGCGACACTTTATGCTATATCTATCCCCTTTGCAGATGCCATGGCTCTATAAAAAGGTACCAACCGATAGGGACTACGTTTTGATTCTTTTCTTTACAGTGACTCCGAGTAGTGGGGGTTATTCCCAGGAACTTGGCTGGATTCGAGGTTTACTTTTGTTTGCACAGTGACGTGAAAACACAAGTGAAGTCTGGATGGCATTCTTATCACGAACAGTGAGATATTGTGTATGATTATGTAAGCGTGTCTCTCATTAAGACACAATTATATTGCCTCTTAACTGTCAGAGTTACAAGATAGCTCAATTGATTAATTTGATTCCGCGATACCCTGGGTATAGAGGAGTACCCGGCACTTAGACATATAATTATTACATCGTGACTGAGTTATTTAGAGAGCAAAGCTCCTCGACGACGTCAAGTTATAATACCCAACTTTTAACATTTTATACTGCCGACCGACAGAACCGGGAATTGCGGGGCGGATCTCCAGCGGCTAATAATTACCCACTTGGCCAAGATACAAGGCGTGGGAGTGGTGTAGCTCGGGGCTGGTCTGGGGGGCAAGATGGGTACTATGAGATAGGTAGGGGTATAATGGTCTAGCATGAAGATAGCAAGTATTCCCCTAATAAATCCAGGCCCCTTTACTAAAACCCCCCTGTCTCCCCTGGCCCCCCACGAACTGCCGTCTTACTGACCCTCCCGTCTAATGCGCTAAAATCCCGAGGTCGCCTTTCGGCTGTACTGTTGGCGCGTCTCGCCCCTTTGTTCCCTTTCTTTTTTATCCCGGAGCTGTTTTAAGATGCCTCTATGGGCATCCCGACGCTGGTTACCTGGTAGCAAGAAGGGTTGGATCTAGAATGCGACTTTGAGTTCCTTGGTTAGAAAAAATTAGAGCTTACTGTACTCCAACCACGGTTTCTTGGTGAGACTCGCTGGTTTATAAGTACACGACTGAGAGGATGGCTGCAATCGGTGAGTTTCCGGCCCCTCCATAAGCGGCATGGCATGGCTTTCTCGGTTGACATCCGAAACGACATTTCTTTTTCCTCAACCGCCTGCAGGATGGCTAACACAACAGCACAACAGCGGCATCGATAGCTGCCACCGCAGCTGGCCTTACCTACCTCGACGGGAAGTATCATCTGAGACAAGATTGGCAAGCCATTCGCTCAAAGAAGAAGGGCGCGAAACAGCTCCAGAGAGCGAGTAAGTCAAACTCAAACTGCAGTTGTATCCCGAACGTGCATAAGTTTACACAGCAGCAGTCCAAGATAAGCGACTCTCGTCATACTACTTCTTTGAGAAGCACGCCCAGACCCAACCGAACAAGGAGTGCATTTGGTCGCGCCAGGGCAGCTACACCTACGCCGAGACCTATTACCGCGTGAACCAATATGCCCAATGGTTCCTTCGCGATGGCGGCGTCCAACCCGGCGATCTGGTCGCCTTCTTCATGGCCAATAGCCCGGATTTCGTCTTTGCTTGGATGGGTTTGTTGGCTATTGGTGCAGCACCTGCGCTGATCAACCATAACTTGACCAAGGACGCCCTGCTGCACTGCCTGGGTATAGCGGAGGCAAAACTCGTTCTCGCCGACGGTGCACCCCAACTGCTCGAGCGCCTCGACGTCGTTAGGGACGAGTTGGCGGCCCAGGGCGTACGCATTGTTCATCTAGCCGATGTCCGGTCCGAGATTAATGCCACCAAGGGTGAGCGCCCACCCGATGACCTACGCGACAACAATGTTCGGCCTGACTCGGCATTCGGCTTGTTCTACACGAGCGGCACGACTGGCTTACCTAAAGCCTGCGTTCTGCCCGCTGCGGCCGGCTTCGGGTACGGCTCTAGTAGAGAATGCGGGTTTTCATACGTCACAGGCGACAACCAGCGGTATTATGACTGCATGCCGCTATACCACGGCACGGGCGGCATCAGCGGCATGACTCAATTGCTAACAGGACAGACGCTGTGCATCGCGCCCAAGTTCAGCGTCTCCGGCTTCTGGGACGATATTCGGGAGAGTCGCGCTACGTGGTTTGTCTACGTGGGCGAGACGTTGCGGTATCTACTTGCAGCGCCGCCTTCGCCGCGCGACAAGGACCACAACGTGCACTCCATCTACGGGAACGGGTTGCGCCCGGACGTCTGGAAGCCGTTCCGCGACCGCTTTGGCATCGAGACCATCCACGAGTTCTTCAATTCGACGGAGGGCATCATGCCGCTGGACAACCCAGCTCGCGGCGACTTTCGCGCGCACGCTGTGGGACACCATGGCTTGCTGCAGCGGTGGCGCTTCTACAACGTCTTTGTGCCGGTCGAGATCGACGTGGATACGGGAGACATTGCACGGGATCCTAAGACAGGGTTCGCGCGCCGCGTGCCGTACCATATCGGCGGCGAGATCCTTGTTAAGCAGCCGCCGACCATCACGCCCGCTTTCCCAGGGTACTACCGGAACGAGGAGGCGACAGCCAAGAAATACGTGCGCGATGTGTTCCAAAAGGGCGACTGCTACTATAGAACAGGCGATGCGTTGCGGCGCGACAACGATGGTCGTTGGTTCTTCCTAGATAGGCTAGGCGACACGTTCCGGTGGAAGGGCGAGAACGTTTCGACGGCCGAGGTGTCTGAGGTGCTAGGACGGTACCCCGGGGTGAGTGAGGCAACCGTGTATGGCGTTTCGCTGCCGCACCACGATGGAAAAGCCGGTATGGCGGCTATCTACATCGACCCGGCTGTCAAGCATTTTGATTATAACGGTCTGCTCAAGTAAGTTTGGTCCTCCCAACCCTTCCGTCTATTCTCCCGTCTTAATGGGACTCTCACGTGTCACGACATTCATGCATTGCACTCCTCTGCCGGCATCCCCTCACCGTCTCCATCCACTTCTCAACAAAATCGACGCCACGAATCTCACCGAACAAAAAAGAAATTATTTAACTCCGTATACACGCACTCCCTCCTTTCCCTATTCCTGCTCCTCCCTCCCACCTGCTCACTTCCCCCCCTTTCTGAAAAGCGCCACGTCCCCCGCCACCCGCTCCTCGCTAATCTCACCTTGCCTCTTCTGTCTACATCACCCACAATCGCTCGCATAACTCACCTAAAACCGAACAGACACGCTCGGACTTATCTCCCCAAGTACGCCGTCCCCATCTTCGTCCGGCGCATCGCTGCGCGCTCCGCGACACATAACAACAAGCAGGACAAGGTGCCCCTGAAGCGCGCGGGTGTGGACCCGGCGCAGACGGCGCCCGACCCCGTCTTTTGGGTCTCCAACTACGCCAAGGGCGACGAGTATGTGCCCTTCACCCAGGCTGACTGGGACTCGCTGAAGGGTGGGCGGGCGAAGCTGTGATGTGATGAGATGGTTTAAAGTTGGCGGAGCGCCCCGAGATCTCTGGATAGAATTCCACGTATCTGCCTTACCATCCGTCGTAATTATGATAAACCCCCTGTAGATTAATTGAGATACACAGAAGCATGTGAGGGCGAAGTAGATGTAGACGTGTGGCAATTAGGCGGCCTTAGTTTTACGTAGGTATATTCACAAGAGAAAACAATGCGTGGGAAGTGAATTAGGCGAGGACTGCTGGAAACTACATCCTGCTCAAACAGAGCGCAAACAGAGTCTCTGAATATCATGGTAGCAATAGCGGTTTAGAGTTCATATGGACACTATTCCTACCAATGACCTTTCATAGTGTCATTAAACACTCCAGGCCATGCAGGATGCGATGCTAGCTCAGTTTCCTGACAATATGTGACATAACCCTCGTCTCTAAACCGTTCCGACATGGGTATAACTCATTCGCCAAACAGTAATGCAATATGTAAGAAAAGCACTGATCATGACTTCTTTATGCGCGCAAGACGTGCAGGGCCAACAGTCATCGTCAACATACGACCGTTGACAAGCTTGACACGCGAGCTGTTGAGGCGGCGTTGATCACCTCTAGCTAGGTGCGGAACGCCTCGGCCATTGCTCAGAAGTGTAGCCAAAGGGCCTGCAAGACGTTAGACGGAATTTAATACTATGGGAATTGACTCTGACGTACTTACTCGGTTCCGTTGTCTTCGCTCTCGAGACGGACATCCCAGGGGTTGACCTCTTCGAGGTGCTTCGAGATCTGCTACCACCAGACTTCGAGGACTTCCTAGTGCCATTGGCAAGTGTTCGAGGCTCTTTCACCGAACGGGGGATCGCCCTCTGCTGTCGAATGTTAGCAATTCTCCCATGAGGCTCAGACTCAAGAGGGTACGCACTTCGCTATCGCCGTCCGACAGGTTCCAAGGATCCTTATTCGCAATTAACTCTGCATAATCTGGACGTGCGACGCTTCGAGCGGTACGACGCGGCTTCTCAGTCTCCAACACTTCCTCGTCCGACTCGTTCTCATTGGCCTCAATAGGATGACGCGGTTTGCTCGAAGGTGCGTAATTCTTATCGTCCTCCTGTCGTTTGCGGTCTTTGGCGGACTCGGCCTGACATGTTTTCGACCTTGACTTACCAGGAACGACTAACGATGTTAACAGCTACGCTTCATGTGATTGTTCAAGTGGAGGAATCTTGATACGTACAGATATGCGGTGATACGCCAAGATGTTCCTTAATCCAATACTTGCTCACCATGCTGGAACCTTCGACTGTAGATTGAGATTAGCCATCGGTATATACCATGGGAAACAATAGATAGGATCACTTACTCTCACATGCAAAATTCTCAAAAATGTACTCGTTAGACAGCTCCTCACCGTCCGGGCCCGTCTCGCCATGACTTTGGAAATGCTTCAAAGCTCTGTTATAGGCTAGAGGCGGATCTGTGAAGAAACCTGACTGGCAGTTGGGACGGTTACATCGAATAACAAAGTAGCCCTGACGTTCCGAATGACGAAAGATGCGCTCGCCTGTCTCCAGGTTTGGAAACGCAATCTTGCGGAAGATATCTGATTGGGCGCGGCTTAGAGTCTAGTCGCATGTTAATAGCTCGTCATATGGCGAATCGAAGACAGGGTTACACCAGCTCTTACCTTTCCGCCATCTACTCGCCGTCTCTTTGCACTTGCGGTGCCACCTCCCTCTGCGCCGAGCCGTTTCGGGGTCGAAGTGGCTACAGAATTCTCAGACAGTATCTGTCTCTGGACTTGATGGTCAATATTGGGACCCGCGGCAGGTGAGACATTGATATTTGTCGGACTTGAACATTGAGCCTTGACTGGATTGGAAACTCCTTGGCCAAGAACTTGCGAAGCTGACGGAGGCGCGCCTGATAAGACATCAGCACCAAGGACTGTGCTGAAATAATTGTCGCGAACCGGCGACATGAAAGGTGTGGGAGGTCGGATTGTTAGAGTTGATGCACTCGGAATGATGCTTAGATACTTGGGGGCTACGGTATTGAGCTCGCCGATTGTAGTTTCGATAGTATCCGTGTCGACTTCAAGTAACTCCAGCTTCTTGCGCAGTCCTTGGATCAGCTTCTCCTTGTCCTGTTCAAAAGCCTGGCGCTCCTTGTCTACCTCTCTAAGGAGGGCGCGCAGCTTTGGAACGTGGCTTCGAGCCAATGCATCATCCCTCTCGCGGGTCAGCTGCTGCAATTCCTTCTTGACGAAAGTAGAAGCGAAGTCGGAAATGGCATTGTTGAGCTTGCCGACGGGGCTTCCGTGGTCGTCCGGTGGCGTTTCCTCAGTCATCTCGGGCCGGAAATTGAGAGCTCATGGGATCACTACAGGCTGATAGATGAGATGGATTATATTCCGGTCAATTGGCAATCACTGATCAGGCATGATATGACTCGAGTCCGAGGGAGAAAATCTAAAGGGCCGGGTTGAGGAAAGAGAGGAATCGAACAAATAAACGAATGAATGGAAGAATTGAGTTGATCTGGCTCCGTTTGGCCAAAGCATAAACGAGATATGCAGCTTCAGCTGTTCTCCGCACTGGAAACGCCGTAGAACGCCGCAGAATAATACGCCGAAGGTGCAGGGACAGTAGAGACACGCACCGGGCCGTACCCCGAACAATGGGCTTGACAACCGTATCCTCTAGCGGTAGTGTGACGGAGGCATGTGACCAATCACGAAATGGAAATGTTAGGAGGGAAGACTAGCCGGATATCAACGGTGCCGTAGCCCGAAGTAGACCGGTGTAAGTTGGTTGAAGAAGGGGACGTATGTATGTATGTATGTATGTATGCGTGTGTGTGTGTGTGTGTATAGGAGGTATGTATCTCCCTCTAAGAAGTAGGAAGTGAGAGAAGGGTAAGGGAAAGAAGAAGAGAAATTTCACCTGAATTTCCTAGGTGGGATTTTGAAAGGAAATGCGGCCGGTAACGGTCACCAGGTATCAAGCCCCAGGTTATAGATTAGCTGCACCACACCGCACTGCGGACTGCGGACTGCGCACTGCGCACTGCACCCGGGTGCAGTGAAAAGGGGATGAAAAGCGAGTCGAACTCAATGTCAGAAACGTTGGAGCGTTGGAGCGGGAAAATTGTACGATAGCGACGGGGTACGACGGGGTACATCGTCTACATACAGGGATAGGCGCGCTTGCCGTATCTGCCCCGAACGGCACGCACAGCCCGTACCACCTAAACCATATGATGAATCGAGATGCAGCTTCCCCGCCAGTCGTGTAACATGGGCATGCCTTCGTCTATCTTACCCAAGTAGGCCAAGTCGGCCAAGGGAGGTGCGGATTACATGCATAAGCATGGATCACCATGCAGTTATGGCTGGGTAGTAGCTGGGTAGCAGCTGGGGAGTAGCTGGGGGGAGGTTCGAGTTGGCAGTGGTTTAATTGATAAATCAGTTGATAAGTCACCTGCTTCTACCTGCTCATGTAACCAAAGAGGTAAAGTGTATACCTATATAGGAATATACAGGGTCGCACATTTTTGATTGGCCCTGTGACACCTCTTTCACGGAGTTTTGTGATTATGTAATATCTTATACCTGCATGGTATACTGCTACTTATGTTGCTTATTTTAACTCTCAAAGCTTACGGCATTGGCATTACCCCGCCGCCAAGAGAACAAATAGTCTTCGTAATTTTATACAGACGTGCGGTATACGGTATACGTAACAACTGTCTATGTTCTACGGGTGCGTTATATTATACCTCTGTAGGTGCTATCCACACCACAAACAAAAATTCAACAAATAAATGTTTAAGCTATAAGAGACGGGGAAAAAATCTGATTCTAGCCCGTGCACGGATAATCTTATGGCAGTTAATATGTCTAACATACCTATTAAAACATATTATGTCGAGATTAATCTCCCAAGCTTACGTAAGAAATGATTAGTTAAGACTAGTCGTCCAAGATATGTATTTATTATCCCCCCTTCATCTATGGTACCTATAAGATTACTTAAGCATACGAAAAAGAAAAAAATCAAAGCTACGTAGGTTAGCATATAATTACCTAGTATACCCAGCCCAAGGCCATCACTCCAACTACCTCGTTTTGATCTTCTTGTACCGCACCACCTCTTTACCATCATCCTCGACAATCCTATGAGCTTCGATTCTATATCCTCCAATGGCAGGCCAAATCTTAGACCAACACGCCCAGTAGACGCCACCCAGTATCAACACACCAACCCCGACCACCGGGAACACGAAATAGGGGTATCCTTCCGCATTCCAGTCTCCATTCGGCGGGATGAACGGGACGAGAGCGAGAAAAATATTGGCCAGCAGATACAGCACGGTGATAGGCAGATACGTGTGCCATGGGGATGTCCAGTTTTCGGACTTCTTGTAATGGAGGTAAATGAGGCCGGCGGCAACAAAACCATTGATCCAGGCGCCAGGGTATGTATAAAGATTCACAAGGAAATTGTATGCGGGGCCTGCTGGGGGAGCAACAAGGACGATTACTGTGACAAGCCAATGTAGGAAGAGCTATGCCGGTCAGTTGCCTATCGAATATGGGAGTATTTTGATCAATGAAAGCTTACAGCAGCAGCCGGGGCGTTGAATGGCTTGATAGATGCCCAAAACTTTCCATAAGGCAGGAGAGCCTCTTTTCCAAATTCCTGATTGAGTCGAGAATGCGCGAAACTAACAGCCAATACGTTTCCTAAGTTGCTCAGCGCAACAAACGCGGGAAGAGCTCTCGCCGAAGCGCTGTCTCCAAAGACGTTGCGGAAGAACAAGCCCGCAACTAGGACCTCGGACGTGGCGAGGTCATCCTTGTTTATCGCGGCGAAGTAAGCCACATTGGCTAAGACATATAATATGGTCACGGCGCCAATGGCGATCGGTGCCGCAATCGAAAGCGTCTTGCGTGGATTCTTGAGTTCTCCGAGCACATAGTTGGCGTTTTCCCAACCCTTGTAACTGTATATGATCTGCAGCAATGCGGTAGCGTATCCATACGCACCCTGACCGCCGTAGTTCTCGGTCACCTCGATAGCAAACGCATTGTGGAAATTTCCCGGCGGTGGTACGAGAAGCCGACCAGAGATGGCAGCGAATCCCGAAAATACGATAAAAACCAGAATGACAACCTTGAATATCCCTAGAAGGTTGACCAATCTCAGACCCCACTTAGGAAGAGTCGAATGGAGCCCGACAGCGAAAGTAATACACGCGATCGCGATGCCACGGGCCGTCCAACCATCTCCTTCTTTGCTCCCGGCGGCGGCCAAGATGTATCGGCCGAATGCAAGAGAGTTTCCTGACGAAAATCCCAGCAGAATCATCTGCGCTGCCAAAACACACGAAGCCAAGTAGCGTGGACGGCGGTAGACCCGTTCAAGGTAGTTCTTCTCACCACCAGACAGTGGGATGGCCAGTCCGAACTCGAGAAATACACTTAGACCGCAGAACGTTATTATACCACCGACAATCCACAGTATAAGTGACACGCCAACCGAGCCCGTCGCTGCGAAGATGGCCGAGGGGGTTGAGAAAACTAAGAATACCGGGTTAGTATGTTCCACGGGCTGATGGATGCAATTGATCTAATGCTACTCAATTGTGAACTTACTTCCAGTTCCGATCATCTTGTTCAAGATCAGAAATACAGCGCCGGTGACACCAATCTTCCGCGAATCGGAATATGCAAACTGTTGGACCCCATCATTAGTCGAAGAAGCATACTCCTCGTCCGCCGGAATAGTTAATTCTCGCGTATCGTGATCTGAATCTTTCGCCGTATCTGTCGTCGCCATCCTGCCTTCAACTAATGCACAGTAGTCTCAAGAGATAATGGACCGAGGTAAGTTGTGCGCTGTCAAGAGAGGTTTGGGACGGAGTGCGCCTCCTTTTCTAACCTGCCAGCGGTCGTATGTTCCACATGTTATTGAAGTTGACACAAGCAAGCGGCACAGTTAGGCATTAAGTTCTAGAGCCTCTTGGAACTTGCAGGATTTGACATCAGGAGACAGGGCATTACGTATAGGTAATATGCAGGGAGCTGAGATTCGTGAGGTTCGTGTGGATACTTGGCGCTCGCACGCCATCGCACGCAAACGAAACCTTGTGATCCCCGACGGCCCCTTGGACCCTATTAGGTTTACCATCTTCCTGGCTCTGTACGATGTAACATTGCCAGATTCCAACTTTAAGCCACAGTAATCCGAGATTTCGAAAGTAAATAGAAAATCACACAATCAAGCCACCATGATCAAGAGGGAAGGTCGTGTACATTTCAAGG
Organism: Hypoxylon sp. FL1857; assembly: GCA_022578955.1. Taxonomy (NCBI): domain Eukaryota; kingdom Fungi; phylum Ascomycota; class Sordariomycetes; order Xylariales; family Hypoxylaceae; genus Hypoxylon; species Hypoxylon sp. FL1857. The sequence goes on from MU400410.1 coordinate 223,398, forward strand.
TGGCGCCAAGGTGAACCGGTCCCAATTCCTAACGGTTAAGGCTTCTTATTGACGCCATCCGGTGTCTCCGTTTTATTCTTCAGCTTAAAGTCATGGTCGAAGAGCCTCACCGTTCTCACCTACCTTGCCATGACAACACGCGACCTATTCCTATGCCAGACGTCGGTCTAGCCTCGACCCCTGGCTTTCCTAAAATCTTCTTTGGGTCCCATTCTATTGGCCGGACCGATTGACGGGTCATCGATCTATGTAACCATGAAAAATTTCCCTGCCTACCTCCCTAGGTTAGTTCCCGCAACCCCCCTGTCGTTCTTGACAAGACGGCATTATCCACCTCAATCTACTAATTCACTATAGCCTTTGGGAAAAGTGGCATGACACTAAGAGAAAGGAGACCGAGCAGCATTAATACACCGAAATCACTAGAAGTCAATTTACTTTATCGCAACGCGGAACTCGATAAAGAGAGGGGCTTAGTGTACTCTTACAATCAACACGGAGTGTAAGTGGGCAGGTACATGGATCACTGGATACATATGTCAGTACGTCACAAAGCTTATTGATTAAACACTACTATCCCGTTTTCTTTTCCTACTTGGTCTTCCACTAGCTGTTTTATCTTGTTCAGCCGATAAGTCCAAACTGCGTCTCTTCCTTGATCCTGTAGACCTGGTCAAACTTGGGTTTCCTAATTCTTCTTTTGCTGAACTTATAGTTCCTTGCCCGGTGAAATCACTGAGCTTCTTCATCTCTAAGAGGACCACCATCTCGTGTTCACCGACCATATCGACTGCAAACTTGAGACCCCCAAATTCGCCAATTCTCTCTTTTGCTATATTATACTCTTGGATATAGTGCATCGGTGCTGGTGGTGCCAGCCTTCTAGGCGCGGAGTTTTTACAGTCGATGACTTCGGGTTCGAATCCACAATAACGACATTCGAAGAACTCGCGGCTAACGGGAGTGGAAGGGCGTGGTAAATGGCTACTATCTTTTGGGCTCTGAAGAGTTTCAGATATCTGCATGATCCGGCCTTCTAGCCTTGTTTTGTATATAGGCCAAGGGAGATGGAGTTGGAGTTGTTCACGGCGAGTCTCGAGGGCAACGGAGAATCCATCCGGCTTATCCCGTGCAGGGCTAGAATTCCGGCTGTTGGTTTGTACTTCCGAATAGTCCTTCAAATTCTTTTCGCGAGCTCGTCTTGCTGGTTGAATTCGTGTCGGCTTTGCGGGCCACTTGCTGCTCTTCTTGGTTTTTGGCATCCGTGCTTCTATTGCTTGCTTAAATCCCTCGTTCTCATGCAAATGATACAAGGAACACTCTTTCAGGAAGTGTAGTTTGCAATATGGTTGAAATAGCGGTGGCGGCCATAGCCATGATGGATCTCGGTTCCAGTCACCTATTAGCAGGTTTGTATTCGCAGTATCGCCGGGTCCGATTGCTATAGGTATGCGGCTAAAGATATCTGCAGGATTTTCAATGCCGGCTGGTAGCATCGTGGACATGACTGTAATATTCTGGTCTTCATAATGGAGGCATGATACCACATCGACTAGTAAGATCGCAGTCTTTTCTATAAGAAATCCTCCACGGTGGGATCTAACTAGCGACTCTGAAGCAAATAGTTCTGGTTAGATTCTTCTATGCGAGATAAGCCAAACAATTAGATTCCTTTGTGGCTCTCTGCTTGACCGAGACAGCTCATGCGTCACAATTTGATTGCCCGATGACAATGAACTATACTCCCGGAAACGATCCAGAAAACTTTAGTCATGGTGAACAACAAAGAAATACCCACCGCACCGTATCCAAAGTCTCATGTGAGTCGAGGAGCAATATGTTATTATACCATGCTCGTTAATGCCTTCTGATAATTGAACTCGTTATCTCACAAGGAAATCATTTGCTAAGCCAGTGTTTGAGGACACTCAACACTGTATAGACACTATTCGTCAACCATCCGATTCCGCTTTTATCATACGTCGGGTATTTAGTAAATGCGGTTGCCACTAGCATCAGTGACTGGCATGCCTCCCGGAAGTTCTGTGAGCCCTGTAATCTTCTGTTAGCTACGGGACTTAGTAATATACTAGCATAGAGATACTTACAGCCATCAACATCTTCATCTACCACTCGTTTCTTCGTGCACTGGTTCCCCTTTTTGATCTCCTGATACCCAAGCTCAGGACACCTAAAACCATTGCAGTTCGTATCCATGGCGATCTGCAGCGCATTGCCTTTCCATCCAAACATGTAGTCACCATGGTTCCCGAACCCAGTGGCGTCTCCGTAACTCCAGACAAACGGCTGCGAGCCATCCTCTGGCCATAAGGACTTATCGTTGAACGGCGTGGTATCCCAAACGATTTCGTAGAACAATTGTGGAATCTTCACACTGATGTATTGAAACATGTTATGTTAGTGCTTTTAACCCCTTTTCTACAACCAGAATTCGCTCTCCCCGATTTAGTGTCACAGAAACGAAATTGTTTCACTCACTATCTTAACGTTAGCTAATACAACGAAACAGATACTATTGTACATACCGGATGGCTTGCAGGACAAGGACCCCCTTGTTCAAATGTGCCGCTCTCAGGATACGATACATGGCTAGCATGATCAGGAGAGTCCAAGTTGACCCCATCCCAGCATCTATGCAGTCAGTACGTGAATTAGTGTTGGAGGGGCACTACTTGAGTTAATACTCACGTTGGAAACCTTAGGTTTGCCATTATCCCAGCTGGACATGGCTTTTTCGGCATGTCCAATGTCTCCCCTGTTCGTGTCATGGGATCTTGGAGGCAGGTGCTACAAGAGTGTATGATAATTAGCCCAGGTAGGTGAATACCAATTAAGGCAACAAATATGGAGGAAGCTCACTATGTAAGTTGTCGATATCTTTTTGCCTCTGCTTCGGTCCGAATTGTTGGATCACCAGTAATCATACGGAAGCCCTTCCTTAAGCATCAACATCTCCCCGCGGTCGCCGATGAGACCAGTACAACTTACGGGCTTGAACGCAGTGACCTTCGTGTTATTGTAACTCGGTATGTAATAAACTGTCATTCCACCGTTCGATTCCTCAAAGTAAACATTACCTAGACTCTCTGATTAAACATATTCCACTTATCTAGGTACCTATAGATAATAAATCACTCACCCTTCTGTTGAACACGTTTGTATGTTCCATTTCGTGCGCGGAAGAATATGACTGCTGTCCAGTAATTGGAGAAGTCCTCTGCAAACGTACAGGTGGTGCAGGTAGCCTGTTCAGGGATGTTCAAGGTCTTCGGGTCCATCGACGCGTTGAAGGAATTCTATGATTAGGTACACATAATTAGAGAGTGATCTCTCAAGATTTTATTCTTTTCGACAAAGTAAGCGTACATACTCCGCCAATGATTTGGTGGAGATGCGGCGACCCGACAACTCCTGGATTTACCAAAGGGTCGAGGCGCTCAACGACGAGTTGGGAACACGAGAATCGAAGCAAAGCAGAGGCACCCGGCAAGAGAAATCCGGCGCCCACCAATGCTAAACTCCAACGCAATAACATCTTGAGCTTGTCAATGACGATCAGACTGTATAGACGGAAAGGTGAAATTGAACGTTATTAGACTTTGGTTGTAGCTGTCTGTGGAATACCTTTCGGTAGAACTAGTAGCCCAGCGCCAGTCTTCATTCATACCAGACATTTGGGGTAGCAGAAATGTTCTTAGCATTAGGTAAACACGCTGGTCTTAACTGCCGTTGTGAAGGTTGCCTCTTAATATATCTTCACTCTAACCGTATTGCCGGTCAGGTTAGTGGTATCAAACGCACCAATCAACACCACAACCTCCTCATGAAATTTCATTTAATTCCAATTGGAACGATAGGTAGCTGCATTATATGGTCCAGTGCACTGATCTGGCTGACTTTGAACTTGATGGGGGTATTGTTATTTTTATATTCCTTAACAGGTCAACCACGTGTTTTCGTACTCTACCTAAATAATCAAGAGTGTTATACACTTACAAATAGCATGTGTCCTATTTCTGCATACTTGCTATACTAACTGAATCGTAGTAGAGCCGACTTTGTCGCGACTAGGAGGGTACCCTTCTATCATACCTAGCCTCTGGTATCCAGTGGACGCTGTCCCCTCAACACGACGGAGGACGAGACCTGGGCCCTTTGTACCACAAATGATGTAGACAGTCACTGAGCTATCGGCACCACAAGACAACTCTGATGCAACGTCTATAAGCCAATTATGATCTTGTGCCCCAGAGACTTGAATCCGCCGTTGATTGTTACTGGGATTTTTCTGATAGTCAGCCCCGCCCCAAGCTTGAGCCTTGGTTAGGATCCCATGAATTGTGATGCTCTTGGCACAGACTTCTGCGAGTGGCTCTGATACTACCGGTTCGTACGAGATGTTAAGGACCTCGATACCTTCGAACACTTGCGTGCTAGGTGTATACCGGAATGAACCGGAGACGGACGCCCATGACCATGACGGCATCGTTTTATCCGTGCTGCGTTTCGCGACTATGCCGTAGTTCTCTCCAAATGACCAGTCAAGGCTCCAGAAGAGATCAGGAACTAGGGTTGGTTCCCAGAGGCCATTCACATAGCGACCGAAGCCCCTTTGAGAAAAGAGCTGAGCGATTCCAGCTAGAGCAGGCAGCCTATCCGCATCATATGTTAACCCCTTGAGCAGATATGCCTCAATGATATCTTTCCAAAGTCGTTGTAAGTCTTTTACGGCAGCACCCCGTAGCTGCGTATCAAATCTCGCCTTTAGATCGCTCGAAGCGACGAGTTCGCGTGTGTTCTCACTATATTCTCCGCAGTTGCACGATCGTTTCGAGAGGCATACCCAGAGCATTTCCCATTGTGTAAATGAGAGCACACGGGGAGCTAGAAGATACTCTGTGTATTTTGCGTGTTATCAGATTGTTGCCCTATCTCTGAGAAAGCTCGGGTTCAAATTGACTAACCTTGAAAACACCAAGATCGCTCGAGTAAGGGCGCTGGTGTGGAGGATTCCAAGCCATACGGGCTGCTTGCAAAGTAGGGAGCGTGCTCTAACGCTGGACGTACGGTTACCGTTATAACCTTGCCGTCTTTATCATGGCGCTCCACAGTATGTTTAGCATCTAATGGATCATGCCGATAGAATAGGCCGCCATAGCTATTAACCGATGCAGCAGCCGCAATAGTCACATAAGAATTACCGTATACATCTGCCATCCGCGATGCCTCGAATTTCCAATCTTCGCTATTGTCCTGGATGATACACAGGGAATCTATCCAAAGGTAACGACACTGAAGCTGCCGAGTAACAGATATAGCGTCCTGAAATGTCTTAGGGAATGATTCGATCGTAATTCCGGCTTTGAAACTCTCTAGGGTCTTCATCTTGGTCATGATAGGAACAGTGCCTCCCCAGCAGTGACTCAGTGCTATATAGGGGCCTCGGTCACTTTCGTTTGGCTCATAGAGGAAAATGGTATCTGCTTCGCGCGACACGTCCAGCACTCTTGTAGGAAGATAGCTGTTGCTCAGACGCGTTTTGCAGACATCATGCTTCTCGTTACAAGTGTCAATCCAGCCTTTCATCTGTAAAAGGTATTTCGCACACGCAGTGTCTGCCTCGATGTCATTACTAGGCTTGAAAATGTCAGACAGCGGGTCCCGTACTGGCGTAGAGTGTTAGCAGACGCCTCTCCTTACGAGCTAGAGAGACACGTACAATCTTTGGTGTAGAAATGGAGGCCCCAATGTTGATCCCATCTTTTCTCTGATTGCGATGGTCTGTACTGAAGTCGGAAGGGTCCGTCATCCTGGCTCAGTGCGATCCAGTGTGCTGTGCCGGGGCTGTCTAAGCAAAATGCTTTTAGGCCTTCCCAGAGAATCGAGCACAACTGACAAGCAGGCGCTGAGTTCTCCAAATCTTGACCGGTGCCACTCATGATGAAGCCCCCAGAGAAGCCTGGCAAAGGCTCGAGGTTGCGACACGTAGCACACGAGTCCATTTTTGTTGAAGTTTGGGTGATGTTTCATAATATCGCAACAATTTCAGCTGAAGAAATGTAGGGGGCATCTGACGGATTCGTTGCCTGATATTGCAGGCATGAATAACGCAAGGATTCATGGAAGTCCCGCATCATGCAGAGATCAAACTCTCTCGACGATATTTTTATACCAGGGTTCATAATAATTTTCGTATTCCCTAGTTACCAGACGAACATCAACTTTCTTGATACTTGACGATAGTTTCTACAAGATGAACGATTGAAAACATGTATGTGTTACCGCGACTTAATAAGCCCTTAACACGTTCTACCATGATAATCCTCTCTTATAAGACTGTCGCTTAGAGTTGAATATTATTATAATATCCGAGACTTGCTGCCAGCATAATTGTCTCTTGTGTGCATACATTTTGACAGGTCTTAGAGACAATGCCAGCAGTATAAAAAATTACCTATGGGCATGAATATTATTATCTATCCCGTCAAAAAAAACCTTAGACTTTGCAGATAATGTACATCATTAAGATCTCGTCAATATAAGAATCATATACATAGACGCGTAGATGCTTAGGTCATATCCGCATATTGATTATATGCATAAACCGACATCAAGCCCCGTTATTGGGTCTCTGCAAGGGTCATTATGTAATCTGCGATGATTTCGATTTCTCACGGTCGGCGACTTTCTTAGTCAATCCTGATGTTTCCTAATACAACAGCGACAACTACCTATAGGGGATACCCAATTAGGTCAACCTATCTGTCCAATTGGGCGGCTATTAGCAATGATCAAAGTCATGTCTCTTATCACCTATATCATATACATCCTACTACGTACCTCCTAATCAGCCCCTTACCTTTTCGCGTCTATCAGGATGTACACTACTGTATCCCAACACGTGGGTAGAGCATATCCAACACTTCCATTGGATGATTCGTTTCCAACGACGGTAGAAGCCAATTTGAAAATCAATGATCAACCTGATATTAGAGGTGTTGATTGTACGAAGGGACCTGGCACTGGCTAAGCCACGCTGGGGTTTCTTTCAGCCAGCCAGACTCAAAAGGATCGAATTGCAGGGGTGTTGCTATCAGTCTAATTGCTGACGCCATGAGCTCAATCTAGGACAGGATGATATAAAGTCAGACTTGGCGCGTAGTCAACTTAAGTGAGATACGGCGCCTATGCATTCCCTCGGCGCGTTATCATGACCATCACGATGAAGGAGCAACCTACCGTTGCAGTCATCGGCGCAGGTAAAGATACATTTCTCAAGAGAGCATCACCGTCATACACGCTAACGCCAGCCGCCAGGCTCTTCTGGGCTGTCTATGCTCAAAACACTACGTGAAGATGGCTTCAAAGTCACATTATATGAGAGGCGGAGCCAGGTCGGCGGTCTCTGGGCTTACTCCGAAGACCCGACCATGACCACGGCTCTACACTGTGAGGATACTAGCGTAACTTGGGGTCTGGGCGCATTGCTCACGATTGATGTCAGCTACCGAAGCGAACATTAGCAAATATAGCTGCGGGATGACAGACTTCCCAATGCCCGACAGTAGGGCTCCTTTCACGTTCAGTCTCGTTCGTGATGCTTAAGCTTACGCGGCCTCGCAGAGTACCCACATCATCTTTCACAAGCCCAGTTCCAAGAATATATGGAATCGTATGCCAAGCACTTTGACATGCTGAAAGATATTGTGTTCAATGCTTTCCTGAAACGGGCTGTCAGAAATAAAGAGGACACAAAATGGGATGTCGAGGTAGTTATCGACGGAAAGCCTCAGGTGTTGGAATACGACAAGGTCGTCTTCTGCCATGGGTATCAGACAAAGGCAAAGATGCCAAACCTCGAAGGCCGTGAGAAGTTCGAGGGCACCATGATCCACTCCCAGGCGTACCGAAGGTAAATCCGAAGTGTGCATGCTGTACGCTCGTTATCTAATAGATTCATGCAGCCCAGACGTTTTCGAAGGCAAGAAGGTCGTGGTCGTTGGCATCGGAAGTACTGCAGGGGACATCATAAAGGAGCTAATTCCCGTAGCAAAGGTTTATGCTTCACACCGGCGCGGGACATTTGTCATACAGAAATGGAGGAACGGCAGTCCGGCAGATCTCCTGGTTACGCGGCGAAGGAGGCAGATGACTATGTTCCTACAGCGTAATTTCCCAAACACCACGAGGGTCGCCGTAGACTTGGGGTGCAAATACATCATGCGTTCAACCTGGGGCCGTCTCGATCCAGCCTGGCGAATTACGCCATTCCCTTCGATCACCCTCTCTATGCCCAGCACGGGCGCGAACATCATTCCCTCACTCAAGGACAGGACACTTACTTCGCTGCACGGGTTAAAACGGTTCGTAGGACCTCACTCGATTGAATTCGACGACGGCACGGTCCTTGATGATGTCGATGCAGTGATATGTGCGACAGGATATTCAGCAGACTTTGACGTCGCTCCATTTGTCGAGAAGAGCCGTCCCGCAAATTATGACGGCCAGCCAATAGCTAGACTGTGGATGAACTTGTTCCCCCCAAAATACGCAGACTCGGCGTGTCTCTTATGCTATTCAGGATTCGGAAAGAACAACGGCTTCTCGTTCTCGGATGTGGTATCGATGGCGGTGAGTAATATATGGCGGGGTATACATCCGATCCTATCTCAAGAAGACATGGAGAAGCAGATTGACGCTCATCACAATTGGGTAGCTTCGAGATGGAGGCTTGATAGCAATGTTGATCCCTCGATGGTCAAGCAGTGGGAGTTCCAAGGATTCCTTCATGATGCCGCGGGGACGGGAATGGAGAATCTGGGCTGGGGTTTGGAAGGATGGAAGTTCTGGTTTCAGGATCGAGAGATGTACAACTTGATGAACCATGGTGTTGAAACCGCCCACGCGTTTCGATTCTTTGAGACTGGAAAGCGAAAGACCTGGCCCGGGGCAAGGGACGCTATTATTCAGGCGAACAAGGCGGTCAAGGTGTTTCCCATCAAGGGCGTGAAGTGAATAGGGGCGGGTTTGACTGGTACATCCCTCCCTTTTTCATTCTTACTCTCTTCTTAAGCCTCCCAGCTATGCGTAGTCTCACGGCGCAACGAAACGCAGATTCCCTATGGACAAATTTAGAGGTCTTCAACGTGTTCATTCTCAAGGGCTGACATCGATACACTCTCCTAGGGTAACAATAATAGCAATTCAACTTTCCTCTTGAACAATTTCAAAACACAAATCTAGACGCTCGCACCGGTAAGCTGTACCTGGTAATCTAGACCCCGACTCACATCGCTTGTGAGCGAGAAGGGATCATAAAGATAGAGCGTGCTCGGCGTGTTTACAACTACCAAGCTGGCCTCCTCTCCACTAGCTAGAGTCGCTTGTGCCTTGTTATCCACCACCTCGACATAGCGAACCGTACCATTTGAAGCCTTGATTGCGAGGGTAGCCGTGTATGGTGCTGCGGCAGTCACTGTAGCACTGATTGATGTCCCCGTTGCTTTGAGAGGAATGATGTTGGCGCCCATGTAACGCGGCTGTCGGGTGGACTTGACTCGATACTTCCCTCCGCCCAATGAATCAAGGTTCGCATAGTTAAACTCCTTCTTTTGTCGTTCGTATAGTGCCCTGGCCTTCTCGTGTCCGATGTCCACGTATGCCATACGAGCCCAATAACGGCCCACGACTGTCTGGATCTTGGTAGGCGCCGCAAGCTGATCCAGGATATGCAGAGGTGTCTCGTTGCTGTTGCGCTTGTATTTACGCCACACATTTGGGAAATTGGCCATACCTAGACCGGCGTAGTTATCTGGGTTATTCGTGATATACGTCAAGAAAGGCCATGCCTCGTAATAGTTTCCGGTTCCGCGTGATCCGTCCACGATAACTTGGTACGAATCGCTAATAACTTTCTTCAGGTTCATCAGGGTATCTCCACTGGGTTGGTTATACCGGGCCCTGGAATCAGCACAAATCGAGGAGGTGATGAAGGTGTCAGCGACAAAGTTGGCCACCGTCTCCCACCAGGCCCCAGTCCTCCCTTGGTTGATCCAATACCGCTCGGCATAAGTCATAGCATGCCCAAACTCGTGAACGGTGATCGAAGGTGTGTTCATCCACTGAGTCACAACGTTCAGGAAACTTAATCCTGTTGCACTATCGGTCCCAGTGTTTGCGGCAGTGTTGGCTCCCAGATCAGCCACATCGTAAACATTCATTTTATACCACGGGCCATTATCATCCTCCTGATTAAATGACAAGCCAGTTGACCGCCATCCTTGGCCAAGCACGAAACAGTCATAAGCGGATTCTAAGGTCTGCAGTAAAGTATTCGCAACGGAGTCGTTTGCTGCATCGTAAACACGGAAGTGAGGTGAGTCCTTGTACCTAGTTCCTCCAGGGCCGACTTTGGTGTTGGGAGTGAATTCAGCCGGTGGTGCAGCTAACACCCGCGAAGGAGCGGCAGTAGCCCTAATAGCCCACCACGAAGGGACGAGGATCAAGCTGAGTACTTTCATGTTTCCAGATAACTGAAGCTAGCTGAGATATAATGCTTATATGAGACTGGGACCCGTTAGGACATCCTAGAGTGACGATCAGCACTTTTATGGCCAAACACTGAACTTGCTATGACTTCTGGCCACGGAGTTGAAGTATGCCATTCCGAGATTGGATGCTTCTTCGACAACATTAAGCGAACAGGCTAAAATAGGCTGTTACCGAGGCAAAGACCTATTAAGTACCTAATTGTTACCAACATAGGTGAAGGTTTCAATCTAAGCTTTTTTATAAGATATAATCCCAACCTTGACAATCTTGGCAGTTGTGCCTCTAAGGGGTTGAGGACGGAATGATGCAATTGGCAGCAATACAAATAATGAAAAGCCGTATAAGTAAACACACTAAGAATAATATGTGAACCTGATTGCATTCCCATCCGATACTCTATCAATAGGAGTAATATTTCCTTGTATCTATCACAACCCCAAGCCCAGCAGCGTTATTGGAAGAGACACAGGTCACATAGTCATGAGCAATAACCTTTTAAATCTAACATCTCTTTTAAGAAATTAATTAAGAATCTTGCAATTAGCAACATCTGATATAGGCGTCCACTTTCTCCGAAGCGACGCATTATATACCTATTGCGGCGAGACAAGAAGCACTCTTTCCTACAATAGTTTTAAAGAATCTTAGTAGGTAGATTACTCACAGATATTTATCAACACTTCACTACCTCAATTTCAATTCTAGGTTATGATCCACGGGGAGCAATATATCAGGCCGTTATACGTCGGATACTAATGCCAAGACATTCAGGGGTCAGATCTCAGTGGACGTTTCTGGTTTAGTTGGTCCTCTCCACACCAAGGCATCTAGAGGCCCGTCTCATGGCTGTGTTTTTCTACTTTGCTGACTATTACCGATTACTAATTGACAGTTAGGGATATAATATTCACAGACCTGCCTGTCAAGGGTGAGGACTCCGATGAAGCTGCTGCGAATTCTGAACTTTCCATTAGTCGCCATCAGTATCCCCGACTACCTGGGCTACTCCTAACAATGCGACTGCTTAACACCTCTTCCATCACTCTCGATGAGTTTCAAGGCACGCCTCCCGAATACGCCATATTATCGCATACCTGGCTCGATGGCGAAGTCACTCTCCAGGACCTCTCTCTAGATAGAGAACGGGCCAAGGCAGGCTGGCATAAAATCCGCAACTGCTGCCGATTGTGTCGGAGAGAAGGATGGAAATACGTCTGGATCGACACGTGCTGTATTGACAAGACCAGCAGCGCCGAGTTGTCGGAAGCTATCAACTCCATGTTTGCGTGGTATCAACGTGCCGGCATCTGCTACGCCTATTTGAGTGATGTCGAAAGGACGCACAGGGGGGAGCAGATGGAGCAATTTGCTAGATCGCGTTGGTTCACTCGAGGTTGGACCTTGCAAGAGCTCATCGCACCGCTCTATCTCGTGTTTGTGGACAACAGCTGGCGCGAAATCGGTTCACGATCTCATTTATCATCGTCGATCGAGCAGATCACAGGTATTTCGGCGTTCCACGTGGCCCATTTCAGAGGGTGCAGCATAGCTACCAAGATGTCCTGGGCGGCTGGTCGGAAAACCACTCGAATTGAAGACCAGGCTTATTGCTTAATGGGTCTGTTCGGCATCAACATGCCTTTGCTCTATGGTGAAGAAGGAAAGGCGTTTATTCGTTTACAACAGGAGATTTTGAGAGTGTCCGATGATGAATCAATTTTCGCGTGGCGAGGTATGTCAGCCCACCCGACGAAAGCATAGAGTGCCATGCACGATAATTTGACAATAGAAACATATAGTGCCTGAGCCCGACTTTAAGACTTATCAAGACGTTCTCTGTGGCATGTTAGCACCGTCTGCCGATTGCTTTGCCAAATCTGCTACCTTCGAGCCTTTCGTCCTAGACAAGGAAAGGGGCGAATATGCGATGACTAATAAGGGGCTCGGTATGAGTATTGATGTCTGGAGATACATTGGTTCGGACGGCGCAGATGGCGCACGACCGAGGCGATACTTTGCACCGTTGAACTGCAGATCTGTTGTTGATAATCGGCCAGTGGCGGTTATCTTGCTACATGAAGGCGAGGAATCATATGTTCGAACGGACCCAGAAGCACTGGCCTTTTGGCAGGACGAGACTGATAAGTCTGAGCTCTGGGAGCTAATACCAAGAAAACGACTATATGTGAGGCAGGTTGAGGAGTTTTCCGGCCACCCTGGACTCGTTACAGACGCAAGGAAATTTTACCACTTTACCTTTCAGGCATCTCCGGCCGTACAACTTCTAAAGCTCGATGAGTTCCCGAGCGGTTCGTATATTGCATCAAATACATATTACTTCGCGGGATTCGGTCCAGAATACCATACCGCTAACTTTGCTAAACGCAGTTTTCAGGCGCTCCTATACATGGAAGTTTCGCAAGTCGAAATCATTTTATGTATTTCTACATTCAATGACTTCTTCGCATTGTCAATCTACTTGAGCCGCAATTTTAAGAAACAAATGGACATATTGGATGAAGCGGAAGCAGAACTGAAACGGGCTACAGACACTGTGGCCCTAGTAATTCCGGAACAGAATGTGACCATTAGAGCCAGACTGAAGCCCAAACCAGTCCAGCAGCTAGATGTTGTGAGAGATGCAGATATTGAAAAGTTTATTCAAGTCAGCGTTCGCTGTCAGTTTCATGAAGACTACTTGGACGGCTCGTTAGCTGAACGGGGCGTGGTCTCTCGAGATCCGGGCTCAGGGGCACGCTTTAGGTCACGGTATCAAGATCACAGGTCGCGTCGAAAAAGCTATTCGGAATCAAGGCGCGAATCATCCGCTGCATCTTAATTATATATAGGGCGGTCCAGTAGCAGGTTATGAATATAGCTAGTTGTGCTATCTCCTATATATCAAACTCTACGGTACGCAAAGTCCTATAGCTTACCTCCTAATACTCCCCCTTCTGCTGCCTCATTCGTCTTCGCCTCCGCATATTCGCCCTCCTATGATTCGTGTCGCTGATCTTCCCCCAGTATCCCGCGATGATATGAGAGGGGATATCGCGCCTGGGCTGCCACGTCTCTTTTTGATCCGGCGGCCAGTTACCTGCCCACCTTACCTTAAACTGCTTAACTTGCCTAAGGGTTGAAGTACGCGGACGGTGGTCTACAAGGTCCTCGACGTAATACATCCTATTTCTGTCACTTGCGCTGTCGGCATTGTCGCTGTTCGTGTTAGAACCAGGGTTGTAGTCATTAGGGCTGCTAGGAGGTGAAGGAGGGGACACAGGTGAGGAACGCGCTTCTGTGGGTGCGCGTCTGTCCGGGGCCATAATGGGCACCCCTGTATTGAAAGAAACGAAACTGATTGGCTGCCTTTGCGGGGAGATATGAGTTAAATTCAGGGAGGAGGACGATGAAAGTGGCGTGAATGCTTCCTGCAATGTCATAATGGACGGGTCCTCATAGACTGGAAGGGATCCGGTCCTGAACTCCTCCCACAATTCGACGTGTGGTGGCCAAGAATGCCGACCTGTGTCCCTCCAATCCCAGCCCTGAACTGTTAACTTGAGTTTCCTCGACAAAGTCGCATTTTGTTCGGGATCCGGGTTCCAGCCCGGGCGGGGAGGCAAAGCTCCTGGGCTTGAATTCAAATCCCAGAGAATAGCGAACTGGGCGAGAGCGGCTCCGGAATAGGCAACAATATAAGAGAAATGGGCAAGCTGCACCTCGAGAGCCGCTCGTTCAGCAGCGTTGCCTTCGTTGCTATCACTTCCACCCACCCTAGAAAGGCGTGCCGATATCTGGTCCCGATGTATCTGGGCTATTGCAAGCTCAGAGCCCGTCTTGAAGAACCAGGCCACGAGAAACAGCAGTGGCGGGCTATCAACCAAATACGCGTCTAAAAACGAAAGGTCCTCAACTTCACCGTCTTCTTTGTGGGCGAAGTGATGATACTTCACTCGCGTTGTACAAGCACCATCTTCGAACCGACATACGACCTTTCCCTCAAGTTTACAGCAACTTGGATGATAAGGACAAGATTGTTGCGGGGGAATAGGCTCAGTAACGTGGGTATACGCACATGGGCGGCATGGATAAGGTTCTTGAAACGGACTCAGCACCTTGTAGCCTGTAGCTGGATTTACGATACAGGGCTGCCGCGAGTCATTTTCGCGGGAAGTGTGGTGGATATACACCTCCAAACACATTACAGGAGTGAACGAAAGGAAGAGGAGCTGCGTTTCGTTGACGGGATAGTGGATCGGGATACACTACAAAGATAAAACGAGCCGGGGTCTGTTGGACTTCTCTGGGTATCGCGATTCAATTCTAGAGACGAGGGAGGCCTATATCACAGGCTTATATTACCTATATATCGATGTATTCCTTTGTTTCAAATGCGTATATTAACAACTGCTTTGAGCAATCGCTCACAAGGCCCTCACAATGGACGAGCAACAATACATCATTTAGACAATCCCATTGTCTTCAACCTTCCGATGCTCTCCTACACAGCTGGCATCCGATAATCTCCGAGTACAGCACCTCAATGTCAACAAAAGCACCAAAGCCTCGTTATTCTCGATCCTTAGAGACGAACTTACTCCAATTGTCAAACTCCCACCCTCCTCTAGCTAATAATTAACCCATCTCAACTGCCGACATCGGGTCTTTGTAACCTACCCTCATCCTCACTTGGCCTGATGTGGTTGATGTGATAAGTCAAGACATTGGAGTCAGGCGGTTAAGCCAGGCCATCCGGGTTGGGCACGGCGCCAAGCATCTAAAAAAGCTCACTCCAATCTCAACCTTGACTCGGTCTAGAGAATGGAGAGCAGCTCGGTAGGCCCCAAGTCAACAACCCGGAAATTTAACTGGGCAGCGTTGCAATATGCGGCTGAGTAGCTTATGTTAGGATTACCCTAAGGGAGGAGGGGGAGAGAGCAGGGAGCGGACTGAGGGCCGCACTCCTGGCTGATGCCGACATTGAGCAAGTAAATGAGACTGGCGTCGTCGTTGTCACTGACTACTTCTACCACGTCGAACACGACGGCAATATATTTTGTGACGTGTTCGGATACGCGGGATATTTTGAGCTCCCTAGGGAGCTGGCTCAACCCATGGGCTTACTGTGATGACCGGCGCACCAATCAAGCAACCTACACAACTCTGCATATTGTGGCTTTCGTGTAACCGACCTATACCGCTCTGGTGGACCTTTGCACCTTTGCACTGCCGCTTATAAAGAGCTTGCTGAATGAGATCCGCAATGGAGACTCCCATGTAGGCATACCGAGTCACCGAAGCTTCGGTTCTCCTCAAATGCGCTTGTTGGGGATATCTAAAGGGAGGCGCGTGACCGTGCGGTAATGACTATTTTTGTCTTGGAAGTTGGAGGGCTTGACCGGAAACTACCTAGGCAAATCCACGCCCCAAAAGTGATATACCGAGCGTGCAAGGGGGCGGGGGGATAGGACGTGTTCAATAGCAGCACGACCGACAAGGTGCTTCGCAGGTGCGCCTGGTGCAATAGTTTGGTAGAACTACCTATAATCAAGTAACGTCACGATTCCGTTCACCGCCCGAGTATCATCGCAATGGTCTCTCATTACCACATGCCTCCGCCTAGACGCCAGCCTCGGACTTCCTTTCGTTCAGCCAGTGAACAATGATAATCATGCTGTAATGGGTCCCGACGAGAAATCCCTATCAACGACCATGATGATATGCCGGTTCCGCTGCCGCGGTCCTCTCGTGACAAGCCCCGTAAATGCAGCCTCATAATATATGGTGTGTGGTATCAATGCCGCTCCCCAAATAACGCCGATTCCGAATCAAGTAGTTTACAGCCATCCTAGACGGCCAAGCCGTCATCAGCAATCCCCTTCTCCTTTCGTTCGTCTTGGAGCATTCGAATTAACTTGTTGATGGTGTTGCCGTCGCGCAGCTTCTCTACCTCCCTCACTGCGTCTTCTTCTTCCAAGCCCTCGGCCATATATTCCTTGATCTTATCCCAGATGACTTTTCGCCTGGAATACCACGTGCGACCACGGGGCTCAGGTCGCCAGCGCGAGCCCCACGTGGCATCTAGTTCCTCGATAGCCGGCTGGCCGTCCATTCCCTCGCGGTATTCCTTCCAGACCTCCTCCACCGTGCCAACGGTTCCGTATTTGTATTGAGGTGGCCCGGATTGCGGCGTTTGCGCGGAAGGCCTAGGCTGAACGGCCTGAGAAGAAGTGGAAGGGGAAGCCGGAGGAGGTCTCGTTGGGCGACTTGGCGTTTGCATAGAAATCGGCGGACCCCGAGAATACGAGGTCGCGGACTGCTGCTGGGGGGGCGGAGGAATGATAGGCCGTAGAGACGGGTCGCGAGAACTGAGAGCCTACGCAATACAATCGTCAGTAATTAATATAAATTATCCTGGCAGGAAAAATGGGAAAATGGAGCTTTCTGGGCGGAAGACGTACAGATGCTGCAGCTTGATGGGAAGCTACCAAGCTACCCCGAAGGTCATTTAACTGCTGGCTGATGTTATCGAATTGCGCCGAGATGTGGGCGACATATTGCTGATGTTGCATCTGGATCTGGAGGATGGTGGCGATCAATTGTTCGGGCGTCCTGCCTAGCAGCTGTTCCTCGGTGACGCCTGCAGGCAAGGACATGACAGCTTGAGGTTGAAGATAGGATTGGGTTGCGGTGGTAGTCGGAGGGGCCGAAGCTGAAGTCGAGGAAGAAGCAGCAGCAGCAGCAGTAGCAGCAGCCAAGGGACTTGGGTTCGCGATCGGATTCGCTCTGGTACCGGATGTTGCTTGTCTTTTAGAAGGAGTGGCGCTTGTGCCGGCACTGCGCTGCAGGTCGGCTGCAGCTGGTCGCTTCAGTGATCCCCCTGTCGCTGCAGGGCCAGGACCAGGTACGGGAGGAGCTGAGGTAGTGGTGCTAGTGACATTGGTTGGACCCGTGGCCGCGGCCGTTGATGGGGGCGGTTTGTTACTAAAGCCGGCCGAGGGCGAAGGCAGCATGACGGGCCCTTAACCAGTAAACTCGTCCGAGAGTTTCCAAGTAGATGAAAGAAGAGAGACTTGGGGTTTTATGGTGGGGGGTGGGGTGGGAGGAAAAGAAATAAAATAATAATAATAGTAATAGTAATAATCAAGTAAATAAGTAAAATAAAATAAAATAGATATAAAAAAGTGATAAAATAAAAATAGAATTAAAATAAATTCGAGGCACCGTTATGTTCAAGAAGGGAAAGAGAAGGAAAATAGAAGAAGGCAGAAAGAATAAAAAAAAAGTAAGATAGTCCTAAGACGATCAGACGGACGTCCGGACTAGCCGGGGCCTTGTTTCTCTAAGAGACAGAGAGGTGAGAAAGTGGAAATAGTAAGAGAGGTAAGTAAGAGTAATAAGAGAGTAAAGTAAGTAGAGGCGGTAAGTGAGAAGGGCGATAGACACACGGAGAGAGAAGACGGATGATAGATGACAGCAATGGGGACAACTATGGCCGAGGTTAAGATAGTTAGATAGTGTGGCAGAGGAAGAATGATGGTGATGATGACGATGATGATGATGGAGATGAGACGCGACTACGAAAAAAAAAAAGTCGGCATCTACACCAGCACCAAGCAGCAAGAAGCAGAAGCGGGAGCAGCAGCAGCAACAACAACAGCACCAGCGTCGGTAGCATCAGCGTCAACACGGGGCTTCGGCATCAGCATCATCAATAATAGGTATCAAAGCAATTTACCATGCGGGAGATGCGGCGAACTTCACCGGAAACCCAGGATGGCATTCCTGTCGTCTACATATGTAATGCAATGTGTGTTGTCCCGGTTTGTGTCGCCATGGACGGGGTCACCTGCGGTGTGTCGGCTTGTCAACGTGTTGGTGACATGTTGTGTGTGAGAGTGCGAGTGTGAGATAAAAGAGAGAGGAAGCGTACGTGCGTGCGTTGCTTGTTTTCCTCCTGTATGAGGTTTATTTTGGGTGTATCTTTTTTATTTTATTTTTGTTTTTTAACCCTATATTTTTCTGGTTGTTCTTGTCAACCCGCTCCTTCTACGTGTGTGCAGTGTTAGTGTAGTAGTGTATTGTGTAGACATGTATTTTACTTTTTTTTTTTTTTTTTTTTTTCACAGTTCAATGATTTTTTTGTTTGGTACTTTGCAGGGCCACAGCATGGGTAGGTACGATGCGGCAGGCATTGGGCAATTGCGTCGGGTCCAGAGAGGTACATTACCATTGACCTCCATTCATCTAAGTCACATTGGTACCGGGGGGGGGTGCGCAGCTAGGTAGAATTCGGCAATAAAATACATCCTCCCCACGTACATACCTATACACAGGTACATACGTAAAGCGGGACGTACATACGTACATACATTGATGTATGGAATCAGGAATACATATACATAAACAGGTTTATGTATGTACAAGTAGCCAGGCTGGATCACGTGAGACGAAAGCCACATACATCAGGTACTTATACACTGTACATACGAAGGTGCATATATATATGTCAATAGCAGACTGGAAGCACAACTGAATACATACATGTACCTCGATAGGTGCATCTACATGTACATAGGTACCTAGTGTGATGTACTTGGCTACTCCAATATTGGTAAGGTTGGCCGCACATCCTCGCCCATCATCCTTGGCCGGTCTAGCTGGCCTTGGCGTACGTCTTGGCCGTTCGGCAGGGACCCAAGAACCACAAGCGACCCTATGGTGGTTCTGGTTTTACAAATAATGGTAATGGGGTTACATCAGCTGCAGACACAAACATGGAACCGTTGGAAAACAAAGGACCCCCCCAGTACCCTCTAGGTACCTACATACCTACATACATACACCCCATAACGTACCCGACTTCGATGTTAGACGTCGTACCTACTCACGTACTCACGTACCTCCGGAGAGCTGTTCCAGAGCACAAAACGACTGACGCGTCACACATCGCAACGACTCCCGCTACCTCTGCTACCTCTGCTACCTCTGCGAGTGACAAGACACCTTGGTGCTACCTCAAGGGTAGTCCGATCCAAAGATTACTGTATCATCATGTATATTTATTTGCATCTTATGAAAATCCATTCCCTAAATCCCCCTCCGATCTAGATTGTCTCCCCTTGACGGAAACCACTGCGTCGAATCATCTGGCAGCTTTCATATGCTCGCTTCTAATAAACGCCCAATGCATCCCTGGGCCCTGCACAACATCCGATTCTCATCGTCTTCCTCTCCCCGGTCCACAGCTGCCATCATGCACAGATAAATTAACACAAGGAGAAATAGATTGATGTCATGGATGAGGCTTTGGAATCTGGACACGCCTCTCGTATCCTCAACCGTTGACTGACTACTGACATCTTGCTCACGCGCCGCTTGGATACGGCTCAGCTGCTAGAGAGGCGCGGAATCCGCATCATTCCGCGTCATATAAGTATATCAACGCCTGAAGCGGTACCTCGGTTTCTGAATTAGGTACTTTTTATATTCTTTGACTCCTCCGCCAAGTCTCTCAGCCACGCCCAACACCTCCAATATCCATAGACGCGGAACCTTCTGACTTGGAGTGCATGTCAGCTGTGCTCTTGGATTTATCCTCCTTCTCAAAGAACATCGTCGATGAACCCGTCCTTGGCGCTTAGATAGACTTTACACATCATCGTAGATCCACTCAAGAATGTGACTATACTGGTCCATAAGCAGTCAGATGCAGAGGCTGTGATGAATGATCAGGGTCATCATGTCCTCTCTGCATATTGTGTCTGCGGACCTTCCTTTCTTCCAGGAATGAAGGCTTATATATGTAGATTATCTATGGCCAAACTAACGACAAGCAGACAAGCTGTGAACCTTGAGGGTTTGTTGCAAAGGGAAACTCCTAGATATTACTCGATCTAAGGATTCTAGGGAAGTTTCTGTAGTAAGAACATGTCTTGTGCCCTTAAACTAGTCTTTGGTGCCAAAGAGCTACTAATCAACAGGAATAGGGGTAAACATGATGTTGGCCCTGTTAGAAGGTAAGGTAAGCATGGGGAATTGTGTCATTAAGGTTATGGGGAGGTGTGATAGCTATCCCTAGGTAATCAGACATCAGAATTCGACCATATGTCCTATGTGCCTACCTGTACGTGGTTAATGAAATTTACTGCCTACAGAGAGATAAATGGCGCTTAATTTCTGCTGTGAGCTCTGATATATCGCACTATCCCACGTACATTGAAAGTTGCAATATGCTGTCCCTCTCCTAATAAGCATCAGAGATCACACGTCTTGAACAATTCATAAAAGAATAATAATATGATGAGTAGATACTTTCTTTGGATCCGTGGCAACGGCATTCTCCCAAGTGGTCTTGACGATAACGCCATTCCTTGCAATACTCTGTGTTCAATTCTTAGTTTCTAAACAGAGACTGTTTTTGAGCTAAATGATATCAAGGCCATATGCGGCCGCCCAGTTACCCTTGGAAATAGTACCTTGCGAGTGATTTAATGCTCCTTGAGCGCCGTGAATGAATCTGATCTCATACCTAGAGAGTATCTAATACCTCCTTCATCTCAGCTAGACTCTCTCAATACACCATTAAGAAGTACTTCCTATTTGACCGAATCCAGAAAAGTAAAACTTCCTATTTCGCTTTATCCGAAAAGATAATTGTATCTGACTTCTTGGAGAAATCCTTGAAACTGCGGTATCTGCCAAGACTCCCACTACAACCGGGGAATGTCTATGGGGGGTTGAGCATCACTGTGCAAGAGCAGCGTGGCTAGCCCTTCTCGTTTGGGACTCTCAACTTTCCGAGAGCGGCAAATTCGGGAGTTACCTAAAACAATTAGGGAATGCCGAACTCGACTATTTCAGCAATATGGACGGCCAATTAAGGGAATGGGAGTCAAGGAAGTACAACTTTGATCTCATATACTACCCTCCGTGTGGCCATAGGGATAGACCGGCTTCTCAGGCTATACATAACAGTTGCTTATCTCCTCCTTGCCAAAAGACCAAGTTAGCACGAAGACTCATAGAGGATAATGGCGTCGGAATGTTACTCAATAACCGGATATACTTTAATCATGATCATAGTTCCAGGGTCTATTCAGGAACTGCTTTGGAGGCCTTGTGCATTGCTAGCATCACTATTTCGAATGAAGCTCTCTTCGATAGTCTCGAAATAGCGATGGAATCCATCAACTGATCCCGGCTACTCGTTACGCCCCGCTTGTCATTTTTCCTTGTGTTACAACCAACGTCACGGCACCGCGTTACACCCTATATTGGGTATTCCGACTGATTACGGGATGAGCTAGGCTATGTCTGAGTATCAGATGACTCTGCCCAAATCGGCGGCGCTTCTCTTAGATTATGGAGCAGTCATGCATTCGCTTTCTACAGGCGAATATCCAAATGGTGTCGAATCACTCGATGGAAAAGCGATTCCCAAATATCCAAGCAGGTTTAACAGCCGCTAGTGCCAAGGTAGCCCCCTTAATATATTAAGGACTGTTGGGTGCGTGCTTGAGATCTTGGGCCATGCTTTTGAATTCATGGATGGTCAGGTGGAGTGGCGACACGACATTGAATCACTCCCAATACGGCATGAAGCTGAAGACTTACATTCCTAAAATCCATCTTTACATAGTATGAACTGGTTTAATGCTAGTACCTTCACAATAATACTAGATGCCCATGCAGTCAAGTAATTTCCCATGAAAAGAAGAAAGAAAAAAAGGGTGAGGTGGGGAGGCAAAAGATGCGTAAGAAAAGAGAAATGGCAGGACTCAACGAGAGGAGGTAGGTACCAAATAAAGTGCTTAACCTGAAAATTTGGCCTACTTTTTACCTCTACCTGCTATTCAAACCTGACGGGTAGAAGATCCCCTGGATATGCGTTGAGCCCAACTCTTCCATGCTCGCGGTCACGACACTAATCACTTAGCTTTATAACCACAGCCATCCGGGCACAACCTAACAGAAGTCAGAGCCGAAGGGCTAAGAGTATAGAGGAAAGTTATTGGACTTTGGTATTAGCCAGGAATGACTTGGTATTTGGTAAAATCGGACTTCCGATTCGTCATTCTGTTTCTTTCGCTCGGAACTCCTACGTAATTTTGCGCTATCCTAAGGGCCTGCCAGCATGCCAATAGACACTGATTCCTCCTGACTGCTGTATTGAATGAGATACGCATCAATTCCATACGGGTGTAACATTGCTATGGTTTCCCCAATGGCCAGATTAAAGACGAATATTTAAACGATGCGATTTATCTAGATAGATGAATGGCATCTTAAGACCGTGAATAGGTAGGTACCTAATTTATGTGACCAAAACCTAAAAATCGATGCACCTAATTCATTACGGATTTACCTAGACATCAAAGTGTTTACCTCGGTATTGCTACTTGACACTGAGAATTGGGGAGTTCACATGGGATACAAAATAGTGACGGGCGTGGCTTGAAGGCAGATGAACTATTGTGGATGTTCCTTGTGCGTGACTTGGAGTAAGCGGTCGCGTTCATATGCAGTTGTAAAATATATCTGCCTATTGAAGCCACTATGAATGGATGTTGACGGATTGAAATGCCCTTCCGCAGTATTCTCATTTTTCTCTTCTTCCATATTCCAATATTCATTAATCACATGTAGCTTATGACAACAAACAGCCTGATGATGAAGTTGCGCGTGTCCCTCTGGCCGAAAGATCCCAGGAATGACATTTCAGCCCTGGATTGCATGGCGTGTTTCGCGCCTGACTCTTGAAGAACACATTCCGTTCGTATCACCGCATACAGGCCATGCTGAAACACGTCACACAGACTCGGCGACGTTGACAGACTGTCGGGAATAGCTAGGTATGATCTGTATCGGCAAGTCTGTGCTTCTTCCCGTGGCATACCCGTCGCCCGATGGGCATCGGTGCGGGGAGACAATATGTGGTGCTTGAGTCAGCGAGTCCAGATTATTAGGTGTTCTGAGCCGACTTGGGAGCGACGCCACTCATCGCGCAATACCCATGTCCCCTCTAGGTTCCGGTTTTGAATGAAGTGCGTGAGACGGGGCATCTCCCCCGGGCCTTGTTCGCATAAGGCCCTCTTCTCACGGCTCATGCAAAGCAGGATGCCCGAGGTCTAACACTTGGATGGAATATCATTGGAAGATATCCTCGGAACGTCTATTGTAGAAAGCAAGCAAGCGTGCCTGAGTGGACCCGGAGAGCTGCAGCAAAACCCTACATAGTAGGTTAGGAGGGGACAAAATAGCCTTCTGACAGGGTTTCATCAACAGGTACGCGACATGCCATTATTGGCTGGTCTGGCAAGCTGAGTTACATGCACAAAAGACGATTGGTAGAAATTGCGCCAGGTGATGCCACAAATACAGCTTATGATGGGCGACCCAAGCCACCCTTGTGATGCGCCGGATCGAGAGCCACGCTACCCCGGTCTCCCATCAGGATGGGCAAATGGCACAGCAGGAAAGCTGGAAAGCTGGAAAGGAAACAGAAGCATGTGAAAGTCCGGACCTCGCTCGGACTGCTGATAATAGCGACAGAGACATCAAGACAAATACTAATAACCACTGCATCCCCTATAGAGAGAGAAAATACATATACCTCCTCGCGGACGAGTCTCATTTTACCAAGACCTTCTTATACGAACTACCAGGTCTTGTTACCGCCTCCATCGCCAAGCGGAGCCTAGTTCTCGCTAGTGAGATTGAGGTTTGGGGTATCTATTAGCATCGTCAGCGACATCGGATTCCACACCCAACCCATCAACCGCCATCGCCAATCTGAAAAGACTAGGGCCGTTCCGTTCTGGTCTGCATGCACGTCGATGCAAGGGCTTCGATCGTTCTGTACGGATAGCCACGAGGCACACGGCATAAAACCATTCAGTAAAGAGAAGCCCAGCCAGCATTGGTCGTAGCCCGATACTTAAGGATATTCCCCTCCCCCTCGCCTATCATCATTAATACCGTCTCCAAGGGCTGCAAGTTACCGGTTTTCTTCAACGATTCCAGAATTCCGCACCGCTGGAGGCTAGCCAGCCCCACGATCCCATCTCCTAGACGCCGCTCCCCATATTCTACTCCGTCACTACATATTGCGACCAACGAACGGTGAACGGCGTGGGGTCATTTGGTGCAACCAGCGGGGTCACGTCGGTCACGATAATTGCCTCTGGTTCCTAAACGAGTCAAGCGACGCCAGACCGCTTCTTCACCCAACAAATTTGAAAATAAACATTCAATAAAACTATCACTAGCCCTGCAAGACCGCAGAGGGGTGAAATCAAGGTTTTGAAGGCGGGCATCCCATTACCCTATTTCATACCGTGTGTGCGTGCGTGCATCTCTTGCAAGCGTCTATGTGCGGCTTGCCCTGATATCCATCATCTGTGGGTATCTATGCGCACTGCTACAAATTTACCTACATATTGATTCCAGTTACCGTTGAGCTCATCCGAATCACCCAATTACAAAGACCAGGTCGTCGCTTGCTCCCGCAGTTACATAGTGGGAAGCAGGTCTATGCTTCCTGGTATTAGTGTTTCGTCAATGGTTCCATACCACAGCCATAGCCATAGCCATAATCATAACCATAACCACCTCCCGCCAGAACGCTCATCGGCCTGCAGACATAGGAAGATTCGTCTGTATCCACCGACGCTATCTTGACCGATTTATCCACTGCAGACTGAATTCACACACATCGCTCCATTGGAGCAATTTGGACTCAGACCGCAACTTTATTCGGCCTCCCTGACCATCTTTTCCGCATCTTTTGTTTCACCGTGGCAACACTCTTTTTTCTACGGTATCACTTTTCAGCATTAAGACAAGTCATATATACCCCTTTTTACAGATTTTGACTCTTTTTAATTCTCTTCGATGTCCCGCATCCTAGACATCACAGGATTCAATCGATGTTGAGACGGTAGCTTTTTTATGTATTGGGAAAACAGTTTCAACCTGCCAAGATGTCACGGCTCTCCCCACTACCCACGAATCTTCAGAGATCCCAATCGGCCACTAGTGTCGCCGCCTCTGACACCACATACCACAGCTTCCACGATATTGAGCTGTATGAACCCACACCAGCACCTGTTACCGTTGAGAAGCCGGCGCCCCCACGCAAAGAGGACACATTCGAGTTCAAGCCCATCCTGCGCCATGACTCCGGCTATGAATCCATACATCCTAAAACCAGGTCTATTGCGTCCCAGTCTTCCCAGCGGCGCGATTCCACCATGTCCACGAGTTCCTCACAGACCCGGCCACGAACGCGGCCTTCCATTCGCCGTGCCACAAAGTCAACTCCAAACCCACATTTAAAACGCCTAAGCGTGCAGCCTTTGCATTCAAGTCATTCGCAGCAGCCGCCGACTACGTATTATTACTTTCCACCGCCAGAGTCGCTCTCCGGGAGTTTTGGGGAGGGCGAGGACACTGAAGACGCTGAGCCTTCATACCCCCCTCCCCCGCAAACAACGCACTACTGGACGAGCGACCACACTCGGCGACTTGAATACGCCGCCATTGATGCTGCGAGCCGAGGTGTCAAGGGTTGGTTCATGAAGCACGTAGTTCCAGACTGCTTTGTGCCTAAAGCGAGCAGACGGGTTGGATTCGACGACGACTCTGGAAGCGTCAGGCGGTATCGACTGGAGCTCGATGAGACCGAGGAAAAGGGAGGGAACGGGGGCAAGAAAATGGGCTGGCTCCTAGGCCGATAATTGACGACGACAAATGACTCACGCGACGACAGACGAATTGGAGGATCACGTTTTTGCATCCGCATGGTCGAGGCGTTGTATACCCACTTTGATTTTTTTTGAACATTTTCCGCTTTATATCCAAGCATCTACTGGTTCTTCGACGACATACATCATATGCATATGGTCGAATAGAGTTTCAAAAAGGGGGGCATCTTGAGGCATAGGATCAACGTGAACCGAGACTGACTACAGATCATGAGATGAAACTAGACTGGCAATACCACTAGAGCGGGGGGGCTTGCATGGCTGGGGATTGCATTACAGAAGTGCCGGTTCATTCAATGACGCCGGGCGAACATACACATAGAGACATGTAATTTAGCAAATAGCTGCTTGTTAATAATACCATTCGGTAAATATCTCAGATTGGTGCGCGCTATTAGTGGACGTCTTGGCTTGATAGATGGGAGTACGGTCAAGGTGCCTCATGCTCATGCATAGAGGTGGCACACCTCCGCGATCTACGACCCAGGCTTATGTGTAGCAATGGATACAACAACTGTATCAGCGCAAAGTATTATGTCGAATTATCGCCTATATTCCTAGGTACCTACCTAGGTATCTACCATGTATGCATCCTCCCACTAGCTCGAAGATACAGGTTGCTGAAAGGAAATCAATACAAACTTTCATGTTAATCCCTTCACTCATCATCCGTTTCAAAGCCATTCATGGACCAAAATTGTGTCCGTTCATCACTGTGGTCTAGGTCCACCTGGGTCTGGGGCTCTTCCGAGTGGGCAAGCGGTTCACCTACATGATGCAGTTGAAAATTAGTTTCTTATCAGAATGGGGGGAAATTAGGTTTACTACCTCTTAGTTTCGCATCCATAAAATGTTCACAGATCTTCAATCCCTTTTGGAGGACACTGACCTTCCTGGTCAGTTCCTCCCGCTTCTTCCGACTTTCCTGAGACTCGCCGGCAATGAGCTCTACTAAGTCTGGCGACATCTTGAAAACCGCCACAGGGGAGAGGATGTCAGAGATGGGCATGAGGATCTTTTGCTCAATAACCTCGGTGGCGATGATGTCAATGAAGCGTTTTACAGCAATCTATAATGTTAATGTCGTTAGTCATTGACTCTCTGTGCTAGAGCTTAAGCAGGAACACAAACATTATAGTAGGCGAGCATACGATCGAGGGCTTCTGAAGCTGCCTTGCGTTCGATGTTCGGCTCCGTCCTCTTGGCTAGGCTATCGACAAGTGCAGCGAGGTTGTATTGATTGTCATAGATGTAGTGCGACCCCGTAATATTGGAAGATATTTTGAAGAAGTCGCGAACAATCTTCGATATCTCCTCTCTTGGATGAGTACAGGGACCATTAATAGCCTCCGCGTATTCTTGGTTGTATGTAATCGGGTGCACCCGTCGATGCGAATCAAGCAGCTTGGTAGTCTTGGCTTTGGCGCTCAAGAGCAGTCTGTTGAGAGCTGGCTGGAAGATTTTGTCGATGAGAGCATCGCCGATTGACGTATCCGCAACGTATGTGACGACTAGTTCCAGGAACTCCCCGACTGCATCCCAGGCTTTCTTGACATGGTCTTGTGCAATTTGCTCCCATGGAGAAGATTGCTGCTGGAACAGGTCAGCGACGACCATCGGGCTGAAGATTCCAGGCAGCTCTCGGCCCCGGGTTCTCTGCATCATGTTCTCGACATGATCAAGGAACTTATCCCGAGTGATGAGCTCTGGATTCGCAGAGGACTGGCTTTTCGCGCTCGAAATCTCACGTCGGTGACCGCGCTTCACAAGCTCATCTGCAAATACCTTGTTCATGTTCTGGATTACCGCACGAATCCGCTCTTGGTATCCCTGAGATGTTTCGGCATCTTCAAAGAATGCTCCGCTATATGTCCCATTGATGGAGCGCTCAACGAGAGATTGGAATTCTTCACTGATTTGTAGAAGCTTAAGTCGCTGCTCGTCGAGGGTCCGCCGCGGCTCTCCAAGCTCCTCGAGTTCCTCGCGGGATTTATTTAGCTTCAGGTTAATCTCGCGGATCAGACTTGGCAGCTCAAGAGCGATCTGTCGGAGTAATACGCTGCTAAGCTTCTTCCTCAGCTCGTTAATTCCGAGCATAGATGAGGGGAGCTCATTCCAGGCGCCCTTGGAAAGGAAGAGAGCCTCTTGAGTGTTTCGATTGCTCATGAGCGATGACCCCTTTTGAGTCTCCGAGTCAAGATTCTTAAGGACATGCCAACCAAGGTCAAAGTTGACTTGATTATTTCGGGCAAGAGAAATATAGAGTGCTTCGCTATCGGATCCCTGAACCAAGGTATCTGGCTTCGTGATCACCCCCACTGCAACATCGAGAGTCGTTAATTACCTGAGTCTTTTCTGGAAAGGTATTCAAAATTCCTAAGCACGTCTTGGGAGTCATAACCTCTCAGTCACCTTGACTAGGAAATCCCGGCTCCCAAGGTAAGCTGGACGAGAAGGGGAAAAGGAACGCTCGATGCTACTCACTGGTGCGACTGCCTCTCTTGTCTACCTCTCGAGCGAAGTTTAGTACCACTTGGTTCGCGAAGTCATTCTTGGCGGAGACAACAGCAAGGATTATGCTTCTTTTCTGTCTCATGTAACCCTTCACGACTGTCCGAACCAGCCTAACATCAGCCGCACTCTGTGATTTGGTCTCCGAATGGATGAGGCCCGGCATGTCGATGATAGTGAGGTGAGGACGGTCGGGCCCTGTAATTTCAACGCGCAGGCGGTCTTTCGAGAAGGCTTTTCCTGATGCTGAAATTCCCATAGCCAGCTTGGCTTTTTCAACAAGGTCTGGGAACCCTTCGAATCCTTCGAGTTCTTCGTGAAATTTATGAATGCCATCTTGGATTGGTGTCTTGGAAGGGCTATCGGGGATGATGGACACAGTCACGCCAGTATCGGCTGCGCGTCGAAGGACTAATTCTGTGGGAAAACAGGTGCAGAGGTTACTCTTAACTGGAAAAGGGACGCCCGAAATGGCCTCGAGCACTGAAGATTTACCTGCCGACTGATCGCCACATACAATAATCTGCGGCAGGGAAATGTAGTGATCAATGCCTTGGAGGCGCAAATGGTCAATAGCGTCTAGTAGCTCGAGTTGGTCTTTGGAGCAGAGCCCGTTGAGGTTCTCCGCGTTGAAAGCGAGTACCATCTTGACTATGAAGTTGCTTCAGATATCTTGGGTATTGCCCCGAATAGGCGATGGATAGGGGGATTATAAAGATAAGTCGTAGTAGTTCCCAGAAGAACGAGAATATGTTAGATAAATGTAATTAAGATAGACATCGAATGCCAGGCTTTTAAAGGGAGCATTTTACATACATGTATTCACGGGTCTTCGAGTACAGTCTACTTATCTTATTGGTGCACGCCTAGGGAACCTGTGCCGTTTGCAACGCCAGGCAACCATAAGAGTGGCCCGGAAGGCCTCCGCCTTCAGTTGCACAGCCTTCACATCTACTTGTTCCCTCCAACTTGGGGTACCTACCTCATCCATCCGCAAACGTGAGGTACATGTAGGTAAGTATGTAGGTTACTTCAATCTTTGCTAGGAACCCTATGGGAACACGTATGTATGTTATCGAAATCATCACTCTTAGTTGACACCATTCTCGGGCAACATCGTGTTCCCGTAGATACTAAAAAGTGCAGAAAAGAGTCAGGATTGCAAAGTGACCGTTAGGGGTGATTGGATGGTCATATCTCAATTTTATCAAACTACCCGCTGAACCAGCCAGTGTACTGTCGCATTGCAAAGCCACAACAAGCTATGAAACATGAAACCAACAGGCCCAACATTCAGAGGAGAGGATAAGACTCATCCAAAGCTCATAGCTTTGCAGGTAGATCGAACCAATAGGTCAGAACATCGCGATAAAGTGCATAAATATAATTCCATATCTCATTCATTATATTCACAGAAATTGAAAACGAGCCGTGCGCCCAGTTGTTCTCACGCAAGCCATCAAATGCCAATTTGAGGCCTCTTGACGCGGGTCCCTACGATCCCCGGAACAAGCGCCACTTTTGAAAAGCGTTCAGGTCATTTAACATTGTCGGTTGATTACTGCAGGTTTGGAATTAACAAGCGTACGCGAAGAGCCATGGCAGATAGAACCAAACGACCAAAAAGACATCACTTACTGGTTCCGCTTCCTGGGTTTGCATTATTCCAAACTCCTCCCCCGGCTGTGAGATCGTTTTCTGTCACTGCTCGATCATAGCACGCGCATTGCCAGTCGATGTGATTTGGTGGGTTTCCCCCCGGCGTATTGACAAACGCGCCCTGGAAGTATTTCCCACTCGGCAGCCACTTTCCTGGATCGGCAGTATCGTTGCCCTCCAGGCAAATACTACCGCATGTATCAAGCACTTTTGTTTTGTTGTTGTCGAGCCAGTCGGTGTGCCTGACTGTATAAAGTTCGTGCAAGTCTGATATATTCGCCCTGACGTGCCATATGCCTTCATTTCCTCTGTTGATGGTCGTTTGGGTGGCAAGTGCAGAAGACGTACACCCTGTCGCCGTCGGTTCAGCACGGACTCGAGCTGGCTCCGGCACATGGAAGCGCTTAGCCGCCATGGCGCCGGAAGACAGCGCAAACAGAATGATTTGGGAGAAACGCATGTCGAAATGAATTGGCAACGACAAAACACTATTTCTCCGATCTCCTGGAAGAGAAAAGCAGCGTGGTCCAGCTTTTATAATCATATTGCTTGTTGCCCCTTTAGGCGACCGATCGCAACATGGATATTTAACCGAAACTAAGAATAGTGTCATCGATGCAGGTTGTTTGCGATGATCGTCGCCTAAAGTGACAGCGTGGGAATAGGCTGAGAAGGGATAACTGATTACCTGGTTACAACCATGACGCCTCGTACAATGTCCCCATGTATTCTGAATACATTATCGCATCATATGTCGTAAACAGTTATATTATTCCCCAATTGGGTAGGTATCTGTATATCAGATTCGCTCGCGACATGACATCAAGCCCCAGCGAGCAAGGAGAACGAGTTTCCATCGGATTTTCTTCTATACAACCGCATTATGTAACCCACTTCAAAGTCAGCGTTTCTTGAAGTCTAGGTAATTATGAACACCTACTAATACTTTGATATGGATATTTTAGCTGACAATGACCCATTGTATTCATGCCCGTTGTTATGAGATACGTACGTCAACATGATGGATATTGATCCTACCCATTGGTACAATTGTTTTATTCATTCTTTAAACAAGTTTAGAGTTAAGATTTCAAAATGAAGGGAGGTTCCACAATGCCTCAAATATATACTTACGACGATGTCACCAACGGCTCCTGTGCCGTGAACCAATAGGAACCAGTGAGAGCACAGGGCTTTTCCCAGTACCTGGAAACCATCAAGGCATTCAGCAATCTCGTTGCCAAGTGCATAAAGACACCGCATGAATCTGCATAAGTCTCTAAGGAGTGTTTCTATATTATTTTCTTCAGATATGCGTAATCCATTTCACGGTGACCAATGCTCCTAGAACAAAATACGTGCTTTTGAAGGAACGGGGTGCTTCTTTTATGGCTTCCTCATCCCTACGCTTGGCATTATTGACAATGCAGAGGAAATGGTGAACTAACAATGACTATTATAGCCTGCCATAGTGGCTTCAGGCTCGCTAATTTCCTAAGGTACCTAAAGCGAGGTAGTCGTTGTAGAATCGAATTAGTGGTTCATTATCGGGGACTGGAAATAGTAGTGGTATCTCTTACCACCACATAGCAATGTACAATGGACCGCTCCATTTGCTCTGGATGATGAATTCTTAGTAAAATCAGCACCCTTCATAGTTCACATCTCACACTTATTCAAATAATATTCAAATAATATACGTATGATTAGAGAACAAGATCTTCTCCATATATTGTGCAAAGCGCTTTGCTAAACTACTTATGAAGGTGACTAGCCAGGAACATACTTGTTATATTCCCCTAAAGATGCCAATTCTTGAGGCAGGAACTAGTCTTAATTAAGGGGGAATATATTGCAATTCCTATAACTTGGCAGTTTTTCGTTGTACAAACGCCGTAAACAGCTTATCGTAGGACACAAACATTGAGTTTTACTCCCAGAAAGCATCTTATCTTTCGACTTGCCTTGGATTCACGCATTTTGCTGCGGAGCATTTACAAAACCTCGGCAGTTCTACTAAACGCGGCCGCTAAGGAGGAGGTCAACTGACCATAGCTCCTATAAGCAGGTAGTTATGGGGAAATATATTAACGTTACGCTCATCATCGCGGTGTCACATCAAGAGTACCTAATATATGAGCATGACTTCGGATCAGTTTCTAACTCTTCGCTCATCTACTCTTAGTTTGTCCCCAAGTACTGATGGTCCCATTTGTCCCCACGATGTATTGAACACCGCTTGTCAACCTGGCACTCATAGCGCCCTACGCATTATGTACGAGTATATTGCGCTTTGGTTGCTCGCAGATTGTGATCGAACAGCTAGACCCGTAAGGATGAATTGCCCCCGCCATATGCATGGTGCATCTGACTATATTTATTAGGCTAGTTGAGCTAGGAGCAAATCCAAGTGCTCGTCTCCATCAGGTATTTCAGCGAAATGGCCCATTTGCTAGGAGCAAGCCAATGCTGATAGCTCTTTAGATAGTCGGGGGAGTGCGTATCTCATTGCTCTATGCCCTCGTCAACTAATAGTAGTCGACTATAGAATGCGTTCAAAGCTTCCATTGAGCATACCGAGGTTTCTAAGCTTGCCGAATGTACTACCGGCAGCTTTAGCGAGGATCCGTCGAATTACTGGACTGCTAACTTGTTCTTCCGGGCTCATAACGGAACATACAAACGAGTGCCGCAAATGCCGAATCGCTTTTTAGATGGATCAGTCGGTGGTATGACTGTTTATTATTTTCTTCAGGACCTGAGAAGCAGAGCTACCGTGTTTAAACCGGATTTCCGTACACTTGTCGAAGACGCAACATTAACCTACGAAGCGAAGAAGGACAATCACCAAAGAACTGCTACCGCTGTTTCACGGGTCCTAACTTCGAAGGCGACAACCTTGCACCTTGTGCTGACCCGAACCTCGATACACCTGGATTCCCATCAACACCTTGCCCTGAAGGAATTCGGTCCAACATTCCTAGGCGTTGGGATGGAGAGAACTTAGATACCCCTAATCACAAAGGCCATGTCACCTTCCCCGCCGGTAGTGCGTACAAGTGCCCCTCTACGCATCCGGTCAAGATTCCTCAAGTGATGCTCGAGGTCGTCTGGAATACCCAAGAGTTCAACAACCTGGGAGACTGGCCAGAAGACGGCTCCCAACCATTTGTCTTGAGCACGGGCGATCCGTAAGTGCTTGCAATCCTAATGTTTCGCTTACTCATTTGGCTGCAAACAGAACTGGACATAGTCAGCACGGTGACTACGTATTTGGCTGGAAAGACGATGCCCTTCAGCGAGCCATGGACTCTAATGACTGCTATGCTGCTAATTGCTGCGTGTTGGCGACTTAATCTTTGGAAGTTGCTAATGAGTGTGTCGTTCCAAGGGCGATCGATGAGCCTGTTGATGGATGTGAGTGTCACTACTAACCCTCCCCCCTTTACTGGCCTGTCGGGTATTAAAAATTGCGTAGGGCTGGGCTCGATACCGGAGATGAGCTCATAGGTGGCTGCATACCTTTAGATGCCGATGTTGAGGGTATGTTGTCTATTTTAAATGCTTACCTTAGGTACCTACCTATAGATCTCTATCTCTGATACGACCCTACTTCCTAGCGTCACGTAACAGAAGTCTCAGGAGACACTTAGGCTGGACATGGTAATGGCGATGTCTTAGAGGAGTGGTGCCACAGATCCCCGATGACTTACATCTTGACCTATAGCTGGCTACTGATATGATATCGACATGAAGAGGAGGACGGGAAGGGATGATGATTAAACGAAAAAAGACTAGTATATGTAGAAATGTCACACTGCATAATTCCTCCAAACTTCAGCAGGGCAATCGTCCCGAAGTCGCGCATGCTAGTGTTACATACAGCGTCGTTCACGTCCAATGACAGGGCTCTTCACGGTTCTCAGTACCCCTTAAATTATCGGGTTCTCTCTTCCTACATGCACAACTCCAATATTCTGCAAATACTCGTAAGACATTGATAGACATTGATTGCAAGGCTGCTACTTGTCTATCTACTTACATGTATACCTATGCAGTTTGCGAATGTAGTGGAACAGTATAATTATCCGAACATGCTAGGTCTGGCCCCTTTTCCTGTCTCCCTCCTTCTATGGCCTACAACCGAGGCCAGCATCGGTCATCGGTCATCCATGATCTGGTGAATTTTTTTTTTTTCCTTTTATCGGCGGCACCTGTCAAGAAGTTCAAGAGGGTCAGTGCAGGCTCAAGGGTGGGGCACACACTTACTGTACTTGGTATCTGCAAGCTGCAAGGGCGCTATCGATTAAGCGAGACGCTAACGGCACATTTGGATATCGGGTTGCTGGGGTACGTTTACCCCACCCACACACCCACACACTCAGACCACTCAAGCCACTCAGACCCAACCCATCACGTCGTGAACGCGTAGCAATTGTCTTTTAACAAAAGTGGCGCCGGACGCGGTCTCCAAGCTAACGGAGGTCCCCTAGCGGGCCGCCTTTGTAGTGCATGTGTGCAAAGGCCTACAACAATACATCCATCCACGAGTGGCTGTTTCCAATCGAAATGACCTGAAGAGAGTACATAGTACATACATATACCTAACATAGCCAATTATCGGCGCTTTGACCTTCTAACCCATTAAAGAAATACATACAGCACCCCAGCTACAAAGCAAGATTGCGATCCAATGTCGGCCTGCTGTTGATTATTGGTCGTGCTTTCTTGAACCCTGTCCAACAGGTACTCAGACTGTCAGAGTACCTGTAAGCAAGGCTCGTAATAATCCGAAGTCTAATAATATTGACTTGGGATTATTTTGCAACCTTTCCGTCCCTCCCCTTTCCTGACTTGATTTGTATTGCACGGGCTCAACGCTTTTCCACGCCGTCTTTCCCTATTATCGCCGTCGCCATCGCTTGTCTTAGGTATTAGGAACTTGGCCGATGCAATTGTCGTCTTAATTCGTGCCTCGCCGTCAAGATGGACGAGAAACGTCCACCCGGCACCGCTGGCAGCAGAACCAGCGCCATCCCCAGGCCGACCTCGCGCCTCCCTCTGCCTCGATCCAATGTGTCGGCTACCACATCTGCTCCCCAGATCCAGCAACCTTCCGAACCGACACGCGGCCGCCCGACTCAGCCCGCAACCACCGCAACCACCGCAACCACCGGCAGCATCCGCAACCCCCGGCTACGTGCGACGCCTTCTAGAGAACAGCTCAGCACCACGACGGGACGCAAAACGCCGAGATCAAATGCACCTCCTGTAAGCTCGCAAAACAACCGTCGAGATCTCAGTGCTAGGAACCGGAGCTCTTCGCGTGGGCCGAAACAAGTTGCAGTGCAGAATAGCCGAGATACTCGCGAGGAGACCTTCAAGAAACCCCCAATGCCTAGACGACGACCCTCTGCTCAGATTGCCCTCTCTTCCCCCACAGCATCAACACGAGGAACCTTGACGCCTGAAGAGAATGACGACGATGACATTGCCGTGGATTCGCTTCCACCTCTGGCAAGGTCTACTGACGAAGGTCTTACTTTCGACGCTCTAATGTCACAGCCAAGAAAGCCTCGTCCGTCGCTCACTGAGAGAACAATTGAGACCCTTGCCCAGTTACCTTCCTCTCCTGCTTTTAAGCGACGTGGCAGCAACTTTTTTGAGTTGGAGCCGCCTCGAAGACCGCAATCAAAGGGTAGCGTGGGATCAAGGTCAAGGCCCCCCTCGAGGCCTGGCTCTAGCTACCAGTCTGATAATTCAACCGTCCGCTCAGCTAGATCGCTTAGTCGGCCAGGATCTAGCGCGGGCCAACCGGATAGCCACTACAATAACTTCAGGGCTTCCACCAATACCTACAAGCCACCTCTATCGACTGTTCTAGGGACTCCAACGAAGAGAGCCTCTGCTATCAACTCGAGGACTCCTGCTAGCAAGGGTGCTTCGACTTTGAGCTCACGGCCTAGCTTGAGCAAAGTTCCTTCTCGGTCTTCATTGTCAGCTTCGGTAGGACCCTCTACGCCGAGTCCAACTAAGCATTTTGACGCCTCGTTCTCCAGGCAGGGATCGAAGACGGTTGCTGCCCGTCCCCTGAAGACAAGAGCTTCGATGAACAACCTATACAGGAAACCGTCTCTTCCATCTTTGGATAAACCATTATCGGGGGTGCCCCCTAGTCCTTCTCGGAAAGCTTCGCTTGCGTCCGCGAAGTCGTCTAGTACATCTGGAGACGGTCGCAACCTCTCAAGTGCCTCCACTGCTTCTACGGCGCTGACGGTGGACTCGATCGAGGAAGCGCCTGTATCCACAGCCCGAAAGTCGTCCGCTATGTTACGGGAACAGATCGCAAAGGCAAAGGCCGCGAAGCGTGCCGCATCCCGACAAGTCTCGGGGACCAAGATACCCGATGCTGAGGAAGCCCCCGTCATTCCCACAGACACCACATTTGACTTTGGGTTGTCTGACGATCCTTTCGGCCACCACAAATTCGAGGATGCGAACCGCAAGGTTATGCAAACGCGAATCAACACTGCTAGAACTACTGGAAGGCTTAACATTGCAGCCATGGGCCTAAAGCAGATCCCGACGGAGGTTTTAGAGATGTACGACTTAGAATCCTTGGATCGCGCAGGCAGTGCGTGGGCCGAAAGCGTGGATCTAACTAGATTTGTGGCCGCCGACAACGAGTTAGAGACGATCGACGACGCTATTTTCCCGGACGTTGATCCTAGCGATTTCGCTGACGAAGAGGATAGCGAAGGCAACTTATTCGGAGGATTAGAATCTCTGGATTTGCACGGGAACACGTTGATAGCTTTGCCTATGGGTCTGAGACGTCTCCAGTTGCTGACCTCCTTGAACTTGGTAGGTGTTTATTTCCCCTCAAACATCGTGTGCGATTCGTTCTAATAGGTAATCTGAGCAGGCGTCGAATAAGCTCACAAATAACTGCCTCGAGGTAATCTCACAGTTGACTACAATTCGGGACCTGAAGCTGGGTAATAATCTACTTTACGGCCGCATGGAAGACAGTTATTTTGCGAATCTGCAGAATCTTGAAATTCTTGACCTCCATGGGAACAATATTTCATCGCTCCCAGATGGTATCGACAAGCTAGAACGCCTCCGTATGCTCAATTTGAACGAGAATGCATTCGAGACTTTGCCATTTGAGGCTCTATCGAAACTTCCACTCACCGAACTGCTAGCCCGTAAGAACAAGCTTTCTGGAACACTCATTCGTCCCGGAGTCGAGGGCTTTTCGCAGCTTCAAATCCTCGATGTAGCGGCCAACCAGATACAATTGATAGCGGACAGCGCCCAGCCCCTTAAAATGCCGTCCCTCCATCAATTCACAGTGTCTATGAACCGTATTATATCGCTTCCTAATATGAGCTCTTGGACCAGTCTCCTTACCATCAACGCGGATGAGAACAGCATCACCGCTTTCCCAGATGGCTTCACGAGTCTTGAGAACGTGCGCCATGTTGACTTTACCAGTAATGATATTCGAGTTATACCTCCCGAGATCGCGAGAATGGACAGCCTTGCAATGCTGAGAATTACCGGAAATCCCTTAAGGGATAGAAAGTTCACGTCACTCACAACAGAACAGCTGAAAGATGCGTTGGCGGCGAGGTTAGAGCCGTTACATCAGAATGAAATCAGCAGTGTCGAGCAATTCGGAAATGGATTCTCAGTTGTTCCGCCTACGAATAGCGACGCAAACGCGAATGCCCCGATAAACGATGATGACGATGACGAGGGACGTTCAGACTATGATGACTTTGCTACGCCGCCGACCTCAGCGCCTCACTCTCCGGCTCGGTCGCGGTCACACACGTTGAGTAGCCAAACGTGGCCTATCAAGCCCGGCGGTCTACTCGACCGGTCGGACACACAATCATCTTCGTTGCATCCTGTTGTCTGCTCCAAGATCGCGGTAGCTCATACGATACGGGAGGTGCGACTTCAACGTAATACGTTCACTCAATTCCCGAATTCATTATCATTCTTCACCGACACAATCACATCGCTTTCCATGGCACACAACCAGCTTACAGGCGAGAGTTGGCTGACGGAGCCACTTGATCTCACGGCTCTTCGAGAGCTCTCTTTATCATCAAACTTTATCACCAGTCTTACTCCGCTTACCACGAACCTTTGCGCCCCAAACCTGCAAAAGGCAGATTTCTCGCATAACAGGATAGTCAAACTCCCGATCCTGCGAGAGTCTTTCCCTAGTCTCACTGTCTTGCTCATATCCAATAATCGGCTGGAAGACCTGGATCCCGAGGCCATCAAAGGAATGAAAGTGGTGGATGCGAGCAACAACGAAATTGCGCACCTGAATCCCCGCATTGGACTCTTAGGCGGCACAGGAAACCTTGAAAGATTGGAGGTTACGGGAAACCGCTTTAGAGTTCCTAGATGGAATGTACTTGAGCGTGGAACCGAGGCGACGCTCCGATGGCTCAGGGGCCGCGTCCCAGTTGCCGAGATGGCGGAATGGAGAGCAAAATCAGGCGAAGGTGAGGAGGAGGCGTTTAACGAGGTCGATTAATATTTAATAGATTGGAATGGTATACAGTAAGATGCAGGCTTGTTTCTTGTCCAGGCGTCCAGGGCGGTCACGACGATGCGATACCTCATCGGCGTGCTCATGTAGTAATAAAGATACCAGGCCGGCTTATATATTGAGGTTATAGGGGAGTTGGTTGAATTTCAGATTCGAGAATGCATACTCGTTACGGAGTTTGTTAAAAAGGGGGGAGGGGAGCAAAGGGGGGCAAGGGTAACGAAAAGCAGTCACACGTACTATACTAATAATGTATGAATAAGGAGTGCAAATACGCAACTACGATTCTTGCGAGGGAGTATGTTAGCAAACTGCGTTACCTGAAGGGAGATGGATTTAATAAGTGCGTCATGAGAACAGAAGATGGGTGATGTCAACATGATACCTAATGTCATCGTAGGGCCGGGTATTTATGGGGAGTTAAAGGTACCTGGTAGGTCTTACCTAAGGTAGTGCTCTGTGCTATGACCACCATGACCACCCTTGTAGCTTGCCCATCGGGTTTAGCGCATTCAGCCTTTGACTTTCAGTGCGGTGGGTCGTGCCAGCCTTCAGATTTAACGGATTCCTAGCAGGTGCGGGTCGCTATGTGGACGAACCCAGCAACCAATTGCTCAAGGTTTTCTGAACTTTTCCCGTCCACCGCACCACATCACACTTCTCCACTTCCACGCAAACGTCCTCGCTTCTTTTACCTCGCTCTTCTTCATCCACCACAGGCCTGATGGGATAGTCAACCCTTCTCTACTACCTCCACTCTCCCTTTCCTCCGACCGCCTGCGACCTCTTTTGATTCGATTCGAAAGAGCCTGTTGCATTGTGTAGAATAAGCTAGGCCGTCCGCTATCGGTTCCTGTCTAAGACGCCCACGCCCTCTCCACTCCCGTTGCGTGTCCAACTCTGGTCGCACACCGCCGTTATCATCCTCGAAAAACTTAGGAACACACTTCTAAATATTGAATAAGCTGTTCAAATAGTGTAGCAATCTAATCTCGAATACAACATGTCGGCAGACACTGATACCAACAACCCTCGTCCGAACGGCGTTGTAGAGCATGAATACGACCACGTTCCTTCGACTCCTCCCGGTGCCACGGCCATCCGCCATTCTTCATCACAGCAGTCCATTCCCTCTACCGAGGGCCCAAATTCACCTCCCGACCCATCCGCTTCATTCAAGACCGAGTCAAACGATGACCGCAACCCATCTTCTCAGGTTATTCCTTCATCCTTGACTCCACCTCCCTCGTCTCAGGTCCCCCAGACCAACGGCACTGCTGGCATGCCTCTAGGCCATGCTATCTCTCAGAGAGCTAACATGTTTTCTCCGCCTGCGACGACACTTCGAACCTTTGCGCAGGACGCCAATTCCATGTTGGATTTTGTCGCTCCAACGTCGGACCAAATCGTAGATGCCTCAGCTGAGGAACTTCGTACCATGGTCCAAGCGTGCCTTGCCGAAAATGCTAGGCTGAAAATGGAGACGGCTCACCACAAGCTCCAGTACAATCTCCTCAGCATGCAAGCTGACGAAGATGCGAAGAGAGCCGCGGTAGAGCACGACATGACCCGACGGGAAGTTGAGGTATTGCGTATGACGGAGAATTCCCGCCAGGCTCGGCGGGAGCTGAATGCTGCTGCTGAATCCACCCAGATCAAGTATCGTGAGCTCCAAGCCCAGTACGAGATCGTTGTGAAGGAGAACGAGGCCCTTCAAAAGCGCATCAAGGCAGCTACTAAGCTCATTCAGCAGCAGAGTGAGGAACGGGACAAGCTAACTCACGAGCTAGATACGGCTCTCAACCGCATCCGCGAGAACAGGGAACATTTTCACATGCTATGTAGCCCCGGTGGAATGTTCCACGGGGCTCTGACGCCCAAAACCCCAGCAGCTACTTCACCTCAGCAATATCGAGCAACGCCACGACAGACACCCAAATCCGCCCATCGGGATGTTCGCCATGACAATGACACCAACCAGGCTGGATTTGCCGCTCTCCTTCAGGCTTTAAGCCATGATAACAGTGCGCCGTCTACCCCGATAGCAGCCAATCGCCCGGCGCTGCGGGTACCTCCGCGGCACACCCGCGGAGTTCAGTCGCTATCGTCACTCCCCACCACGCCAACAGCGCGTGCTCGTGGGGATTACTCGGCCCTGTTGCCCTCGGTCGATCTAGTGCCGCAGACCGAACCACCGAACCGGTACGGGAGCAGTCGGTATAGCTTAGAGACGCCGGTGCAGAAGAGAGGGCGCCAAAGCCGAGAAAGCACCATCTCTGCTGACGATAACGAGGAGCTTGCCCGTGCAGCCCTCGAATCGGTGGCAGCGGCTACGCAGTCGTATATGTCGCAGGGATCTCGAGCTTCTCGGCGGAGGGAGGAGGACGAAGAGGTTTTTGAGAGCCAAGCCAGCCAAGCGGCATCCGAAATGCTTCGCCGCGACCCACGTGAGAGTTTCGAAGTTGCCAGCTCGGTCGGGTCCCGCGATGGCACGCCGGCACCGGCTGAGAAGTCTGCTAAGCTACAGTCGAAGCTCTTTGCCGGATTAAATAAGGCTGGGCTCGCGTCAGAGAAGCGCAAGTTCAGCGGTAGCGCTGAGAATAACGAGGGCCGGAGAGATGGCCTTATGAGTCCAGCGAAGAAATTAAGATATGGAGGTGGGAGTGAGGCTAATGGCCGGGTTGGACTGGGAATTCGCTATGGACAAGAGACTTAGGGAGCTCGGGTGACTTGTGATGATTCTTGGGTTTGGGGAATGGTTATGTCTTTTTTGGAGGCACGGAGAACGGCTTGGGTCGTTCGAAGTACTGTCCTCAGTTTGGACTCTGATGATGATGCCGCGAGGAATGGACGATGCAATGTATTATACCCCGTTTTGCTGTCACGGCGTTTAGCTCTGGTTTCATTTGGCGCTCAGAGCTGCTTGTATTGCACAGGACAGTACCTACATAGGAGGTAGGCATGCGCCAATGATGGAGGGGTCCTTGGCTTGATGGACTACACATACCCATCTGCCTAGGTAGGTAACTATGTAGGTATACAGTGGGCAAATTGATACATTAGCTCAACTATTGGGGTTCCCGTGCCTTCGTAAAACCAAGTTACATGCATACGTATACCTATCGTATTTAGATGCGTTGAGCGTACCTCCTGCATCACTGTCGTCCTAGTCGCAGTACCTAAGGCACACGGGGAGGATTAGGTAACGGCTTAGT
The DNA here is from genome assembly GCA_022578955.1 of Hypoxylon sp. FL1857. Classification (NCBI taxonomy): domain Eukaryota; kingdom Fungi; phylum Ascomycota; class Sordariomycetes; order Xylariales; family Hypoxylaceae; genus Hypoxylon; species Hypoxylon sp. FL1857. Next base: position 265,700 of record MU400410.1, read on the forward strand.
AGTACATGTGATATTAGTCCCTACCTGCTCCCGCCCCCTCAGCCCCTGTAAGGTTAGGTACCTTGTTAGAACCCCACACTACAAGGCGCGCCACTATGCTCCATGTACTCACTAGGTGGTATCTAACCCCGGCAGTTTGAATATTGCTTCTACACGTTCAACGCTCCAAACTTCCGGCTCTTTGCCCCGGGTCTGTGACCTGACCCTAGCTTTCTTTCCTTTTCTCCTTCTTTATTCTCTGGACACGTCTTTCGTGATACCCATTATAGAGTAACGTGAAACCAATTAGCAAACTAGGTACTTGAACTACTAATTACTTGCCTCCCTCCTCTCGCTTCTACATTTATATCACTCCTCTCCCCTCTCCCCTCTCCCCTGTCCTCCAGAAGCTCTCTCTTTTCGCTCAAGATGGCGCTCCCCAAGGGCCTCTCCTCCGTACTGGCCAAGTCCCCGTCTGACACCGTCATACTCTCCTCCTTGCGTACCCCTATTTGCCGCTCGTACCGCGGCCAGCTCAAAGACGCCTATCCCGAGGAACTGCTCTCTGTCGTGTTGCGTGCCACACTCGACGCTAATCCGAACCTCCCACCCGAAGCCATCAACGATGTCGCAGTCGGTGTCGTCTTGTCCGAACTCGGTGGCAGCAAAGCCGCCCGCATGGCCATGAACCACGTCGGTTTCCCACACAGCACCTCCCTGTACACCGTCAACCGCGCCTGTAGCAGTAGCTTGCAGAGTATAGCTGCGGTTGCCGCACAGATCCGCGGCGATATGATCGGCGTTGGTATTGCGGCGGGCATGGAGAGCATGACGAGAAACTACGGCTCTAAGGCTATACCTGTGGACTTGTGGCCTGAGCTGAGGGAGAGCCCGGTTAAGGATGCGAGGGATTGCATCATGCCTATGGGTCTTACAAGCGAGAACGTTGCGCAGAGGTATAAGGTTGGGCGCAAGGAGCAGGATGAGTTTGCTGTCGAGTCGCACCGCCGAGCAGCGAAGGCGCAAACCGAGGGCTTTTTTGATGACGAGATTGTTCCCGTGCACACGAGATTTCAGGAGGTCGATAAGCAGGGGAACAAGGTCGGCGAGGAAAAGCAGATCGTGGCCACCAAGGATGACGGCATCAGGGCCAATGCGACGCTTGAGGCGCTCGCAAAGCTCAAGCCTGCCTTCAAGGAAGACGGCGCGAGTACCGCTGGTAATTCGAGTCAGGTGAGCGACGGGGCCGCCGCTACACTACTCATGAGACGCAGCACAGCGACAGAGCTCGGCTTGACGTCGAGCATCATCGGGAAATTCGTGGCTGCCACGACTGTAGGTTGTGCTCCCGACGAGATGGGCACCGGGCCCGCGCTAGCTATACCGAAGCTTCTTAACCAACTCGGCATTGAGGCGAGGGATGTGGACAGGTGGGAGATCAACGAGGCCTTCGCTAGCCAAGCTATTTACTGTGTGAGGGAGTTGGGCTTGGAGAAGGACTGGGAGCAGGGCAAGGTAAACCCCGATGGAGGCGCCATCGCGCTCGGCCACCCTCTTGGAGCCACGGGTGCGAGAATGACGGCCACGTTGGTGCATGGCTTAGGAAGAAGCGGAGGGGAAGTTGGCGTAGTGAGCATGTGTGTCGGTACCGGGATGGGCATGGCTGGCCTGTTCGTCAAGGAGTAAATGGGGCCGAGGTCGGCCTTTGTACATATAATGACAATGATACCTCAATGTAGGGACGAATCGAAATACGCATACTTCCAAATCTCTCGGGCCATCTTTGTTTTGAGAGATTCCGTTGACAAAGAATATAGGAGCAGCAAGTGTATAATGGAGATCGGTAAAACAAGACGGGCAAGTCAGTTAATCCGCATTCAGGTGTACTTTCAAGACTGCTTCCGGGCAAATACACACGAGGGGCTATCAATGGATCTTCTATCAATAACAGTTATATGCGCTTCAAACAGCAGCGTGGCAGCTCTAATGACCGGTCATACGGTGCAACCAAGGCTCTTACGAGGGAAATCCCCAAAGCTAGCACACGCTTAGATAATTTACGTACGCTTCCAAAGCCTGCTCACATCATAACATAATCAGGGCCAAACTTCCACAGCATCGATCAAAAGAGATAGGGGGCCTAAAAAGAGCGGAACAATGATTTTCTTCATCATTACCGCGTCCTTCCTCTGGTGGGCCACTCTGGCCAACTTCGTCCTCCGCGACTACGATTTACTCGTGAAGACTACGCGCATAGCGACCATCATCTACCTAGTCGTATTCGGATTGTTCAGCGCCGAGGTCCTACGCGAGGGACTCATCGTTCTCGGCTTGGAAGAGCTACAGTGGAGATTCAGACTCATGTGGATGTTATGGTTCGCACTGGTTATCGCCGGCATATTGTCCTGGCCGTACCTAATACTGGCCACATTTGGGGCGTTCGGCATCATCAACATTCCTGAGGTGAGGATGCTACTGAATCATGGGTTGGTTCAGCTAGGGTGGCTCGATTTCATTTATAATCCGATCTGGTTCGTCGTCTCGAGGGTGTTGTGGCCCTTTAGTATCTCAGATCTAATTATCGCAATTGGGGGGGACGAAACGTTCATAGGAAGGTACATAAGGGGTTCATGGGCATACGGGCTTGCAGAACACATTCCATGGTTCGAACCTGTTTCGCAAAGGTTGAGGGAGTTGCAAAGGAGCTGGTAAATTGGGTTTCCTGGGCGGACAACTAGCCGATGATAAAGGGATTTGTTGTAATAGGAGCAATTGAGTGATGGGCATCGCAGGTATATACCAATTCAAGGTAGATATATCATAATTCGGTTACATAAAAGGGGCACCTGTTGCCCTAGTGAGACGTCCAGCTGTCAAGTTGGCTGGTAGGTTAGTTAATGAGTCATAGACAGCTGGACAATAAATATATAAAGCCTGTTACGGACGAGGGAATCTTGATATAATGGAGTGCCCGTCACGATGCCTCTTCCTTTATTCACACAATGAATTTCGCCCTTCAACTAGAGTTGAAGTTGTTAAGGGTATATCATCGGGCTAGTTCTAATTTTCCCCTGAGAATACTCGTTATTTCAACAGGTTAGAAAAAGATGAGGCAAAATTGAATCGAGAATTGCATTCGCATAATTTGCTAACTCATTACCTAGAAAAGTGTAATTCGGGAATGGAATGATTGAATGATGAAAACCTTCGCATAGCAGAATTCGTAAATCTCGCCCAATCCAGCAAAATGCTTCCAGTAAAGACACCCATTAATCCCTAGCAAGTGTAATAAACGATCCACGATGGTAGATAGTAGCTAATAGCTCAGGTCCCCTATAGGAGCCAATATTCCTTCTGGAAAATGCAATGAGAAATGATGTTGCCACGCTGAAAGCAGAGCTCAGTGTAGATTCAGATTGGAAGGTTATGACAGTTTCGGAGTTGGTGCTGCAGGATTAGGTAGGAATCCCAGTCTAGTGATTTTAAACACCACTGCCATCCCTGTATTATGAAGAGTTCTCGGCATCAAAGCCCATGATATACTCTGCTCCGTCAAAATCGCTATCATGATTCTTCAGATATTCGTTGGGAATCCGAGCGTCCTCGATACTCATGCTGAGATCTTGGGTGGGAACCCTCCATTCGAGATCCCATTGGACTAAGGTATTCCGAACGTATTGCTGTAGTGCACGTTTGTGGTCGAGCGCTTCCTCCACCTTCACCTCAGGCTGGAGGATGTTGTCTAGCAACGCGTTAATGTATGCTCTGACCTCATCGATGGCTAAGACAGTTATAGATCCGAGCTCATCCGGGAATTCGTTCAATTTCACCTCCAACTCATTGCTCAGCGAGTCGAAAGCATCTTTATGCATCTTCGGGCCGCTTTTCGAGGCAAACCTCGATATTATATCCTGTCGCCTTGCGAAGGAACCCGTGCCTAGTTTTGTCAATTATTAGGTATTCAAAAGGAAAACTTTTAACTAGGTACTAGATACCTACCTTTTTCTTTCAACGCCGCAATAAAAGTTGGCTCCCATCTCTTCTGGATCGTCGCCACCAAGTTCGGATGCACATGAGACGCATTCTTAGAAATGGCTGATAGTGCCAGTTGGACTTTGTCTTTGATCCGTTCCTTTATGGCTTCGAAACCAGGAACAATGGAGTCCAGAAACGACACAAGTTGGGGAAGATGTTTCTCGACTATAATCCGTAGTCGCTTAAGAAAATCTTCCCACGTAGTGTCAACATCTTTAGAAGCCGGTTCCCAAAGTCCGGGTATGTCATGGTTGAGTGCTTCGTTCCAATCTTCGACGATCGTCTCTAAGAATACATCCGAACTAACAGACGGTAAGCAGACCACCAAGAAAGTCATAGAACATGGATCCTCTTACATATCTTCCATCCAGTGATATTCGATGTGCTTCTGGCCCCCCTTGCCGACGAATTTGCCGCCCATGCGTTGGATATTTGCCTGATAAGTTAGCCAATGCTGCTTGACTTTTGAAGCCTTGTCGTGATTCTTATAAGACCAGCCTTGTGCAATGCTTGTGCACCCTTTGGCCCAGTCATTCAAGGACGCCCCACGATCTCGAAGCGGGTTCTTCTTCTGGACAGATTTATTGAGTTTCAACCAGCTACAATTAAGACACTGTGACCAATTTAGTAAAAGGTGGAGGGGTATAAGGGTGAAGTAGGAGAACGAACCTTTTTCATAGGCTCATAGATACTCGGAGTAAGTGCAATCTCAACCCACGCTCTGTCAATAGCCAATGAACTCTGACTCCACTCTTTGTTGGACCATGCTTGGATCACATTATAGAGGCTGTGAAGATCATGTAGAAGACCATTGACATGGTCTTCCCGCTCCCGGAAGGTTGAATGCCGTATCCATTCCGCCAAGCTAGGAAATCCCGAGTATTGGCGGCTAGGAAACGCACTTAACGGTTTCCAATAGGCAGTAGAACTGATTGGAAATACTGATATTTGACTGTCATATACAGCTTTCAGTTGGCCCTGGTGCTTAGAAGCCATTCGTATCTGGCGCTTTTGAAAGTCTTGTCGGATCCGTTCTGTGAGAGACCTGTTTCTCTCCCGTACGCAGAGGAACTCGATGTGACCATCGATATCGTGGATTTCTTTCTCTAGTGCTCTAAATGCACCTTTGTGCTCTTTTACACTTGCCATTGCTTCACTTCTCATGCCCATGGCCCGGGCACGATCAGATTCTGTTGCGGGAATATCTTTCTTATCAACACCTATAACAAATTGTCAGTTCTAAAGGGAGCACATTGGAAGGTAATGATAAGATTACCGTTGATAGATTTGCGCAGTTTGCTGACTTTCTTCTCAATAGTTCTGTAACTTGCGATGCGCTTCGATAACACCTTCTCAGCATTATAGAGCTCCTTTCTACTCTTCTGAACTTGCGACTCCAGTGATTTCCGCTGTTTGAGAAGACCCTGCAGCTCAGAGCTTGATTTGGCCCATTTCTTTCTAAACTCCGACTCTTTGGTGATGTCGTCGGTTTTCGAGAGAACGACACAGAAAGCGTCTGCATGAAACTTGCCGTCTAACTTCATTCGAAGCTCCTGGTGACTTGATATCAATTTCACAGCGGTAGTGTCATCCGCAGCCCGACAAGCGGGAGATACGATAAGGGTGGCAGCCAACTTCGGAAAGTATCTCTCGGCAACTGCGGCACGACTCTCGATCGAGTCGGCCAGTCCAGGTAGGTCAACCAGAACAACGCCGTTGCGAAGGATGTCTGACTTCACTAAGATCTCCACTTCATCTATGAGGGGCCAAGCCGAGAACTCAGAGCCCTCTTCGTCATGATTTGCGCTAGATGAATCCATGTAGGGTCTGATCATCTCTGAGAACTCATCCGGGTCACCACTGTTGAGTTTTTTCGTCGTTCCAAGGACATTACAAACAGCCCTATTTGAAGCGAGAAGGCTCTGGGTTGTCATGCCTTCGAGCTCACTCTCATCAAAGCCAAACACTGCGGTAATCAATTCTAACGTTGGCTTTATAACTGAATTCGCAACTCGGAGCGCATCATAGTCCTCCTCTGTCTCTGATAGTTCTGCTTCAAGTGCGTTTCTAGCCTTCAAGTCCTCGATGAATTGATCCAGTTGCTTAATCAGGCCCCCCTTATCGCGAAAAGTGATATTTGCTTGGAACTTGTAATCATCCCTATCGTCATCATTGTAGGCGATTTTGCATGGTACGGCCGTAGCGGCCTCCTGATTGTTCGTAGGCAAGAGTTCATTGAACCCGATCAAAGCGTTGAGAGCCGACGTCTTCCCGCTACCGGTCGGTCCAGCGACGCCAACAAGGACGCTGAATTTTTTGTGGCGATTGGAGAGGCTCTCTAAAGATAATGTTAGCCGAGTTATTTCATTTGCTATGGCATACATGCCATGATTCCCAATCCATTTTTCTAAGACCTCACGTCCTAGAGCGATCGAACCCGATGTGTATCTCGAGTACCTAGAAGCAGAGCCTAGGAACCTGCGGAACTCGTCAAGAAGCTGCTCAGAGTGCCTAAGCCCGACCTCAAAAGCTTTCTCCTTAATCAGGATCCTCCTCTTCCCCTCAGAGCCCTCACATGAGTTCCATGCGTAAAGGCTCTGTCCTTGAGGTTCAACCATTGTGTTGGTAATAGTAACTGCAGCTGAAGCCATCTTTTTGCGACCAGAATTGAAGCCTAATGTATTCAACCGTTGAGTCTACTATCATGGGAGACTGGGACGCTATAGTTCGAGAAGTGCGTTTTCCATTCGGATGGTATCTGAAAGAAATAATGGGACGAATGATCATAGGCGATAAGAATATTTTTCTGTTAGGCGTCGACGGAAGGGTACCTGGAGAGGATCAACAAGGTAGCCCTGAGGTCTCTGCTTCAAACTTTGCTAGAGACGCCAGATAGGCAGATAAAAGGAAGGAATGGGCCTGATGAACTAGGCTGATATTAGCAACCCCGATCACTAATGATGATAGGTCAAGCCACTATCACCTATTCCAGTATTCACTGAGAAGATAGTACTGACTTGAATCAATGACGCAATAGATAGAAGAGTGTAAAATGTAAGGATGGGATTGAATTAGAAGATATTGTATAGTTGAATTTGCAATGTGTGTAGGATGTGTGAATGATTTATGGACGATACTGGCAGCCGTCTGGCCACAGAGGGAGTTGAGAATGCAAGGTCTTGAGAAAGAGCGGCGGTGCAAGAAATGTGCTTGATATAGGGTAAGGAAAGCGCACTTACTAAGCTAAAACGGCAGGTACCTACAAGTATCAGATTAATAGCTTCCTTGCCTTCTGGTTTAGTATTTTGGGATACGGGCTGGGAGAAGAAGAAGAAAAGGGGAGGATAAGGTGACAATAGTTGAGCTGGTAAAAGTTAGGCTGTGATGTGATTTCCGGCCTTCAGGGCTGGAGACTAGAATGTTGGATGAATAAGTTGAAACCGGCGTGGTAGTTTAGTGGTGGTAGTTCTTCACGGCGGCTGATGCATGGTAGAGAAGGTATGGTGGTACAGTGAGGTGGTGATAGTGTTGAGACTGAGGCAGTAGCCTAAATAATGAAAGATCGCCTTGCGATTGGGGGGTAGGGGGGAGCGACGACTTCCTGTTAAGAGACAACAACATATACTACGAGTAGGCCTCGTATATCCTAATCAGGTTATCGAGTTCCAATAACTACCTCCTAACATACCTACATACCTCACATATTACCTACAAAAGTACTCAGTCCCCTCAGAAGATATAGAGCGGTGAGGCTGACTCGCGTACCCGTCATTGTATCCTATCATATATACCTCCTATCCTCCACAATATATACAAGATGGACAGCAGAACTACTGGTACTAATACGCCGAGGAGGCGCTTTTGAAAAGCGATCATTGATTCAAGGACGGCCAGCGACCCCTCGCTCTCCACGCATCTCCTCCAAAGACCACGATGATCCTCCGGAAAATGTGGTAAGTTGTTCTGGATGCAATAGTCGCACCAGAAAATTCCATAGCCGCCGTTGCATTCAAGAGACGGACTAGTTGATGCTATACCAAGGGTGCTTGCTATTCTCTCCATATCGACTACATGGTCCTCGTTCGCTGAAGGTTCTGGTGGGCGGTGTTTTCGGGGAATGGGCCTACTTGGCTTTGGCTTGATAGTGGCATAGCTAGCACTATCTGAAGACTCCAACAGAGGAGTTAATTGAGTAGTCGCCATGAGCGTGACTAGAATTTGAGATTAATTTCATAGACTACAGTGGAAGTGCAGTCGGTCGGTTTTGGATAGGTGATCAATTGCCCGCGGTAGCCTATCGCAGTCTGTAGAACAAGCAGGTAAAATGGGACACACAGAATACAATACTATTGTTACTAGGCTATAGGGCCTAGCATACCTCTTATTATGAGAAACCGCAAGTAGTCTTCGCATCCTTGCTAGGATCTCCCCGTGATGTAAGTGGTAATGCCTTGTCTTAGGAACAAAGCCTGCACGTCATTCAGAGAAATTGGTACAAAAGTGCTTTAATAGGTCTAGCCATGAATACAAAGACCTATTGAGATGTATGTGAAGGATTTCAGTTTAATTGCTTTATATTATCAGAAAAGTTAATTTCTTAGCTGGCCTTTTCAAGCCATGCGGCAAACGACGCGTTAACCAGCGAAATGCAATGGAATGAGCGAGACTAACGGGAGAACATATACAGTAGGAACTCCAGGATCCAGCTCAATACCTTCTAGGATCAGAATATGCGACTCGAACAAGACAGGTACCCACCTAGGCAGTCTTTGGGGCTCGCAATCTGGGTGCGAGATTCTACCCAAGCCTGGCCTTGGGTTATTAATCACCAACTAAAAGAATGAAGCCATCGCTGAAGACGCGCTTGGAGGTCTTTGTTATGGCGAAAATTAAAGGCATCGTCAGCTAAAATTGACTGGTTATGCGATTATAATACCCAACTAGTTACAGGCTCTAGCGGACATTACGCGCCCCTTTTAATGATAGGGGTAACATAAGATATAGGTTTGGATCTTCAGGCGCCTACCTAAAAGTGTTTGAACTCTTGGGGCTACAGTTGACATATTGAAACAGAGGTTGTCAGATCTTTATGATCCTTCACTTAGAGGTACCTACTGTTTCTGTGCACTAATTATCCACGTCCCGAGTCTAATCGAGCTATTACTGTTATTAGAACTACCGCTATTGCTAGATCCTTGAGGACCAATACTTCCTAATGACCTTCCAGGCCTGTTCGTCGTCTCTCTCTTGTTTCTTGGCGTCCTTGAGCAGTTCATCAAAGGCGCCACTCTGATGTTTGTCCTCAAGCTGTAGAATAAATTCTTCTATCCGTGTCGATCCGGCGGGCCGCGGACCGCGCAGATCACGACCCAAGAATCTCCAGGCTAGATCTACGAGCTTGCTCTCATCGATCGGGTTATCCCTAAAGTTGCAGAGTTCGGTCAGGTAAACAGCCCAGTCTTGAAACCTCCGCCCGTCGGCCAAGTCGGCGACTGTAAAGTAGCATGTGTCCTCGCTACTTAAATGGTTCATCCTCATCTCGTATTTCAACCAGGACTTTACGTCTGGTTCACCCTTCAGTTGGACGTTGGGACTGCTGCCTTGGGCGTCAAGAGCCTCGCGGCTCTGCCTTCGCCAGTGCCTGTCAATGAGGTACAACCGCCGCCACGCACTTTCGCTGAGAGCCTTGATCTCATTTATCTCTTCTAAGGGAGTAAGATTCCGGCCCCTTTCAGGTGTATTTATGTCGTCGACGGTCGCATCGAGCGTTTGCCGAATGCCTTCCTTCGCAATCTTACCTGCCCGACATTCCAATTTCAAAATGGACTGCAACACGCGGGTTAGGTTCCTTCGAGTAGAGAATACAGCGTTAGATATTTCTTCCTCCTGGGCCTGCTCATAAGTCAAGTTCCCTGGTTCTTCCACGAGATCTCTACCCATCTCCGTGTTATTGTTTCTGACCTCATCAGCAGTGCCCTGTCCTGTGGATGCAATGATTCCTTCCCTTAGCAAGCCGCCCCAGTTAGGATTGGAATAGTTACGATGGACTGACATCTGGCCCTCTTCGGGGCCATAGAGCTCGGAGAGCCTAGGAATATCTTTCCATACGCAGACATCATCATCTTCTTCGCTTTCATCCGACAAGTAAAGAGCATGATAAGGTCTGGCATCGTAGCCCGAAGTCCTTCCGTTATAGTCCCTATTCATATTGTACGTATAATTACCAAGTCGGTCGGCATAGATGGCAAATATGGATAAAGTTCCAAGGCCTTGCCCATCCATCTGCCCACCACCCAGGTCGGCTTGATATACCACGCTCTAGTTAACCCCTTCCTTTGTCTAGGCTAGAGCCAAAGACTGCCAATATCTATTGATACGAACAAGGCTATTCAAAGAGATGAACACTTCGCATTGTTTAGCTTTGTCGACACCGCTTTAGAGATTAGAGCAGTAGTAGTGCCGCTTTATGATAGCGCAGATCAGTCAAGTTTCAGGCATCACCGGCATTGCTTCCACGATGCGAATACACTCATTTCCCCCATTATTCTCTATCATGTTCACTGGAGACCATTTCCTCCTGGGACCCTAATGACTGAATGGATGTTTGGCTTCATGACAATCTGATAATCCACCCATCGCCCTCTGGCTCCCCTACTGCATTACTACCACCCCACAAGATGACGTTTCGTCCATCAGCTGTCACATCGTAGCCGAATGAGCTTCGCGGTCCGGGGTGCACCTTGCCTTCATGCGCCTGAAGGTCGCCCGGCGGTTGCACCTCGACCTCAGCCCAGCTAGAACCTCCAGCATCGGCGCCAAGCTTCGTACGGATTTGATCCTTGATCTTGGCGGGCTTAATCGCTTCTTTCACGCTTGTTGTCGCCTTGACTTCCAGATCGCTGGACGGAAGTTGGAAGGTCCACAGATCACTCCATTGGAGCAAATCGCTTTTCTCTGCTTCGCCCTTGCGATCGCCGAAGAAATAGAGTAGATAGTTTCGCCCATACCCAGTCGTGACGGGTACTAATCCGCCATTTGATCGCGGTCTAGGTCCAGGCGTTAACGGGTTCGTAGGAAAGGAGATTGTCTGCCATGTTGGAGGCTCCTCGGCATATAGCTTGATGTCCATATGATGCACCTCGCTGCTTAGGGTATTGGAGCTGGATATTCCGTACAAAGTATCTCCCATAATCGCGGCGCTCGCCATGACGGCGGGAGTATGAGGCAGTTGGTTCCACGTTCTAGTGAAACAGTTGAAATGCCAGACGTCAGTCAGCGCCTTAGACTTAGAGTCTTTCCCCCCAAGCAGAATGAGATTGCCATTGTGAGCAAGTAAAGCTCCATCGCTTCGCGAGGGTGGCACTCTTTCTGGATGGCTGGCGGGCTCGAGAGTTTCCCACGAGAGTTTCTCTGTATTATACAACCAGATCTTAGCGCCCTCCTCGAGGACATGGCCGGTTCCACTACAACCTCCATACACGGCGACGTGGCTGTTCAAGGCACAGGCCGAATGCCTGGTCCGTGACACCGGCACCGGGCCATCCTTTTCAGACGCAATGGCCGGCAGGACCCGGTACTCAGGTGTAGCATTGCTCGCTGTCGGCAATGCCACAGAATGAATATTGTTGGTAGCAAGCTCTTGCTGGCTGGTCTGGCCGCCGAATATGTAAGCTTTGTCGCCAACCACGGTGAGGGTATGATGAGACCTGATGAGCGAAGATCTTGAAGCGTCATCTGAAGTAGATCCAATTTGTGTAAATGTCGCCTTGAGAGGCATGGTAGGCTTCGCTACGGCGTACCCTGCCGCCCCAGCGTAAATGCTCGTAGAGACGACCTCCTCGGCTGCCCATACTCCTGCTACGACTTCCGCCATTGTCCTTCCGGTTTTCCAGTTTTCTACCTTCCCGAGTGGCCTTGTCTCGCGACGTTTCCCCTTAGCCCTCAAATTTGATAAAAATGGCTGCTTTACAGAATTGAGTCTCTTTGAAACTACGACGTCAAGGTGAGACGGAGGGTGAATATGATGACGTATTATCGATAATAATACTCCTTGCAAGGGCTTGGGGTGGGCTTGAGCAGCTGTGACGCAATACTCGATGTAATAGGTACCGGTACCTCTTGGCATCCATGGGTATTCCCGTACCTGCATTAGCGACCTCAGGTTGGGTGTGGGTGGGTTGGCGGGGGTTGAAGATGTGTGAGTGGGGGTGCCTACCCCTATGAGGTCCCTTGTCATCGGATACGGAACAAGGTTTTCCCTTTTCATGTGAAGAATTTGGACACCCTCAGATGGGGATATCACGTGATCATTCCACGGTCACTAAATACGCTTTGAACCTCACATGTGACCACGAGCACCAGAATAACCTCCAATATAGCTTATTATAGCTTATCTCACTAGTTTTTGTATCCTTCGTGTATCGAGAGAAAAACCAGCTTTTTACAAATTGTCGTGTGCCTCAGCTACCTTACCTAAAGAGTCAAAGACAGCCCGCCTCCTCTGGGGCGTCAAACATCCCCCCATAGAGGTATCGACTAAAAATGGGCTCTTCCGACGAGGAGAATGAACGTCTCGCACATCCTGAGTTTTGGGATCAACGTTACGCTCAAGCCGAAGGCGACCGGCCCACTCACGAGTGGTTCAGAACTTTCGGCGACCTTGAGCCTTTTTTCGACCAGAGGCTTTTTAGAACGCGAAACCCCGACGCAAATCCGAAACTCTTACATCTAGGCTCAGGAGACAGTGTACGCCTCTCAAATCGAAAAGCCTTGGTGGGTATCGGGAACAGCACGGATTGGCTGATATCATCGACAGGACGTGCCTGTGGGGCTCTGGGGAAAAGGCTACAAGAATCAGCTATGTGTCGACTTCTCAGCCGTCGTCGTGGATATTATGTCCAAGCGACACTCCAGCATGAAAGGTATCGAATGGAAGCACGCCGATGTCCGTCACTTAGATGACCTTCCTGAGAAGTCGATAGACGTCGCCTTTGACAAGGGAACGTTGGATGCTATGATCCATGGGAGTCCATGGAGCCCACCCGACGATGTGAAGGAGAACACTAGTCAGTATATCCGCGAGGTAAGCTAGGTGCTTGACCCGTCTCCGAGATTGGCCGTCTTTCGTGACAAATGCTGGTTGATTTTAATTTCGAGTTTCGAGGAAGATAGCTAACCCGAGATAGGTATATCGAGTTCTCAAGGATGACGGCGTGTTCCTTTACGTAACATACCGGCAGCCACACTTTATAAGGCCTCTACTAAACTGTGAGGGAACTGACTGGGAGATTGAGATGGATATTCTTGGCGATGGTGCCAGCTCCTTTGCTTACCATGGGTTCTCCTTGACCAAAAAATCTTGACATGCTCTGCACAAGGTCCGCTGAGACTCACATAAGCAGTCAATTCTCAGAAACCACACCAATGACTTGAATACGTACAGAATTTACTGTTAAGAGCTTCCTTGCTAAATTGGTCCTTCTCAACCCCTCGGATACGGAAAGTCTTTGGAAACGACGCCCCTGAGCGATAACCAACCACTGGATGAGGAGCTTGGATATCACTGGGAAGCCGGGTGAACTTAATACCCGAGCTTTACAGATCTATCCCAGAGGCTTTCCCCTGCTCTGCGCTCTATACCTTTAAGCCAAGGAGACCATCTGTTAAAGCCTTGGCTTCTCATGTTCATACCCATTACGGTACCTAAGAGTAGGTAGGCAGATCTCTACAGGAAAGAGGTAGGGTGGGCTTGTAGCAAACTTTGAAGCCTACACACTGTCAAACCCAGGTTTACTACACTCAGTGCTAATCTTGTAAAATCTTACCATTCAATGTTTGCTAGTATCCTGAATAACGAAGAAGTCGATCCCAATTGCCTTAGAAGTTGATTCTCTATGAGTATACCCCTTGACATTCGCCTAACCGCCACCCTCTCGCGCCCCTTCTTTTATTCGTCTAGCCCCAATTTTTGGCCTGTTGAAGTAACCAAGTACGTCGCTAGATCTCTATAACCATCGTGGTATCTGCTACTCTCGCCCCTAAACACCAGGGTCACATCCACACCTATGGCTCGCCCCAGATTTCATCGGCGATCTGCCTCACCAGCGACAGCTTTTTCTTCTCATCATCTACTGTTAGAGGATACCCGGTTTCGTGTGTGCTGAAGCCGCATTGTGGACTAATGCAGATGCTCTTCAGAGCTTCCTCTCGGGTTTGTCCTCTCCCCTCCGCCACAAAGTCCGCCGCCCTATATATGCGCTCCTTTGTGGTCTCCTTGTCCTCTAGTTGCGGTAATTTTGTGCTAATCACACCGACGACGACATACTTGTTCTTGGGTAGGTACCGTAGGGGTTCGAAGCCGCCGGCTCGCTCTGTATCATACTCGAGGTAGAAAGTGTTAACATTGAGCTCCTCGAAAAGCTTCTTTGCGATGATATCGTAGGCTCCTTCGGCAAAATGTCTGCCGCCAATGAAGTTTCCTCTGCACAGGTGGATTCCTGTGTGGAGGTCCGCAGGTAAACCGCTAATCGAGTCGTTGTAGAGCTTGATATAGGCGTCGAGAAGGTCCTCCCATGTCCCAATGTTGTCCTTATCTTCCTCCCACCCCTTGCGGAAGTCTTGCGAGCAAAAGTCTGCGTTAGGTGTCAGTTACATGGTGAATTATAAAGTGTCTAATGTGCAGCCCAACAAAGTAAACTTACAGGCCATCCCGGGGTCGTCAAATTGGACATTTCGCAGCCCGGCCTCGTATAGCATTTCTAATTCAGCCTTGTAGACCTTGGCTACATCCGCGAAGTAGTCAGCATCATTGTTGTAGGCTTCTTTAGTGTAAGCTCGCCCTTGCTTATATCTCATGTGGAACCAAGACGGTGCAATCATGGTGAGCTTGATATTCCCCCATTCGCTCTTGGGAACGAATTCCTGGACCAGCCGAAGCTCGTTCAAGTTGGAGACTGATTTGCTTGGGTTATGCGAGAGCTTGCTCCCAGCGATGACCGACTCTCCAGGGAAAACTTTCCTGTCCTTCTCGATCAAACTCACAACGTCTGGGTGATACAGCCGAAACATGCTAGCTTCGGCATCTTGCAGGCGTATAGTACCCTCAATCTCGTCCCATAAGAGACCCCAGAACCGCGTCCGATTGTATTCCCCCGAGTTGACAGCCTTAAAGCCCAAGTCCTGCTGTAGCTTTACAACTTCGCCGACGGCCTTCTTCTCGATTGCCGGTAGTCCGGCATCCTCTGCCGAGATGCCCTTGTCCCGGATGGCCGCACGCACTTCAAGTAGCTCATTAGGTCGTAGTAATGAGCCCAAGTGTTCGGCGCGAAAGGGAGGGGCCATCTTCAGCTAGTACAAGTGTAAGAGAATTTCAGAACTGCAACTATCCAGTTCAATCTCTCGGCCCTTACTTGTTATGTAATATGACAAGATAGGGGGGGCTATGGAGCCTTTCGCTTTTGCAGTAAATAATATGATAATTTGAACGTATAGGATACCAACTCGCTCAGCGAGGAGACTAGCTATCAGGTCTCTTTTTTGTATAGGGCAGGAAAGAAAGAAATTCTGGGGTCCCATCGATAAGCTGGCTCTTCGCCCATTGCCACGGTCTTATGGATCCTCCTAAGAGTCTCTAGCGTGGGATGCGGTGCGGGGAAGGAGGGTGAGATGATCATGTACACTGAGGCAATAACCAACCCGATATTCAGATTGAATACGACAGCGACCGAATCTGCGGATACTACAGGGGTATAGTAGGGCAAGCGAGTCGGAGTTACGAAAGGGCCCGCTTTCGCTTCAGTCAAGCTAACGCGTATTAGTCCCTTGTCTGACAACGAGATGGTCTGTTCAATGTTACTCTGAACGATGTGGGATACTTCGGTAAAGATAGCGAGAATCGAATCAAGCTACACAGGACAGCATATGTTCCTGCTAGACTAGATAACTATGATGATAGCACCCTCCGAGAACCACCAAGTACCCATCTTGTGAGCCATATTCTCGTTCTGTTTTACATCACAGAACATCATATGCTCGTGATACTGGCACGCTTGCATGGTTTGAAGTCGATAAGACCTCTTTTCTGGAAGGAAAGGAAAGTAGGTGAAGATTCAGCCTCATTTCAATCTCTGGAAATTAATATCCACCTAATTATGATGAGCTCTACTGGCTAGGAGTTGATCCGAAAATTGACGATGTTACATCGCGGGATAGCCAAGTCAACTGAAACTACAGCTGGTTTTAAGTATAGCTCATCATTACCTCTGTCGTCGACACACAACAGCGACTAGAACGAAGAACATGGACATCAATTCGCTGGCAATAATGCGGTGTTGGAATAGCAAAAGGCGGACGCAGGGAGATGAGGGAATGTGATTTGCACAGAACCCAACCCTTATGTAAGGGAACATCCAGGCTAAGTTAGCAGGTCAGCAAACCAGAATCCCACCCGCTGCCAGACTACGAGCCAATATCCCTCACTATTACAACTTCAGTCTCACAAACCACTTGGAAATAAAGGGACTCGAGAAGGCGCAGGCGATAGAAGAGAAGATATCAAATCACAAAATAGTCACAAGATGTAACACGCACATACAAAATAACACATGAAGAAAATAAAAACCAGAACACAAACGTGAAGCACAATAAAATAACGTTCGTAATCATGTTCACACGGCACACGTATTGACAACGGCCAAGATCTTTAAATTTACAAGCTGTCATGAACATAAATGGTATATACCCAAGCTATGATTACACGTCCTCGCTTGCTTGTCAATGAAACATTACAGATTAGAAGACTTCCCGCCCATGCATGTATCTACACAAATGCTAACCCCTTACATAAGAGCGACGAAGGCACCAACGATGGCGAGGGCACCGGCGACACCACTGCTAACCTTGGCGGCACCAGCAGTGGGGATAGGGGTCTCAGCAGGCCCGGTGGGGTAGCTGGGAGCGGTAGGGTAGAAAGAGCTAGCACTGGGCTGGTAGGTGCTCAGAGTAACGGGAGTAGAGTAGCTGGCAGTGCCGTTGGAACCAGCCGGGCCAGTTGGGTAAGGAGGCACCGAAGTGGGGTAAGGAGCCGGGCTGCTGCCGCCAACGGGGTAGCTGCCGGTAGGACCAACAGCAGGGTAGCTGGAAGGAGCACCAGCTGGGTAGCTGGCAGAAGCGCTGCCGGCGGGAGCGCTGGAGCCAGGAACACCACCGGCAGGGTAGCTGGCAGAGGGGGAGCCAGCCGGGGCAGTACCAGAGGGGCCTCCAGCGGGGTAAGAAGCAGAGGGACCACCAGCGGGGTATGAGGCGGAAGGACCACTGGCAGGCGAAGAAGCAGACGGGCTACCAGCCGGCTGGGTGGCGGAAGGAGAGCCAGCAGGGTAGGTGCTGGAAGCAGCGCCAGTGGGAGTAGCAGTGCTAGGAGCAGGCTTGCCACCGGTGGGGTAGGGAGCAGTAGGGACGTTGGTGGGAGGAGTGAAAGTCGAGGCACCAGAGCAAGGGACGAGAGTCACGACCTTCTTGGTGACAGTGACAGGAGCAGCGGGCTTGGTGTGCGTAGGCTTGGGCGGGGCAGTGATAGCCTCGGTCTGAGTAGCAGGGCACACAGTGGTGTAGACGGTGGTCTTGATCAGAGTGGCAGTAGTAGCGTAGCCAGCCGGGCAGTTAGGAACAGAGGCAGCACACTGGGTGACAGTGAAAGTCTGGGTGTTGGTGACAGTAGAGGTCTTGACACCACCGGCAGGGGCGGAGGAAGTAGCAGCAGCAGTCTCAGAAGTGCCAGTAATGCTAGCAGAGCCGGTCTCAGCAGGGCCAGTGGGGTATCCAGTGACGGAGCCAGAGCCAGAAGCGGCGCCAGAGGAAGAGCCGGCACCGGAGCTGGTAGCAGGACTGGAAGCAGAAGCAGAGCTAGTCGTAGCAGACAGAGTCGGGACTGAAGCAGTGTACGACGGGTGCTGGCAGATGGTGGTGGTGGGGTAGCTCAGGAGAGCAGTAGAGATGGTGGGAGCCAAGTGGAGAGACAGGAGGTCTTCAACAGCGACATCAAGCTCGACGGCAGCACCAACGTTGAGGCCGTACGACTCCTTAGAAAGAGGGCACGAAGGAGTAGCGCAGAAGAAACCAACGTACTCGAGCAGGTTGGCGAAGACAGCGACCTCGAGACCGGCACCGATCTCAGGGAGGTCGAGAATGGGGATGATGTCGTCAATGTCGACCTCAGCAGCGACACCGAGCTCGACACGAAGACGGAGATCAGCCATAAGCTTGGTGCAGCCAATTCGGACCTCGACAGGGAGGACCTGGACGGAGAGGCCAGAGAAGGCAGCGTCAAGGATCTTTCCGGCGAAGATGTCAGTCTCGATCTTGGCCTCGTCGACAAGCTTTACGTCAATGCCAGCGGACAGGTCGATAGCGGTCTCAACACCAAGGATAAGGTCCAAGGAGACGAGAGCGTCAACCTTCAAGCCCGGGAGAGGCAGGGAGATGGGCGACTTGGGGGTGAAGAGGTTGACCGCGATGGTGGCGGCAGCACCGATCTTAACGTCCAGGTCAAGCTTGGCCTCGATGTCAGTCAAGGACAGGCTGAGAGCAGGGACGACCTTGTCGAGCGAGATGCTGGCGTTGATGTTACCCTTGGTGTAGCAGGTGTCACAAACAACCTCAACCTCCACGCCAGCACCGACGTGGGCAACCGGCGGGACTGACACATCAGCGAGGACACCGGCGGCGAGAGTTGTGCCACTCAGATCCACACCAAGATCTACGTTGGCGGAGATGGGTTGGCTAAGGTCCTTGGGGATGTCGAGATCAAGTAGATGACGCTCGGCGACCGAAGCTGGGAGCGGCGCGGTGGCACTGGCGAGCGAGGCCGCCATGGCCACGGCCGCGGAGCCGTGGGTTGAGAAACGCATTTTTAGAAAAGCAGCGCGGAAACGGCAAAACACTAAAGAGTGGACTGGAATACTATATTCCAAAAAGAGAGCGTAAAGATGCCGAAAAGCACAAACGAGTGACTATCTTGGCCGAAGCTTGATGGGAGTGAGGAAAGAAGAAAAGGCCGTACAGATTGTCGGCATCGGCTCTCTTTTCTATGCCTTCCTCTGAAATTAGCACCAACCCACTGGCCAAGGGGTGAGATGGCTACCCGGCCACCCGTGATTAGGCATTGCCATTAATTCGTAGCCTTCCTGCCCCAGTGACTTAGCGGTCAGTTCTATTGACCTAATTCAGATCGTCAATTAAGGCAAATGTTGACGGTCTACCCAATACCGCATCAGTATCGAATTCCATGAAAGTGTGGTCCGAGGCCCCAGCCGCTGTTCCCAATGGCAAGGCTCTCCTCGTGCGTCTCAACTCCTCTCACCATCTTTGTTTGTGGAGTCGCAAGGGGACGCAGGCCAGTCGACAGGGTTCTCTGCCTCCTGGACCCTGTAATGTCTGTTAGCTTGTGGGGTTTGAGCGGATGCGCACGGGCACCCTACAGGAACCAGGGGCTAATAAAAGGGGGCTGAGGGCTCCCAGAATGGGAAAAGGAGAACAGCATTTTTCTTCCTCGTATGCTGCTAACAAAAGGAAATAATGACATGACTGATTAAGTAGACCAATAGCCAGCATGATTACGAGTTACAGTGCATGTGAATATGAAATGACATGACACGATATGTATCATTATTGGCTTAGAAATAAAACTCGTCAACTTAGGTACGTAAATAGATACCTATAGGTAGGCTAGGAGGTAGGTAAGTACCTAATCCAAGGCATGTATGTTTACATATGGCTTTCGTACATGTGGTACATGATTTCTAATTCTCTTTTCAAGCCACAAAGATTTTGACCCATTTTCGTTTCTTCGACGAAACAATTCGGTAGGCCGGAATGACGTTTGTCTACATCTATCCGCCTTCTGTTGCATCCACAAGTTAAAGCCTAAAATCCAAGTACCTACACGAGCTACTTTGTTTGTATGCGCTTTGCATGTATTGCGAAGCTTAGATGGGGTGGTAGTAGGAGTGGCTTACGGGCACTTGGAAATAGTGATCGGCACTGGTTATCTTGGCGACAACCAGGGGGTCTCCCATGTTAGTTCAGGGGCGGCATAGCAGTGGCCGGTCAGCTCAGCCAGTGAATTGACATGTAAGGAGGAAAGGCTTGCAGCGGAACCTGCATTCAACCTTGTCACCATCACAGCAGCAGAGCATCACTAGTAGCTTAAGGAAAAACTCCCGATAGCAACCAAATAGCCCTATTCCGGATGTCATCCTGCAGAATCGTCGCGCGTCACATCGTCAGTGGTCTGGCTACTTGCAGCACTATCACGCTGACGGCTATATTACGCCTGCCTCGTTAAATTTAAGTCTGGACCTACACTGAGAGGTGCCTTGTGCATGGATTAGGTATGGATCTTCAAGGCTGTCCTCCCTCGGCAGAAGCCAAGCGAGATATAGTGAGGTAGTCAATCTAGATACAGGGTAATAAACTCTACAAGTTACCGGAAGCCTGGACGCGGAAGAGATCCAAGCTAGCAATCTGTCATAGCGACGAATATTTGCTATTCATCTAATGTTAGTGCTCGTGCGTTTTCGTTTTCTCTTCGTATTGTAATTTTCCATTAAAATTCTCGACCCTTTCCGCAAGGATGCGTTACTCCGGCCTTTCCAAGCTTACCGGTTCATGAAGCCTACCTCTTTATTATTAGTTATTTCAATTTGAAGACTTAAGTGGCTCCATCCCAGCTGCACGGAGCAGATTGCATGATCACAGCATTGACTAATAATTCATCTCATTATTGGTTTCTACCTTTGACTGCATTTTCGATCGATGGCGACGTACTTCCTTCAGGATTTGACGTGACCTGTCAGCTGCAGCATCTCTACCGTCTGCAAGAGGAAATTAGCTATGCTCGCTCCGACTTGCCCTACACCAAAAATAACAGATCTGTCTATTCCAACAACCCTGTAACTTAAGAGAAAAGAGATTAGTATTTCGGTTACTGTGCAAGTTCTTCCAACCCTGGAAGCTTACCACCGGCTCGGCACATCAGCACGAACATTAAGTCGCGACCTGTCACGACACACACGATGGTCTAGACTCGCCAACATCCGGGTATGGTTGTTGTATGTGTCTCGGATGCGCCTAGAAACGCGCAGGCGCATGCAACCCTTTCCCCAGAGATCGCAAACATGAATCGAACCCCGGCTCTAAATGCCTCCCTCTAGTGACATGCGCAAATTTTCTGTCTTGGGAGTCGTCAGACTCCTTCACCATCCCTTGCTCTTTCATCCAATGGAGACCGGACTGCTCGAAAAGTGCCGAACGTTCCGGTAGGTAACAGCCTAGCATCCATAACTGCTTTCTGTATCACGAATTCCATGTGGCTTGGAAACGATATCGCAGAGACCCGTTTCTTGCTAGACCTTGCGAAAGAGAAGAGAAGCGATAGTAGAGTGGAACAATGATTTGATATAATAATGCGGCGTGCGTCACCATCAAGTTAAGCAGCAGACTCAGTTTTCTTCTAATGCGCCGCCGGGTTTCTTCGACTCTAAATCATCACACCATCTGTCAGAGCCTCGGACCCAATCTAGTTTCTTCAGCTAGGAAAGGCCGCCAGTGTGACGGTCAATTCCGTTGTGGACTCTGACTATTGTGTAGGTACCTCTCATTCAACTTCTGAGTTCTCCCATCCCAAATCAGCCATGAGTGGATGTGGATGGATAGGGCTGGAGAATACTGGTCTGAAACAGCGCGCCCATGAGGCTCAAGTTGATCAGCAGCGGGCCGGGGGGAGCCGAGAGGCCAACATCTCTGTATAACTGTAGGAAGGTGGATGTGTTCTAGTTTCGCGATTGAAGATGAAATCTAACAGATTGGATGCTTACCTCATGATAGTATGTATCAACATAGAGTTGGACGTGTCCCTTTCCATGCTCATCCTACCTATTATCTTCGATCCGTCTGTTGGAACAGCCTTAGTGGACTTCTCGTATTCGACCAGTCTGGCCAATTCCATTTTCCCTCGCAAGCATACCCGACATCTTGTTCGCACAGTGAGCGACTTGAAAAAAAAAAAAAAAAAAAAAAAAAAAAAGAAAGAAAGAAAAGGAAAGTTTGTGGGCTGATTTCAGCATGCCACCAACACTACGCACCTATTATCCTCCTACGCAGATACGGGAGCTAGTAGCTAGCCTCTTTGAGATATTGGTCCAACCATCTTTCCATGTCCATCGTACCGCGTTATTCCCACCAATATATTGCTTACGTTCTCTAGGCTCTTTGTGCCCGGCTTTAGTGATGAAACCATTCTTCAGTATTCACTTGTCAGGGGCAGGGGCAGGGTCAGTGAATTCTATAGCGGCTAATATTTCCGAATCTCATGAGTCCTATATCCCTTCATAGTATCAGCTCACTCTGAAATCACGCTTAACTCAATTAGAACCGAGGGATACCCTGCTCTATCGCATTCCGTGATATTGAGATGAGGGTCGGTCATGGATCGAAAATCTCACGAGGGACGCGGAGTCCTTGGAGTCGCATTACACCATCTCCCTAGGAAAATTCATCCACCCGAGTCAAGGAAACTAAAGAATACAATCGTGCCATCTCTATCCGAAGTTATATTACCTGATACCTACTTGGTCGTATGAGCTTGCCCAAGCAAGTCAGAAACTGCCTAAGCTCTATGACCAGATTTCTAACCTCTCCTGGAGCTATGCTAGAACCCCCCGGCCTCCACAACGCCTTGTGCTCAGCTTCAAGACCCAAGTTCGTTGAAGTCCATTGGTCAGGTATGCAGTTAGTATTTCTATCGTTGCTCAAAGGAGTGTGTAAAATCGAACGGCACCACCGCCTTTAGTCAAGTTTGATAGGGTTGGCTAGATCGCCTCCTATTAGCTGGATATTCTCGATAGAGAACTCTGGACTGTGGACATCTTCACTCATGGCGTCAATTTCCATACAATCTTCTAATTCCGAGTCGTTGATTGTCACCATACTGACTTGCCGGTTTCGTTCCCGTCTTCCTAGGAATTCGACTTCGCTGGCCTTCTTGTCGATCTCACGCCCTCCAAGGTACTGAACTTCGCTATCATAGTCGTAATCGGACTCAGAAACAATGTCGAACTCTTCTCCTTCAGACTCTGAGAATTCATCGTTGGCATACACGCGATCCTTCTGCTCCAGCCATCTTCGAAGGTGCCTGTAGAGCGTTTTAACCACGACGGGTGGAAACGCGTTTCCAATCTGCCTCTTCTGTTCAGGACGTTCGAATTGATAGTTCACCGGAAATCCTTGCAGTACAGCATATTCTCTAAGGGTGAAGTCTCTCTTACCACTGTAGTGATAATTGCCAATTCCACCGCTACAAGTAATAGTACGACCGAGTGGAATACCAGGATCCCAACGTGGCTTGTCTATTCGCTTTAGCCTGCTTGGTCTGTGGAGTTCGTCGTGCCTTATAGCATCGGGAGGGATTTTCCGGAGTACCTGTCTAACCGTTTTATATGGCTTTGTTCCGTCTCCATCAACCGGCTCCTTCGAATGTGTCGCCGGCGGGAAAGGGGGAAGTTCTTCTCCTATGCAAGAACCAATCATGACCAAGCGCTGACGTTGAGATGAAGCCCCCCAAGACAAGAAGTTAATCATCTTCCAACGCACAGAATAATTGTACTGAGTGAAACTATGGACCAGCGCGTTGAAGTAGTACTCGAACCGAGGATGTAGGATGCCGAACGTTTGTTCCAGGGTGAATACGCGCGGTCGAAGCATCTTGACTAGCTCGTGACAGGAGAACAAGATATCGATATTTGCGTCGTCGTTAGCGCCACTAGTTGTATGCGCGGGGGACCAGTATTGACATGGTGGGGAGAGGTGAAGTACGTCAATATGGAGGCGAGAGGGTCTCATCTCCAGGATAAAGTTATACATGTCTTGCTGCCGTAGATCTGCTTCAGGGAATTGAACTCGGTATGTGTTGCAAGCCCCCACCGCATTATCAACACTGAGCTCGATGCGGAATCCAGCATGCTTCGCACCACACGACGCCCCTCCAGCGCCGCAGAACATATCAGCAAAAGTGAACTGTTGGCCAGGCTTCCTCGGGATCCACACGTCTTGAAGCATGCTGGCTTGAGCTTCGGGGGTTTCAAGATTCACCGTCAAGCGTGTACTATCTGGCTCATCTGGGACGAAGGAGCCTCCACGAATCTTTCCGCCACGCCAGGTGTTCATTAGGCAGGAATCATTGGCGCGAAACTTTTCCTTCGGAACTTCTACATCGCGGACACGAGCTACCACAAACTCGCTAGGGGGCTTAAGGTTAACACGCTTCACAGCATCCCCCCAGACGTATTTGATCCTCCAGCGGCATGTGAGACCCCCCTTTTCTTCCATATCCTTGGGGCTATCGTAAATGTCGCTAGGGAAGCGGTGCTCAGGGAACACCTTGTTAGTGACATGACAGATTCGAATCTTTTGAACCTCGGCCACGGGAACTTCAATGGCAGCTTGCTCATCATCGGGCCGAAGATCGTCACTATCAACCTTGAGAATCAAGGCGACCTCGTTGCGGAATCGAGTCAATTGGCCTCTGAGGTTCCTTGTGCGTGTGAGTGGGAGACCTCGGAGAACGATTCCGGACTCGGTGTGAATAACCAGCTGAATGAGTAGAAACGATGCATGACAGAGCTGCTGGATTGGTGGTATTTCAACAGTTACTCCGCGCTTGAGTTCCATACCGTTGTAATTGTAACTTTCCAGGCATAGATTCGGTAAGGCTACAGAAGGATTTCGTCTAGGAGGATTGGTCACGGTGCGCGGTTTTCGCGGTGCTCTCTCCGTAGTCAGATCAATAATTTCAATGACTTCGGCAATCTCGGGCTCCAATATGATTTCAATCTGTCGCTCTTTTTCGGCAGCTTTATCATCTTGGTCTTCAGTACGATCGATAGTTATATGTTGGCATCTTTGGGGCATTTTCCGTAGACGGTTTTCGATTGCTGCCTGGACGCTGTCACGGCACAACTCGTCCTCTTCCCAACCCTCAGTGCCGGACGGTCCTCCGGCGTCCGATGTCAAGTTGATAGGGTCCATCGTAATCTAAGTACTAGTTGTAGTTGAAGAGATTAGCAGTGTGGCCAAGTAAACTGACACGTATCTGGTAGTACCACCGATAGTCTTATAAGAAAGTAGGCACAGTGTCTTTGGAGGAAGAAAGTGCAAAGGGGAGTGAGGGAAGGCCAACTTGCATACCAAAGTGTAGGGCAACAGAAATCCGCTACTGCATTCCTAGATCAACTGGAAGAATGTTGACTTATAATTCTTCTACAAGTAAAGTGTAGGTAGGTGAAATGAAGTAGGGTAGATGAGTACCTAGTATGGCACGATGGTTTTATGACGAATAGCTGCGTCTAATGATGACATACTACCATGAATGAGGGCTTCTTTATTTTGTCAGTGAGAATGGAAGGTAACTTAAAGGTTTGGAAACACAAACAAGGGGTCTTTGAGGTCCAAGGGGAAATATCTACTCGACGATAGTGGGGGCGAAAGGGATGCAACACCCCTTCTAGAAGATACCAAGGACAGGCGAGGAAGGCACCAAGTATTAGGGTCTCAAAAGAGGCGGGTCGGTTTGCTTGGAAAACGGAAGAAGTGCGTGATATCCTTTCTAGCAAGTGCCAGGAAGAAGCTAGACAGATCTCTCTAAGATTCAATATCCAACAATAGATGGCAAAAGAGAGGCGTATTTGTTGCACCATGACCAAGGAGACAAGGGAAATGGTGAATTTCCTGGTGATTATAGGGAAGATTCACGCGCTTGAACTCCGAAGAAGGGAAGGTAGAAGTAGAAGCCCAGGATGGCGATGTGAACCCAGATTCATAGATGGATAAAATTAATGGTAATGTCCATCTCAGTATGAGCTAACTCTAGAGAGGCTTAGATGCATAGAAGGCAATATGAATGGGCTTCTTATAGAGGTCCAAAGGATATGGACGTTTTGTTAGGTTGTGAAGAGTTGTGAATTTGTGCAAAAAGCAAGTGCCAACATCCCACACTCTCCCAGGCAGCAGCCAGAAGTACAACTCGGTACTTTAACTTCAATCATCATTGTGATAAGAAAGTCTTCAGGGATATAATAATTTAGATTACAATCTTAGGGTCTTTAGAAACATCAAATTTGACACTGAGATTCTATGGCTCGTATGGCTCGAAGAACATTGCCATCTTCTATCTTTTAGAGCTTGTTTGAAGGCATCATTCATGCACAACCAGAGTAGAAAAGAGTGTTACAAGGCATGACGAGTGTTTACCTTTCAACCAGACACAAAAATAGTCTTGAAATTGCTGTCGAATAGCGAAGATTCTAGGTTAACCTGTTTTTAATTGGTTGGCCTCTTCTTACAACGGTCAGGTAATTGTTGTTTGATTCCTACTTCGATAGTTGAGCTACTTTTCATATGGAATATCGAAGAAAAGGGAAAGAAGAAGGGTTTTGAGCTAACGAGGATGTGGCTGCTGGAGCGAGCCTTGATTCGTTCGATATCTTCAACAGCAGGAGACTGGTAAGGGCCTGTGAGTAAAAGGAGTGATGTGACCCCTGAAAGTGTCTCGTGAAAGTGTATGTACAACAGCATTACCTAATGTGGAGACGCAGATGTATATATGCGGGGAAGGCACTAGTCAATCCCGCCGATGACCGACGGGCATTCCCGATCGGAGCGGGTGGGTCCAAAGGCCCGTGGCTTCGTGAGATACATGTACTTCTACATTAGGAAAAGTCTTCTACTACTATAGTGGATCCTGCTGCCAACGATTTCCGTCGGCGACGATGTTGATGTTTCTATCTCTTAACCTGTCGTAAGCCGTATCGTATGGTTTAGGTAGGCATGCCTACAATCACACCAGGATCTTCTAGGCCCTCGAAACGTCGCATCGTTGAGGATGTCCCAACTAGTGAACTTCCTCAGAAACGGCGCCGCCGCGCGTTCTCCTGTCTCTCATGCCAGAAGTTGAAGTGCAGATGCGAGTACGACACTGGCGCCCAGGGTTGTCATCGATGTCAGACGTTGAGGTTAGCAGAGCAATACCCTCGGGCAATTCGGATTCCGGCCTATTTGTTTTTGTTTTCGTATGTATGAAAAGCTCAGGCTAATTGTATTGAGAAGAATTGAATGTTCCCTACGCGGAGAATACGCCGTGTCTCCGTCTAATCCCGTTCCTGAACAAGGTAGATCGAACGTTGAAGAAAGGTACCCACGTATTGATTGCATCGGTCTGAGGAGGCTTCTGGCCAATGGCTGCATACATAGTAGGCTTACGAAACTGCCAGGCTTCAACGTTATGAGGATGAGCTGCGAGAGATCAAGTCCATGGTCAAGAACCTGACTTCAGGGGCTACGCCACAAAATGATCGAGCGCAGGCTGGTAGGGATTCCTCTGAGAGTAGTGATAGACATGTATCACATACAGACGACGAAAATCCCAGTCCCGAATATCTCTCGATTCCTGCCGACAAGGGGACCCAATCTGCACCAATTGTCGTGCTGAGGTCGATATCACAGCAGATAACGAGGGGATACAGAAGACTGCTCGCACATATCAATATTGATCTTGTGCAACTCCGACTGCTTGACGAACAGACGGCAAATCAACTAATTCAGCTGTGAGTCCGAGCTCTTGGCCCATCTGGAGTATCGGGGCATCGTTGAAGCCATAACGGATTTATTGACGTGATTCGTAGCTTCTTTCGCTACCAGGGTCACAACCTCCTCGTCTGTGGCGTCGACGATTTAATCGCAAGTAGTGAAACCCGTAAGGTATCAGCATTCCTTCACAGCGTCTGCTGTTTGATTGGTATTGTATACCGCGACGATATCTGTGGAACACCGCTGCACAGGCAGATCTATGAACAAGTTCGGATTACCCTTGGACAAGCTCTTCTGTCAAGCCCGTTGAATCTCGAGGAGATCAATGCAATCCTCATCATGAGCAATAATGCAAACAGCCCTAGTAGTGTAGGCAATAGTGACTCCTACACGTGCCTGGGTCGCTTCTCTAACTGCAGATAGAACGGAGTCGAATACGTTGACAGCTGGCTCTTGACCGGTTACTGTGCCAAGCAGGCAATGCTCTGTATTAGTTTCTCAAAGATAATCAGCAATATTAAGCATGGCGATTTAACGACCGAAGACCATAGGGCTATTCACCTATGGTCCAAAATATGCCTTCACCATCTCCAGTAAGTCGCCAAGTTTCCGTTCCCACGGCTGAGGTATCGCTTACATCGATTGCAGTTGGGCCGCGACAACGGGCAGGCCATCAATCATACCGGCTCCCTACATAGAGCAATGTAATATTCTGCTCAGCTTCTATCAAGCTACCATGCAAGATGGAATGCTGGTTGCTGAGATTTTCCTATACTCAGCACTGCATCAAAAGCTCGCCCACCAGTCGTATCTTGGCGATGGCCGTGAATGCAAGGAATTCCTATCGTGGAAAGAAAAATGGAACCACCTACTAGGTAAGTCACATAGCAGAATATGCGGACAGTCACCTCTGATAAGTAGTTCAGGGCTTTCGACCTCGTCAATGCTGAGAATTGGATACCATGCTGCTTGTCTTATCTTGGCTGTTAGATCATTGGAAGAAGTCGGTCAGGGGCTACGCCCACGGACGTTCCTCTCGGAGACAGATGGTAATAACGGGAGCGATTGCGAGGACCATACCACACCGCATTCAAGACCGACCAAAGATAACGATGGTAAAATATTGCGGGCGAATGCCTGTAAATATGCCATGCTTGTTCTGCAAACTTTTCTAGAAATGCCGCCTTTCCTCATGGACGCCGTGCCAACGTGCCTCTGTCTCTGCATCGGGTACTGCGCTCTGCTCTTGGCGCATTACGATGAATCGCAGTCGAGGGTCTCTGATAAAGTGAGTCTCGACCTCATCACC
This sequence comes from Hypoxylon sp. FL1857, assembly GCA_022578955.1. Taxonomy (NCBI): domain Eukaryota; kingdom Fungi; phylum Ascomycota; class Sordariomycetes; order Xylariales; family Hypoxylaceae; genus Hypoxylon; species Hypoxylon sp. FL1857. The sequence goes on from MU400410.1 coordinate 294,657, forward strand.
AGAATTGATCAATGGATCAGGACGTCTCCGGGTAAAGCTTGGTCTTTCAAATATGGCTCCCTGGCTAGGCACAAGGTAGAGTCCCGGATCAACGGTGTGTCGAACTCGACAAGTTCTCGTCAGCATTCAATCAGGGAACAGACCCGGGATCAAGACGACACACAGGAAAGTACTGGCGCATCAGTTGAGCTTGATGGTCACAGCCCCCGTAAGCTTGCCCGTGAGACTACACGGCCTCACCCTGGAGATGTCTTCCCACAGGAAGCCCAACAACTCGACTCCGAGACGATCTTTTCACCTTTCGACCTATCCGATCATGCGATATTCCCTAGTATGGAAGACTTCTTCGGCGGCGGCTTTTTAGATTTTGTTGGATAAAGTTTAATCTATATGCTCTCTCAGCGTCATCTCACATAGTCCGTTGCGTGTTAGTTGTTTGCTCGCTCTTCCAGTGTCTGTCTCAAATGGTCAGGCCCGAGACCAAACATTTTGTAGGTTTCCTGGAAGTTTAATAAAGTCTCCTAGAAATATCCGTCAATGCTCTGAGATATATATACTCTAGTGGCCCAAGGAGTTATGTACGAGATACACTACAGTTCTTACCTCCCCCAAGTTAGTTTGCTTGGACTTCATAGGGGATCGGAGATATCATATGGCGGAGTTAGCTGCGAATGACAGCCAGATCTGCCATGCCACCTTCGGGATTCTCCACAGTGTCGATCAACCTGTTCGAATGAGGGTAGTTCACAGTAGTCCCCCTATTGTAGGAGACCGGGAACTGTCTTAAGGATTGGAGGGATCGCCCGCATGTCGTGCTGACCGCCCCTATTTTAGGAGGGTATTATCACATTTTGGTTGTAGGGGTTGAAGGCAGGTCAGTGATTTTCGTTCGAGATAAAATATTTCGAACCCATTGGCTCCGGAGAGAAGATTCTACAGGTAAGACCCAGGAGGTTGAGATCAGACACAGCACACCTTGGGTTCATCATAAGGTAATTCTAGGTAGTAGTCGGTGTATTATTTGCGTATCCGCAGCTCGTGGGTACAGGTGCAGTCATACAATACAATGGAAGTTGAGGGCAGCGGAGATGGCCGTAGAATTAAGGTGTCGGTACCTAAACTGCAGTGTCACAGTGGAGGTTCGCCGTCAACGACTTGCCTAATTCGTCGCTGCATTGTCGCTGCATTGTCGCTGCATTGTCGCTGCATCGTCGCTACAGTAGGTGACGCGCCTGGAAGGTCCCCCCCCTCATAAGCCCCTCTAAGCCCCTCGAAGCCCCACGTTAAAAAAAAAAAAAAAGCCCTCTAAGTTCGTGCCCCACTAAAAGTTTCTGTCCCAGTCGCAGCTCTAACTCGAAACTTTTCCCTCTAGCCCATCCTCTTCTACATATAATAGTCCTTCCTCTCTGCCTCTCAGTCTTCGTCTGACACTGGTAGACCGTCTTCTTTACTTCCGCGCGCCAATCCTTCGTATCTGCGTCTCTCGCGAAACGTACAACCAATACAAATCTCGGATTTCCCCCACTATCGCATCCCCAGCAGCCAACATGGTGGAGAAGATCTACGTCACTTATAACGATGTAAGCAGATCTTGATCTCGCTCGTCTATCCATTACTACCTCCCGTCTACCCCGCGGTACCGTCTGGCCTCGCAAGTCGGCGCAAACTTCGCTGTGACACTGGAGAAAGCATAGCATATTTCTACGGCTGGTTCTCTGACCAATCTGGCTTCCAATAGGTCCACAAGCTCTGCCAAGAGGCTGCGCCCAAGATCCTGACCTCGTTCAACCCCCAGCTCATAATCGCCATCGGAGGTGGCGGCTATGTGCCGGCGCGAATCCTGCGCTCCTTCCTCAAGCAGCCCGGCAGCCCCAACATCCCCATCCAAGCCATTGGCCTCTCCCTCTACGAGCAGCTGCCCATCACGGATCCCTCGAACGATGGCACTGGCGCCGTGGACCAGATCGGAACAAAGGTCACCCGCACGCAGTGGCTAGACTTGAGCAGCCTTGGCGAAATGCAGAACTTAGTTGGCAAGCGCATCCTGATCGTAGACGAGGTTGACGATACCCGAACGACGCTCGAGTACGCCGTCAAAGAGCTAGAGAAAGACGTCGAAGAAGCGCGGCAAAAATTGGGCCACGACGCCGAGAAAACCCAGTTCAGCATCTTCGTCCTACACGTAAGTGATTGCGAATCTTAGGGTGGCGCGGAGAATCTGCCGCTATGAGATGCTAACAATTTTTGCTAGAACAAGGACAAGCACAAGAAGGGTAACCTGCCCGCAGACATGATGGAAGAATCGCGATATCTGGCGGCGCGAACAATCGGTGATGTGTGGATATGTTATCCGTGGGAGGCAACCGATATCGATGAGCATGACCGTCTGGCCCATCTGCAACGTAATGCCAACGGCGCCGCATAGGCGCACGAGATATGTACCTAGGTAGGGCAGGTAGAGGCGCGGTTTTATCGGTCTTCCCTTTCGGGTAAGTAGGATAGACACGGCGTGTTGATAGACACCATGGGCACTCGACACACATCGATTATATAGGTAATGGCCCAAACCGGACACCAAAGAATAAGAAAAGAAAAAATTTTGAAGATCTCGGAACACACTCCAAAAAGTCAACTCGAGTTGCGAACCGGGTTTCTGGCGAATTGTTCTATTGCTCGACACGGGTATATATGATGCAGTCCTCTCTTTTAAGCGCCGAAAGTTCCCTCCCTCATGTGTTTTTCCTTGAGCCTTTTTTCCTGTTTCATGAACTCCCGAATGCCCACTGGCACGTTCCTGTAGAGGTCGTCGTCCCAAAAGTCCTTAGCAATCTTGGGATGATCGGCTATCTTGAAGTCTGTCTGCCAGTTGGTCTCGCTGCCACCGCCATCGTCATCCATGCTAATGGCACCAGATGGGCCCGGCGCCCCTTCTTCCGTGCCCTTGACTGCGCCTGGGAATTTTTCGGGTGGCGGTCCCTTATGCGCCCGCTGCGCTTCTAGCGCCTGCTGGGCCTTCGTAGACGCGGCGACCCACTCTTCCATTTCGTCCCGGTAACGGTCCCAGACGCAGTTCACGCACCCGCTCATGCAGCAGTTGTCGGGCTCTTCTGGCCGCGGGGGGACTAAGACGCCAGCTATTAGCGTACTGCGGTTCCGGATTGCCTCGAGACGCTCGGCTCTTTCGGCTGGGCCGGCGAGTCGCGAGCCAAAGATTATACGTGCCTTTTCTTGTGCTGACGCCGGTTCCGCTGATGTTACCGGCCCGGATGAGGATGGGGATGAGGATGTAACCGCATCCTCGGCGCCTTCTTTAGACTTCTTAGCAGGTGCCTTCTTGACTGTAGATCGTGGCGATTTGGGCGACGAGGTAGGGGGGTCCTCAGGTTTGACCTCAGGAATAGGTTGAGGTCTGTTGAGGATGGCTTCGTAGTAAAGACCCAACGGAGTAGCTTGCTCGGAAGATTCGCCCGGAGTGCCACCGGGAAGTCTTGAGCCGCTTGAATAGAACACACGAGGGGTCTGGGATTGTCGCGCAAGCAATCTGAGCCTAGAAGCTCTTATTAAGGGTCTCGTATTGAGGGGCATCGTGAAGAATTGCACGTCCAGTTAAGCGATAAAGCGTAAACAAAGCGAGTGTAGATTTGACAGGCTAAGTTGGATGACGACAAATGAAGGGAAGGAAAAGTAACAGGCGGTTTTTTGCAGTAGGCAATCCGGTTGGGGTCTCGGACTTTCACGTCATCGGCAAGTAAAAATTGGGACAATGGGGGGTTGTGAATTTGGGGGGAAGGGGCGTAAATCTAAATCAGATCAGATTCGGGTGGCTTGTCTGCGTCACGTGGTAGATAAAATGTACCTGGGCGCCTGTGTCCCATACGTTGAAACAACATTAAGCATCTAAAATAAAAACAGGAGCTGATAAGATAAGAAGGTACGCATAGCTCTTGAGCGCGTCGGCATCCACTTATACGTCTAAGACGCGTCTGAAAAGTATCACGGGCAGCATCTATGTTGACTTCAAGCATACAAGAGGACCGCGTTTTTAATTCAATTGCGCTCATTGAATAGGATTGTGTTCGGAATAGTCCCTTTTCGTTGCAATTTGGCTGTTCGACGCGTCCCCCGTTGAATTCAGTGCGAGGCGGGACAGCAACAAGTCTTGACACCCAAAACCCAGTCCAATTGAGCCCACGAAGACTATATACAAGCAGGAACACCATGACTAGGTAGATAAGACGAAGCGCTTGGGAGATTCAATGGACTCTTCAGCCCCAAAACGGCGGAAGACATCACCCACGACCAATGTTCCTGTAAGCAGCTCCGATGCGCCTCCAACCTCGGATGGGCTCTTTAGCCGCTCTGCGCGACGGCAGATGCCGTCTTTTGCGTCGCCAACAAGAGCTAGTCTTGCACGATCAAACCCCGACATTCTAGAGCGGAGAAGTGCTGCTAGAGCCCGACCTTCACGCGATGCGCCCACTACATCGGAAGCTGGCAATAACGACACCCTCCTCCAGAGGAGCTCAGAGCCTAGACAGATAGGAGACGACACTGAAGCCAGCCACCGCGAGCCGCAACAAGCGCAATCTGTATCAGCTGACCAGCCATGGAGTCCTGTCCGACGCGCCACTGGAGCTATGGCCTCCAAGCCGCGAAGAACACCGAATAAACCATCGCCACGTCCATTACCACCACCCTCAGCAGCAGCAGCAGCAGCAGCAGCAGAAGAAGAAGAAGAAGAAGAATTGGTAAACCCATTCAGAGGACATGCACTGCGACGGTCTCCGCCTCCTGGCGCACCAGAGTCAGAAGAGCCGGAACTCCCACCAACACCGACTGAGAAAGGGATATCCGACCCTGCCTCGATCAGCACCTCTCCCATGGGGATCCATAACACACCCACCAAACGTCCGAGAAGGAGTAGAGCATTAGCCGAGAGGATTAAGAGTTCTCCGTTAAAACAGCCACCCCTCTTCCCTGTGGAAACAGCCAAAGGATCTACGCGTGAGGAGTCTCCGTCTCCGACTGCAAAAAGAACACTTAGAGCGAAGCCGCAAGGGCGGAAAAAGAGACGAAAATCTCATCCAGCCCGAAATGTCCAGGAGCCCGATCCATTAGCCGAGAAAAGGGCATTGCGAGACTCGCTATTCGCCAAGGTTGCTCAGTTAAAATCAGATCTAGAACTGGCTACTCGCGAGAATAATCGCTTACATCAACTTCAGCAGACGAGACGAAGCAGTTCAGCTTCACAAGGTCCAGAAAATAAGGATGGCCTTGTTGATTTACTTCGTCGACATATCCTACCTCCTGAAAAGGATGTTACTCCTAATCCATCACAAGACTGGCTTGATGCAGTGTTAAATCCAATATCATTCCTTCCATTCGGTAAACCAAACACCTCTCTCCCGCCTCCATTTGCTCCTCGACCACAAGCTTCTGAAGAAGCTGAGGAACTGCCGGTTTCACATCATCCAGTGCCCATGACAGCTTCGGAAGAATTGCCCTATCTTCAAGTCTTCACTCCCTTGACTTTCACATCCACCGTCTCGATAATACCTCGAGACGATCCAACGAATCCCGGACCCGTCTTGCAAAAACATACCATCTCCGCCTCGTCAACACCGCCAGGTTTATTTGCCGCCAAGATCGAAATGATTGTCAACACTAAATCGTTATCCATCACAGAACTAAGGGTACCACGTCTCGAACCATCAGCAGTAAGCGAGCTGGGGCCCTTCGTAGAGAAGGTCATGCAGGGTGCGAGCACCAGCGCTCTGACGAGGAACGTTAGTGTACTGACTTGGGCTATGAGTGAATGGGTCCGAATTGCGACTAGGAGAGCTCGATTCTGGTGTGCCGTCGAAAGAGACCTTGGGAGTAGCGAAAGCTTAATAAAATGCGCCAGGGAAATGAGAAAGGGCGTGAAGAAGAAAGGCCCGGGCCGGCCAGCCTTGGCGGAGGAAAGCGACGATGAAGAAAATGAGCTGCAAGCACGAGCCGACAAGACGCAGCTCACCAAAGCTAATCTACTCCCTCAGCTTAGAAGGACCAGTCTTGATCTGGATCTCTCTGGTATTGATGATACTGAAGAAGCCCCAAGCGTGCGCATCCAATGGCGCATCGAATTCGATTGGACTGGAGAGGCACAGAGCAAGATGGGACTGTTTCTAGGGGCTCCGGCGAAATGTAAGTGGAATCATTCCGACTCGACACCACTTATATGGGTGACTAATTATTCGATAGGGCACGGACACGATACAAGGGGTAGCCTAACTAGTATCTCGGGCATGTTTGACAAGTTGATACAAGAGAACAGAGATCCGATGGAGGCTCTAAGGACGGTCATCGCACTACTGGTCGGGGAGGGATGAAGAGTCAATCACAAATAGCATTCGTGCAACTACCTTGAGCTATCGAGTCACAGTAGCTAAGTGTACATAAAGGGGTATCATCATACTTTGAAGTAGGTATATAAATGGGCGAGGGCAGATGGCTGGACTTCACAAGGCTTAGTGGACGTGTACGATATCCAGCATCCGGACAGGGCTTGTGGTCGACATGCCCTTCACCTTACATTCGGTTATACAGATGGCGTCCCATATGGTCTCTAATGGAGGCTAAGAATTACAAGCCCATTCGAACCGCCGAACTATGAGCACGGTGCATTAGGTACTTTTGTCGATTCTAATACCTAGAGGTAGTCAAGGATACCAGAAACAAACAGATGAACCGCCAGCCAGCGAGTCAAGATTGCATGTGTTTTTAGGCCACCACCTTGCTGGTCATGGGAACAAGGTGAATGCAGGTTCGGATCGTCATTTTCCGTAACCGACCACATTAGCTACTGCTTCATAACCCCCCCTAGTCAATCTTTCCACCTCTTATTACCCTTGGTATAATCAATCCACGTCGACGCCCAGACGCCGGAGGTCGGCCTTGGCCAACTCGATCTCGGCCGTGAGCTCCTTGTGGGCCTCAGGCACATCGTTAAAGGTCATGACGTTCCAGCCAAGGCGGAAGAGCAGGTACGCGCCGAATGAGACAAGAGCCCAGAAGGGTAACTGTAATATTTTAGGAGCCGTTAGCATGCCAATCCCTCTGTCTCGGTTCTGTCTACGCAACGTAGAATAATGTATGGATTCGGCCTGGAGAGGACACGGAGAACTGGAGGAGGGATGCACGTACGTAGGGGACGATCTCGGTCTGGACCAACGGAGGAAGGGGGATAAGCTGAAGGTACAGGGCGAGGTAGAGCTAGAGCAAAAGCATAGTTAGCATTGAAGAAGCAAGCAATCGTAGAACCATTGAGAGTATTGAGGAGAAAGGTCGTATCGACGTACGGAGGTGACGAGGAGGCCGACGGAGATGGTTTGTTGTGCGCGCGTCATGTTGGCTGCAATGTGTCTGTATATACGACAAGATGGAAAGTCCGGTAGATTGAGAGGATCCTGCTCTTGTGACAATCGACGTTTTGGGCGGCTAGTAGTAAAGGAGCGACGCGAAGGGAACGAAGAAGCTGTGTAGTAGGTTAGTATGCGATGCGGACGGGCCAGTTTGCGATAAAGAGTGTTTTATCGTCGCGCCACGCGCCGCGCGCCGCGGACAGATATGCATGTATGCGCATATTAGAGCTCCCTAAAAGCGGGGTTGACATGCTCTTATCGGGCACATATACGTATACAAGCTGACTATATCTGTTTAAACGAAACCGCCGTAGACTTTTAATTTTCACTAAAGATACAACGCTGCCATTTGATGTGTGTAATAAATATTCTGTGATACTTGATGAAGAAATAAAAGGAAGGGCAAATTACGCTAAAAGCCTTGAGTTACCTGCCACGATGTGGTGGTAGGTACATGGTCTCAAGTGCGCAGAAGAAGAAGAAGGTCGGCAATACTCGTTCCCCTATTCACCTGTAGGTAGGCACAGTATACAGAAGCACATGCAGACTCAATCGCATCTTTCCAAGCTCACAAGATGAGCCAACGTTCAAGAGATGCTCTGAACCGATATTGATAAACTCAGGAGACTGTATTACTAGATTTAGTTGATTTTTGAATGGATTAGGAAGTGGCCTACAAGGCATACATCTCTTGGATACCTACATGTCATACCGACAAGCCCACTAACCAAATAGGCAAACTCACCATAAGCTTGGAGTCTCCTCATTGGAAGCCTTATACCCAGTGTCGGGAACGGTCTAGACGGGAGCAGGCATATTAGGGCGCACAGGGAGGAGCACACAATTCCAGTCGGTTCTGATGCTGTCCAATCTGCGCGTAATACACGCCTTTCGTGGCTATGATTCTTAGCTATCATCAGAGCCTCGTCTGACAATGCCACAGCCACCCGAGAAACAACTAAAGGATCGTCCGACTGATTGACCTTTGTTTTATTTCTTCAAAGCCTTTCACTCGGAAGACAAGCTACATCGAACCCCAACTCTCCCTTATTATCTCACAAAATCATGTATCCGTACGGGCCCCTTTATCCCGCCAACAACGCCTATCTTCCTCCCCCACAGCCTCCTCTGGCTTCCGTGTTGAGCCATCACTTCGGCCCATACGGCACGGGTCCAGTATCACCGGCAGGAATGCATTTCTTGAATGTTGTCGCCCCCGGTCTTACACCCAACCCGCGACCAGCTATTATGCCGCCGCCTCCCAAGCCTCTTCCCTACCCTCCTCAACACCATGACTACCAGCGCGGTCCCCAGCTATGGAAAGATCCACGCAAATGCAATTGCAGCTGCCACTACCGATCCAATTATCATCGCCCATATTACGGGTACAGTTACCATTATGGGCCTCGTCCTCGTCCTCCCCAGGCTATATGGTACTGAAGGTTCGAAGTTCGAGTACGCAGCACATACGAAAGGGGTCTTGCATTACTGATAAGCAGGAAGGGACATGATAATTCATGAAGTTATAGAACGGGCGCTTTATAAAATTACGGCAAACCCGAAAACAGCGAGGAGCATTAACGCGCAATGACTGACGAAAACAAGGCTTGAAGGAAAACACGAAAAGGTTGGGCGGCGTTTCAATCAATGGTAGTTGCGATCAGGGGTGGGCAAGGCCCTACGACCTTGAAATTTTGTTCAAAAGCTTGGCTGAATCTCGGAGTGGGTGGACCATGATAATGGGTCTAGATTAATCCTGACTGTCTTGACGCAGTCGGCGATGTTAGACTGAATGAGATCTTCAGACATTCTTGCTGAGGTTGTGGCCTCCCCTTGAACACACTTGGCTTAAACATCAAGCTGCCATAACATGAGATTGGTCAGTGTGCTTAAATTAAAAACACGATACGTTTAATATCTGCTCTTCCCTTCATGGTTGATTCATGTATGGTTTAACCGCGACTGGATCCTAAGCTAAGGAAGGGCTCCCTGATTCTTTGCCAACCTGACTATGCACCTACATAGTTAGACCCTATCTCTTTCACACCAAAATGGAAAAGTAGCGGAAAGAGAGGGCTGGGTAGGGAAAGACTTACGTAAAGGAAAGTGCGTGCCACGATAGAATATGGTGTTTCTTCGTTGACCTAGACTGGACACTCCTGTAAGTTGCATAAGGAATAGCATAACAGAAGTCCCATGTTAACGGTATTTATTACATGTATCACTAATAACAGGTTAAGCCCTACGCCTCTAGGTTATACATTAGGTAGGTAGGTATGCATACGTGGTTACGTACGCCAGGTGTCTACCGCTTAGTTGAGTATGCAGAGTAATACATTAGTACCTACCTTTCATAATATAAGTCATAGTCAATGCAGGGGGTGTGACATCAAGCTATACCCATCCTCGTCCCGTCTGGTCCACTTTCTCCCCCCCAGCTTTGGGACAGTGCCATGAATGTTAGTTGGATTCAAAGACTGCTATTGGTATGGTAATTAGTGTAGTAGTCAACAAACAATCACGCTCGTGAATAGACTTGTGTCTGTCAGGAATCCATACTTTTCGCTTAATATGGGCTCTTCTTTATCAACATGTTTCCCATTCTAGCTTTCTTCAACCTAGAGTGGATTTTTAATATTTTTGACGCCCTACGAAATAGATATGCTAAGTTTGGACCAACTTCGAACTATTTCTAGATACCTAACTCTGCGGTTATCAAGCAATACGGTTGGGGGAGATGTACGCTACATTTCACATTCATTTGATGACTGGCCCCTTTCTCGACTTCCAAGTTCAATTTGTTATTGATGATAATGATGATGTAAGTCGAGTATTTGCCACAACTACAAGCTCAAAGCTACGATTGAGAATATCTATCTTTGTAGGGTCAAGTGAACTTACTTACATATGTATATATAGAATTCGTAGGACAGGATGGGTAGACAGTCGGCAAGTGATGATACGGCAGGATAAGCATGGATTTGGATATGCTATGGTGTTATTGGTAAGGGATGAGCTCACAGAGTAAAGCAACTAGGACGTCATGTTGTATATAGGGGGGCCATTTTACCAAATAGTATACCACAGCTAGTAGGCTCACTCTTGTCCTATACCTGGCAACCAACGATGGAGAGCCGTATCTAGTACTAATATACTGATACACGCCACTAGTCTTGCTTCTTATCTAAATACCTGTTATAGAGTTCTCGACTGTCAAGGGACTTTTAGAATGGGCCCATCGAGACCTGGATACCTAAGAAGGTAGGAGGGACCTAGGACGAGCTCTTAAATCCCGGGATTTAAGGAACTGCACGTATGTAAGGAAGTCCTTGATCTTTACAAGAAACAACCTCTCTTCTTCACCATCCACGCCACCTACCTTTACCTGCCTATTAGTCCAAGTCAGATTCTGACTAGATCCTTGATCGAACATCAATTTTATTATCGCATCTTCATATACCAGTACTTGACTCGCAATCCCTCGGTTATTGTCTCATATCTTCTGCCCTAGACCCCAGGTGAGTAAATTGTAGACGTACACGGTATCGTAACCACGAAGAGGATTGCTAAAATATCTATATCAGGTACAAGCTCGATCTCGTCAATCTTCCTACTCGATTTCGATTCAATTCATCGTCGATCACTTCAACTTTCAATCATCTACACCTCCGACACTTATCGTTCTCAAGAGCCGGACCCTTTCTTAATCCACTATCTAGTTCAAATACTCATACGACGAATTCTCTCCAAAAGCCCTCGTACTATTCCTCACCTCGACGCGAGTCATCTACACACAATCTTTGCCTTATCCACAAACCTAGTTAATCAGTCAAGGTTTGATCATCCAGAGCCATGGCCCATATCCCAGTGGAGCAGGTGATGGTGCCTAGATACGGAGAGAGACGTGTACCACATGAAAGTAGGCCTGATTCACAGGCTTGGATAGTTAATAGTAGGAGAGAAAATGGGAGAAACTTCAGGCTTTGGATGAGACCCGAGCCGTACGATGACCTCCACGCAATGTATCCTCATCTCCCCAATCCAGAAGATATCACCCGAAGTGGCGGTTTCCTTCACGGTCGCCCCATGCTTGAAAAAGCCATCACCCTTGACACATACGGAGGCCCGGGAATATGCAGGAAAATTTTCCGTGTGGTTCATGATGGACAGCCGTTTGGGGGTGTCAAGGCTCGAGGATATGGAACCGTCCCTATCGATCCTCTCTACTTTCAGATCCTATTCCAAAAGCACCACAATTGGAACTGCCGAAATCCGAGTCCGTTTATCTCAGTGACTGATTCCCTCAAGACAGCAACGATCATAGGCGCAGTCTATGAAGCACGAGGTCACACTGGAATAAAGGTCCTGGTATTTGACACTTGTCATTCGGCATGGAACCATAAGAAGCAGCGACTATGGAATGTGAAGTATCTTGTCGACAAGTTTAATACTTCCGTCTTGGGTAGTCGCGGGTACCTCGAACGAAGATTCCTCGTGGAGAACTACATCCCTCCTGAGTGCATCATAGAATCCTTATTATGGATTGAGGCTAGGGACACACTGGACCCCGAGGGCCTAGTGAGGCATCAAATGAGGAGGAAAATCGTGGATCAGAGTACACGAAAGAGAAAGAGAGAGCAAGACGCCGAGGGCCTGGGAGTAGATGAGGCTGTTGAGGGAAATCAGAAAGATGGCACGGGAATAGCTATCAACGAGGATGAAGAGGAGGTCGTTCCCACGAAGCGACCTAGAGTAAAGAGAGCTACATGTTTTAAGCTGCGCCTATGATTTGGTGACTGAAACTTGAGGCCCTAAGAGAATGATGGCGTGCGGAGTGTTGATCTCCCTACAGTGATGATTTATCGCGCATGATTCAAATATCTTAATTAGCTCTTGGCGCAGGCTTCATATCGAGGACTCGAATTTACACTTAACGATATTTCCCATCTACTAATCTCATGCTCGACGTCATGGTAGTACAATTTAATGCCCAGCCAGATAATCCCCTATCTCCATTGCCACCGTCGACAAAATTACTAGAGCAGGGACCCCTTATTGACGTTGTCTGGTGCAAGACTCAGTGCCAGGTCTTCATTATGTATTAGCGCTGAGAAACCCATGCAGAGCGCCCGTATCTTCCTTGCTTGTACCTGGATTCGTAATTACCATGCATTCAAAGAGCATATTTTCATGAACCATGGCACATATGTCCCCGTCACTAATGCATAGAGAAAAGCTTCACTGACGAAGTCATGCTTGATTGAGGAGGTATATGGGACACGAGTACCGTTGTCATTACACTAAACCATGGTAATAATGTCGCCTGGAAATAATAAAATCATCGCTTGGAGGAATGCTCAGTGCTGACTGAGTACATTAAGACGCCGAGGAGCCAGCTTTATTCCCCCTTTCCGTCTCCATTAGGCTGCCCTTCTCACATGAAATTACAGATTAGCATGGCCACTATACTTAGTGTCCCTAAGAGACCCTGTATGGCGGCATCGTCTCTCGGTCTAGCTGATCCGCTGATTGGTACTTGACTTGGAGATACATTCGTTGGCCCGGTGGAGGACGTGCCGTGAGGAGTGACGCTCGAGGTGACGACAGGGGCTGGAACAGTAACTGGCATACACGTTAGATTACAAGCTTATTCTGAAGTGGAAGGTCTCGGCCACTAAGTTACCTGTCGCTGTAGAGCAAGGCACTTTCGTGACATTCGCAAAGGGTGTGGAGCAGTTGAATCCGGAGCAAGCGGACGGCGTGTGAGGGAGGCTTAGACTAGTAAAGGCTACACCGGATTGGGACACGTTAAAGCTCGCGGGAGAGACACCCGAGGCGTTGGTCGCATTAGCTGTGACTATGATGGAAATGGTAGACCGGAGGGTGCTGGTAAATGTAGTGGTGCCGGAGAGTGTTGTATCCGGAGGTTGAAATGGATCAATCGTGACGCCACATTGGGATAGGTATTTTGTGACAGTCTCAGTGACGCTCTTCGTGATGGTCGCGTCCAAGAGGTCGCCCTCCGAATACTCCTGTGCAACCGCAAGGGGTGCTAGTAGGCAAACGAGTGACAAGAGCCGGTGTATGGCCATGGCGAACGAGCGACTGTGGGAGAAGTGTGGTGGCTGGATACAGCAATCGTTGCTCCTTGGCCAGAGAGACGGGGCTCACTTTCTTTATAATGCTTTGACTCACCCGACCCGAAGCAAACCCTGGGCTGTCTCGTCCCACGAGTGATTGCCCCCGCGAATTATCTCCAGATTAGCGGGGTATTTCTGTTTGAAGCTCTGGTGGCATGTACACCGCTTTGTGTTGAAGAAAGGGATATGCCAGGAGTTGAGATGAATGTGTTTGCTCCAAACATCGTGAAGCTTGCGTTCCACAATGAGAGCAACGGAGATTACAAGGTATGACTCCAGCCAATACTGAAACATGCGAGTCGTTGAGCTCGCGTCAGGAAGTGTTATTGCTGCAGTTCTAGTCTGGAGGAACAATCCTCGCTGAGCGTACACCCATGGTTCATGGGATACGGCGTCATCTTATGAGCCGTTCAAGTACCTAAATATGATCGAAACTAGTGAATAATACACCACCGACACCCTATAATACCGAGGTTAGGGTGAATCAAAGCCCTTGCTATTCATTATAGCTACCTTAGGTAGACAGTTACTATTCGACCAGTGGAGACGGTGCCTCTGAAGCTGATGCGTCGGAATCTGAAAGGGGGGGCTAAGGTAAGCTACCGCGCACTCGGGAACTAAATTCCCTAGTTATTGAGTTTATATTCCAGAAGGACTATTGCATGCGATAGCTTCGTATTCACTATGGCCAGCTCGAATGATGTTGGTTGCCGATGGGGACGGACACTAGCGGCGGAATTCAACATTCACCCACGTTGGATCGCTGGGATTGGGCCGCTCGGGGTATCTCCGACTATTCCTAGTCTCGATATTGCCTACTTGCCTAGTCCAATACAATCAGGACTGGTTGTTCGCCTTCCGTAGATGATACGATGGAAAACCCCGTCAGACATCCCAATTGCTCGTTGTGAATAGTGTCCAAAATCTCGCGTCACAGAGAGCGAGATAAGACCGGGAGATGCGCGAATTCCTCTGGTGCGGTGCAATGTTTCTAGATTGCGTTGCCCTGGCGTAACAGTCTCAGTCTGCTGTCCCTCAAAACACCAATGTGCTAGTAGGTCGTGCAATCAGATACAACAAATCTCGATCTGGGCGGACTTGAAACTCTCATATGGTCGTCGAGATGATTGCCGCGACGAGGTTACGTCGAAGTTCTCGCAAAACAAGGACTGATGAAAAATGGTTGGAATTCCGAAGCGACACGAACAAGGCCTCATATATGTCTTTTCCCTCACTTGTGAATGGGAGGAATCTGATACAGCCAAAGAATTATAAAAGATACCCTCCTGCATCTCAGAAACCTCTTGGCGAGTTCGAATGTTTCTTAGTATAATCTGATCGTATTTCTCAAGCAGATCACGCCCCAAAGCTGTGAATTTACCACGAATTCTAGGTAGCCATAGATAGCTTTCACCTATCATTCCTACCCCAGGTTCAATTGCGGCTCCCATTATCGTAGATGGGATGTCATGGTCATCGCACAGCACAACTTTCCAGAGAAGAGCGCGGACGGGGGAAAAGAGGGAACAGAGGAAAAAAGGAATGAGAAAGAAGGGCTGACGCGTCTGCCCCGCTAGTTCAGCCTGGTCTGCCTGGTGTTTGAATTAGTGGGTACACTCCACTGTAAAATGGGCGTTATTAGGGCAGAGATTCACCGTCTCCTAGGCCTCGGATCGGAACCCGATTAGTGGAATTCTCGTTTAAGACGTTAGACGGGGACCTTCCTAAAGTCGGTTGTCCAATCATTTCGTCTCTCAACGAACCTCGAGTTACATAGAAGACACCCACTCTACAACCTCAACTATCACCACTGACACCGTCGCCTAATTGAAGTACTTGCTTAGTCGTAACCTAGTTTGAAATTATTTCTTCCGACCCTGTCAGTCTGGAGAACCCTCCTATAATTAGACATAGCTAGATCTGGGATGGGTCAGAGACAATGACGCCTGACGAAATCCGAGACCTTTTCAAGAACACCCCCGACGACGAGGAGTCGAGAATTAAAGCACTTAAAAATGTCCTCACTGTGGCTCAGGGATTACGAGAAGCCAAGTCTCCAGAACTCGTGGCTTTGGCTGAAAAGGTCGGGATTGGAAGTCGAGAAGGTGAACGAACACCCAGCTCTCTTATGAATGCTCCAGCCTCATTTGAATGGTCTCTCGAAGAGCTCCCACAATCTCTACTTGCACGCAGGAGCGCGTAGCTAATCCTCACCTCTACTAGAATTATGGAGGATACCACTTGGAAGATCCGGCCTGTTAGACTTCTTCCTGAGTCTTACCAAAGACGATGAGCTAGACCAGGGTCTCATAGCCTATGCCCTCCGAATCGTAGGAAACTCTTGTGCAGACCAAGGTCCGCATTCCTAACCCCTGACTTGTTAAATTTATCGTGCTTATTAGTTGAAGACGAGAATCGGCAACGCGTTGTTGACTCTGGCTGTCTGCCTCAGCTCGTTAAGCTGTTGGGCCATGACTCCCTCTTACAATTGGCTATTCCAGTTTTGTTCAACATCTGTGTTGATTACGGTAAGGATGAGTAATTCCTCTTGGAAACTCGTACCATCTAACGTTATATTGGCTAGAGCCTGCTCAGGCGGCAGCATCTAAATCCCGCCTAAGTTACTATCTCGTCGAACTCATCACAGACCCTGGGCTGCGGGAGAAGGCCTCGGTGTACATCAACATTGTCTACAAGTTATTCGACATTGCAGCAACTCAAGGTGATTAGCCGTTAAAATCCAAATTCGTAGCGTGCCTGGTCTAAATATTACTAGAACTAACGTGCTTCCAGAGTTCGAACCCGATTTGCTGGACCCTCAAGCGCCATACCTCCTCCTGGCTAGAGCAGGTCTTGACGGCTCCCACCCGGATTCGTTAGATCTAGAGGGTTTCCTGTCGCTATCCTCTGCGGCATTGGCATTTCTTTCTCACTCGAAATTACAGGAGGCATTCCTTGAGACACCAGATGCCATCAACGTGTTCCTGGCAGCTTTTCAGAGAGCCATCGAAGCTCCTCGCCTCTTCGAGGTTGAGGATGCCGAGGAACGGGCACAACTCAATCAGCTACAAAACATATACACACAGACCCTAGCGGATATATCTGCTCATCCACGTTTTGTTACTCTGTGTTCGTTAGATGGTCCCTTAACGGCCTTGCTATTGAAATGGCTCTCGTCTCATCACACACCACTTCAGACCGCAAGTTGTCTAGCCCTAGGCAATATCGCACGCTCCGATGCACCGAGCATCTCCCTAGTGCAGGAGATGTCCATACATAGATCACTAATCAGCATCATATCATCCGCGGATTCGCCAACTATAGATCTTCAGTTGCTTCACTCCGCCCTTAGCTTCCTCAAAAACTTATCTATCCCTACGAGCAACAAGGCCGTCATGGGCGACGCAGGAATACTAGACCCTAATGTTCTGCCCCGTCTCTGGGAAATGGACACGCAGCCGCAGATACAGTTCGATGCCGTGTCCCTGGCACGCCTTCTCCTTGTCAACTGCCCAGCGAACGTGCGGCGGATATGCTCGCCCTTCCTAAGCGTAGCAGACCCCTCCTTGTCTTCGCCTAACCGGACGCCTCTACATCAATTAATGAATCTTCACCGGAAAGCAGACCAGGAGCCCATCAAGATGGAGACGGCGCGCGCGGTAGCCAATATCTGCCGTGTGTTGCATTCCGAGAAGCCCCCAGGCTCTTCACTTCTCCCCGAATCGTCGACATCACCATCCTCCGAGGACAAAGTCCAGTTTCTCCTCCAGGACTTCTACAGCAAGCAGCCCGCGCTGGCAGACATATTGTTATATCTCGGGTTGCAGAAAAAGTTCCCGATACTGCGGTCCGAACTATGGTTCGTGCTCGCGTTGATGGCGCGTTCTGCCGAAGGGGCTGCCGTTGTATCTCGTTTCCTGCGACAGCGCCCCGAGATAGTAAGCGTGCTTGTCGAGGCCGTCACAGGCGAGAAGATGCTCGAGAACCAGGAGACACAAGATACTGTTAGTAATTCGCCAGGAGGGTCCGGGTTGGACCTCACGGCGATAAACAGCGGGTTAGGTCAGCTCGAACCACAACAGGTAGACCCGACAAAGGCCGCAGCTATGACGAAGGTGGACCGGGAGAATGGCCTAGTGCTGATCACCGAACTATTAAACCTGTGTTCAGATGAGCTTCCTCCTGGGGTGAGAAATACGTTTAGCCGGATCTCCAAGACAGGCGGAGAGCTGCTCCTAGGTAACAGAGGTGAAGAAGCATCGAAGGGGAAGATCGAGTCTGCAGCAAGCAGATAAGTTTATCTTGAACCAGCGGGTCACACTTAGACAACTAGCTTTGGACTATGGCGCAGAGACCTTGATAGAAGTCATCACTCACGTGAGACTCACTCTCAACATCTATCTGTATGGGTTAGCTTTACCATCTACTTACTCTGCAATTGATGCATATCGATGTCCAAGCTACGGCTTCATGTCACAGGACCCGAAAGACGTGTAATTCATGTCCATTCATTTTCCATTGAGAACGACCTAGAGTAAACCGGAAGATGCAATAATGCTTCGGTCCATGTTGTGTGGCGAGAGATGAGATCTGTTCTCTCCTGGCTACACAGAAACCGCAAGCCAACCCACCATGACCGTCCAACAACACAACGAAAGCAGAACCCGAAGAATGCCGTCCGTACTCCCGTGCAGACCCTTGCGGAGTTCAACCTCCATCTTATTTCTTGTTGGCCTCAGCCTCGGCCTTGTCCCTGGCTCGCTTCTCCCGTGCTCCTTGTAGTCGCTTATCACTTCTCGCCTTACGGAGCTTGGCGAACGCACCACCCTCGATGGGCTTGGGCAGGTCGCTCTTCTTGATCTCTGTGACAGCTTCACCAACGGGAACGATAGGTAGGGCAGATCCAACGGTGGAAACAGTCTCGGTCTTGCTGAGGTCGATGTCCTTGCTGTCACCGGCCTTGGGGTGCTTGGCGCCCTTGCGGGGGAAGACGATCAATCGAGCCTTGTAGGCCTTTAGGCGGGCCACGTTGGCGGCGAGGGACTCCTCGCTGAGGTTCTGGCGGCGGTAGTCGACAGCGATACCGATAGTAGGGGCAACAAGGCGGGGGATACCAGCTTCCTATATAGAGGTTAGAATATTCCCGTCCGAGTGTAGAGCTTACTCGAGTGACGAAGTCGCCGGGATATTATGCAAGCAAGTGGACGGCCCTCTCTCTCGATGTGTAGAGCGGAAATTTTCTTAATAGAGATGTACCTTGAGCTCAGTAAGGGTGAAACCACGTCCAGCACGCACGCGGCGGTTGTACTTGATGGTCGGGCATCGGACGACGGGTCTCAGCTTATCGACGGGTCGGGGTGCGACGGCAGCAGCCTTAGCAGCACGCAGAGAGCGGCGGCGGATCTTCTTAGTAGGCTATGATATTTCCGTGTCAATGTCTGAATATCTTCATCTTTATGACCTCGTGGCTGCAAGAATGGAGGGCATTCATATTCATACCTGGTCGAAGTGGGTTCGGACCCGACGTTGCCAATCCTTTCGGAAGTCTATTCACGCTTGGTCAGTACTTCTAGGCTCCTATTTCAAGTGCAATCGCTCGATTCGCCATCGCGAGGTGTCTTCGGTTGAACGTACGGTTGTGCTGAATCTGGTTGTTGTGCTTGATCGCCTGGGAACATGGACATGTCAGCGCGTCGGCCTTTTGAAACGAAATATTCCAATAGACACGATGGCATTGCAGCCATCAGGTATCAGTACTCACCATTGTGAATGATTGCGATCAAGGGTTGGTTGTGGAAAGGGTGGTCGTCTATCGCAGGTCGTCTCAAATCTCCGGATTGGAGGCACGAGAATTTCCCAGAGGTAGCAGGCTTGACCAACCCGCACTTTCGGCAAAATTTTTGGAGGGCTTGAAAACCCTACAATTTTGAAGTGGCGGTGCAGTTTGTGTTTGCAATGTGTGGGGCTAGAATTTCCTAGTGGGGTGGCTTTGAAACCTTCCCACACGTACAGTTACCTAATGTAGTACCTACGACCCGAAGCCAAATTATGTACCTTAGTAATCATATACCACCCTACCAGCTGTCAACTCTCCAGGACACTGGACTGCGCTGAAAGTGTGCTGAACCTGCCCCCCCCCCCCCCCTTCTTCCGCCCCAAGAAGTACTATGTCACTAGAGAAATCAACGATATCATCAATAATATCTTTAGAAGCCATCCCCATGACTTCAACTCACTTAGAGGCTGGGTTGCAGTGCAATCAGTCATCAGGACAAAACAAACGACTGAAGAAGGGCTGGCGTGTAGACAACCCCAGCATACGATATAGCCTCGAAGTGGTTAGTTAGGGTTTGTGGTATTATATAACGGCAGTAGATTACTAGTATTCGCGTAGACGAAGAGATAGGTACATGTTAAAACGTCCACAGCGTGATAGCATGTGATATCGTCGCGACTTGGCCCTGTCCAAGTCAGCACTCACCTACCCATCTCTTTTCTCTATTTCGATAGAATTGATATATACACGAACAGGGTTGCCCCTATTGCCGGAAGTTTTACTAACAAAGACGAACACATTTACGCCTGGCGATAGCATTCGGAAGCCTACACTTAAGCATCACTCCGTCAAGTTAATATTCTCAACTGACTGCAGCCTTTGTAGCTCCGAGTCTGTGTGATGCAGGCGATCCTGTACATCTCCAAGCTGTACCCTTCTCCTCGCATCAATGTACATCATATATTCCTGATATGTGTCTTCACAGTCGAAAGAGTTAGTTATACGTCTGCGGGGGATCTTGCAAGTTGGGTTGAGTTATTTCCTTGATTCAGCAAGCTTGCTCAAAGGCAAAGGCCGAGGGTGGGGGAATTTTGTTGGGGAAAATAAGGGCGGAAGGAAGAAAAAGAAGTATCAAATACACATACGTGGTAGTACCTTGACGTCCTTGGGCACTGAAAAGGTATAATTAAATTGGCCAGTCGGTTTAGCGTTCCCGTGCTCGACGTCTCTAACCTTGCTATCTACTCTGACGTGGAGGCGCGTCACCGGGTTCTTCTCGTCCTTCTGCTTTGGTTCGCTACCATCTTCTTCTAGAAGCGGCGGGTCTGTGTATACGATGGTCGCGGTTAGGTATAGTACACTGCCGACGGGAACAGGATTACGGAAAGTGCAGGGATCGGCGCTGATGAATGTCGGCCGCGCGTGCGCAAAGCTTGCAGCGCAGCAGAAGGCCAACTCGAACGTCTGCTTTAAATGGAATCCGCCGAAGATCATGGTCTGGTGGCGATTACGATATTGTGGCTGCATGATAGAAGCAGTCGAAAGCTGGGTCCTGGACATAGCAATCACATTCGCAGGCTGGCGAAGACCGTTATTAGGATCGTGGTAGGCAAGCTGTCGCAGCCAGATCTTGTGGATTAGGGCCGACTCAGGGTCATTCGGCTCGGTCTCAAGCAACGAGGTTTTCAGGTTCTTCTTCTTAGCTAATGCCTTGGCCTCTCCGGCCTTGAAAATCTTCTCTTCCTCAGGAGTTGAGCAAACAAGACGTGGTATATTGACGGGTTTCTTCGTTGTGGGATCCAAGGCCACCATTGTGAAGGTACATGTGAGTAGCACGTCCTCGGGCTTGCTTGGTTCACCTTCGTCTCTCGCTCTGGCAACCTTGCATGTGATCTCAACGCTACTCCTTCCTGAAGCATAGGTTACCTGTCCACTATATTCCAGGTCACATATTTCGGTCAGTGGGTGGGATATTGTTATACGGTCAAGCGCGGCAGTCACCGTGGTGACGCCGGGTCCGGTGTGCTTATAGACAATGATACCAGACAGAGCATCGAGGTCCATGAATATTGTGCCTAGCCTGGAGTATACTTATCTTGTTAGAGGAAGTTATAAAAAGGAGAAGCGGGCCGAAGACCTTATGTGACCGGAAGAGTTGATATATGTATCGCTGAGCCAAGGGTCACGGCCGAGCGGAAGCACCACTCGGTGGTAGCTATCGCTCATCTTTTTCGGCGTAAGGTCGCGCTCCTGGGACTGGGCCTCATCTGAGGCTATATTTTTCCCTTCTTGCTGGAGCCTCCACGCTTCTATCCACGGCATTGGCAGGCGGTTATCCGAGAGACCCCGAAATACTCCATCTGTGTGACGCGGAGCTGTGCCATGGAAGCACCTCCTAGGACGGAAGCGAGCATGTCTGACACGAGCACCGCCGTTCGAAACGTCAAGAGGGGAAGTCAGCGCAAGTAGCCGCCTAATAGGTACTAGCCTGCTAGCCATGTTGAGGAAATTAACGATTAGAAGAGATAATTATTTATATGTAGGAATAGAATGCGATGATGAAGTATTACGAAGTGTATATGTGATTTGTATGTACATGTATGTATTACCTAGGTACATGTAGATCCGAAGTGGGGTATCCTTCCAAGGTTTGATGTATGTGGGTACGTACATGTACCCTTTCGAGCCTCCAAACCACAGCGGTACATGATATATTACATATACACTTAGGCATCGAAGCGTTTAATGGCAACTTATTAATTTAGGTACATATAAGGATAAAACAATTGCTTCTCTGTTGAAGAAGTAAGCCATCGCTTTTATGCATCAAATAAATAGAATCCATTTCAAAGGTTTTTATACATGTATATTAACGAAAGAGGAACATTGAAGCCATTGTTAAGAACCTGTCTTACGTATAACTCACCACAGACCTTATTCGGGACATCAACACGTTTTATAAAACGATATAGAATATACAGTCAAAAATACAAGGGGAAAAAGCAGATATGTTTGACATGAAATACTCAAGAATACTAAAAGAATTTGCGCCTCAGGCGGGGGTCGAACCCGCAACCTTGGGATCACGTGACTCGGCAAACTCCTGAATGAGAAGTAACAACCGTGTTAAAAGTCCCACGCTCTAGCCAATTGAGCTACCAAGGCGATGTACTGTGTTTTCATACCAGGGGTACGATTGGATGATGATCGCCTAATTCTTAGTTACTATATAGCTTAGCCTCTTTGTGGTGGCTTGATGTAGTGAGCAACCCCGCAGCTATAACCCACTTTACGATGCCCCACCTTAGTGCATGTAAGTACCATGCCATATGAAGTAAATACTCATCGAAACATTAAGGGTTCGTTTAATTTCGCTATATATAAATCTTGTTGAAAACACTGCTTTAAAAGAAGATTATCGGACTCGTTATTAAGCTTATCGAGAAGATAGTTAAATTCGATGTGATCGTTAATAAAAAGGAGGTATTATTAATGGCAGTGGTAGCAATAAGAGCGATAACGAAAGCGACGATAAGAAGAAAAGGTATAAATTTACTGTTAGAGCCGTACTTTAGATAAAACACTTACACATTTACACTACGGGAGGCTTGGTACGTATAAATATATAGTGGTTTTATACGAACCCGAAAAGAAGAAAGGACTCCCATGAGATTCGATTAGGTTGTTCACCATAAAAGATAACAACTTATGACTTTAGATCTGGTGATTTACTGGACAGGGTTCGTGGGTCATGAAGGTAGGCGAACTGTGTCTAAAAGACTTGGATAGACCTATCGACCCTAATCTCACAAGACTGTTTTACAAGCATAGGCTAGGCACGAACTTTGAGCAACTTTACCCTCAGATTTCAGATTTAGAGGCTCCCATTCTTTCGAGCCCAGATCCCCTCATGGGTGTAGATTTCAATAGGTAGACTCTTGAATAGCTCAGTTGGTCTCGAATTCAGAGGACATAAACGATTCAGATACCCTTCCCACAACCATCCTCCCAAATAATAGAAGCCGACGGAAGATAACAATAGTCTTCCAAAAGAGAAGCAGGAGCTTACCGAGAAGTATCAGAAGCAGCCAAAAGACGAGTTAAAAAAGACATAACGGCGCTGGCGTTGAAAAATAAGTCGCGAGTTGATGCGAAAACTCGCAGAGATGCAGCTGAAATGAATCCAAAGATGCTCAAAAAACATAACCGTCTCCAAGGTACCTACCTACCTAGTTTCAACATTCTCTATGAATAGGCGTAACTATTCAGTGATTACCAAGACGTTATACATAGGTACTTTGCAACATTTTCCTGAAGACCAGTGTCTCACTCAAATGAGGTCCTCTCCTGCCTTCAGCCGACTGATGCTGGCGCATAACCTATTCCACTAGCACCTAGAGATGAAGCAAAAAGTTCAACATCACGCACACATTCAGTAATATGTAGTTGACAGATTACAATATCGTGTTGTCTTATATGCACAGTACCCGAGGGCATCCGCACTTTGGTCTATTGATACATGGCGCGTTACGAGTACTGTCAAGTAGGTGACTATGCTCCACCCTTGAACCGCGAGAGCTCATTGTTCTTCCGGACGAACCCGTGACCTTCTAGAGGCAGATCTCTCTTCTTGAGCTCTTCTTCTATAAGCTTGAATCTCCCGAATGCTTTCTCCTTGTCGCCGCGTGTGAGACGCTTCGTTGCGAAGGAGACGTTTGGCAGCTGGACAAGATCCTGCCGGTGTTCCTGAATCTCTTGAGTCAGAGTTTTCGGTTTCGGTGGCGTTTGTACCACGTGCAGCAATGACTGTACATCCGAGATACTTGGCAGCTGGTGATCGTGGACTAGTTGGCCAGTGAGCTGGAAGATCCGCTTCGTAACCTAAAAATCACGATGTTAGTTTGATATTCCATTTTAGGAAAATGTGACAACTCCGGCACAATAGAACTTACAGCGAACTTGATCCGGGGGTCGGACAGAGAAGCAGCCTTCCAGCCACGACCCCAAGTCTCTCTATACTTGTGAGCTTCCTCAGCTGAGAGCACCGACCCCTCTGATGTAGATTCCTTAGAACGTTCGTCCTTCCAGCTCAGAGAGTCTATTACCATAGAGACATCCCCGGCCAAAGAGACGGCACCATTATCTGCAACGTTGATCTCCACCTCCATGAGCTGATGCGCGTCTCCTGCTATCGGCCAGGCCTTCACCAGATCCTCTTCTCGACCCGCTTGCCTCAGCGCAAATGCCTCTACGACGGCGCGCCGTACCGAGGCCTCAATGGCGGCCGGATCAAGGATCTTTTCCAGTGGCTTAAAGCCGGCGAAATCGGCCGACTTAGGCCAATGTGCCTGTTGATCCCACCAGTTCCCTAGCCCACCAACCGACTCCAGGCCCTCTGCCGTTAGTGCGGGCACATATTCCAGATCTGAGATCTCGTCTGATCGCTCGGCATAACTGCGCTGAGGTGGTGGGACGTATGTCTGCCACTGTTGCGGAAGCTGGTCTTCCACTTCTTCTATGGCCCCTTCGTTCGAATCGTCAAGCTGGTTTTCCCGTACTTCCTCAACATTGGGGCTAGTTGTCGGCTCGGTGGGTTGTTTTTCGGACGAGTAGAGTCGTGTAAATGCAAGGCATTGGGAGTTTATCGGTATGGGCCTACGATACGATGCTGAGATAATCTGAGAGGATGGAGGCGGACATTGGCCGACTGAAGGGGCAATTGGAGAGCGTGAGGTCGAAGTAGACAGGCTGGATAGCCGTGTTAATCGTGATATCCGTCGCATTGTGGCCAATTGCTTAGCAATCAGGGCGCAGGTATGACGATGATGCGGTATAGGTATCTGGATATCTGGATATGAAGACTCGGAACTTTTTTTCAATCGCAAGGGTTTGCGATGCCAGCTGCAAAATTGCCATGTACCCAAGTACACAATAGATGCATGAAGTGATGTGTGTAACGCGGGGCTGGGCTTGGCTTGGCTTAGCTTGCAAAGGCCTAGAGGCGTTTTAAGTGGGGCATCAGCCACAGAAGGCTACAGTGTGACCCACCCTGCCAGCTGCCTGCCACCCTTATGTGCATGTACATGTATGTAGGCCTGGGTCGGTGTACATTGTACATACTGCTATCATTCGCATGGAAGCTTCAACTTTACAACAGCATACACGTAGCCAGCTTTACCACAACCGTCCAACCGTCCAACCCTCATTGAACTCCGTGACATAATCTTTGTCATCTCATGATATCTTCATATGGAATGCACATGGGATCTCCTTCGTCGCGATACCTAGTATATGGCCATTCGATGATAGCGGCATGACGCGACTACATCTCTCTCTCCTCCTTATAGGAGTTTTTATCTCTTACGTCGCCGCAGCCTGTAAGCCATCCTGCCTTCGTAGCCTGTTCATTCATTCCCTGTATGCGCATTGCCTACCACAATACGCTAACCTCTCCATCTCTTGAACCCGTAGCTGCGCCAACATTCTGTAAATGTATTTGCTTCAAGAATAGCACCTTGATTCAGCTAGGCCCTCAAGGTGACTCGCCTTCCTCCTTCGAGAACTCCGGCTCTGCCGTGTCAGGGCAGTCATTACGTTCACTATCAATTCAAGCGCGCGCCGCCTCCGCCTCGTGTACCCAATGCACGCGGGCCTTCTGCCTATCTCAACATCTCCCCATCTGCAAGGACGCCGAGGAGAATGACGTCGTGGCCATGTGCTTTCAGCGCGATAGCCGCAAGGACCAGATCATCGTCTGGGGGTTCATTCTAGGTACAACAGGTCTGTTAGGCTGGGCCGCCGCTAAGAGAGTTGTCGAGTTGCGAGAGGGCAAGAAAGCTGCCGCGCTGGGATTGGGTGGCTCTGCCGCTGGGAACAGACGAGGAGCCGCTGCCCAGAATAGAGGTGTATATATGCCAGTCGGCCATGGTAATACATAAGGGCTAAGCAAATGGCAACACACGATTGGTGCCTACGAATTGTATTGGCCTGAAGGTCGGTATTTGGGCGTTGTCAATGGCGTTTGGGACATTCCAGCTAGAGAGCCTGGAGAGGCGCTACGTTTTTGTATGGTGCTTGGGTTTTTATTCAACCTCTGAAGCTATGCAAAGACAAAGGGTATCCGCGTACAAACTACTGTGTGTACCTGAAGCCAATATGGTCTGGAAGGGGGAAATTGCGCGTATTTATGTCAATTATTTTTTTTTTTTTTTTAAAAAAAAATAATGGTTTATAACCAAACGCCTTGGGCCCCTTTTTTTGGTCTTTCCCCCGATTAAATTCCCCCGACCCCGTCGTTGGGCTAATGATTCTCAGATACCATATATCTTCGGCAAACATCCCGCTTATACGGGTTATACACCTAGATAGCTAGCTTTGCCCTTGGTCACGTTCTTTCAGAGCCAAACCACTCTTTTCTTCACGCAGCTAGACCCGATAAGACTCCAAATCAAATGCTCTGTCCCAGGAATTTATTCCTCTTCGAGAGGAGTAGCTTTAGGCTCTTCGCCGTTAGTATTCGGCGCGCCGTTCTTCTCCCTCCGAGCCCGGACTGCCGCTGCCAGGTCTTCAAGGACATGGACTGTCGTTTCCCAATCGATACAGGCGTCCGTGATGCTCACACCCTTCTTCAGTCCAGAGGGCCCTTCGGGAGGGACCTTCTGATTCCCTTCGTTGATGTTGGACTCGATCATAACACCGATGATGGCCTTTTCCCCTTCTCTTAGCTGATCGCCAATGACCTTGGCGACCTTGGGTTGATTCCGGTGGTCCTTGTTGGAGTTGCCTATTTTGGGATTAGTTTATTCTCGGGTGCGTACAAACAAAACGATGGCCTACCGTGTGAGCAATCAACCATGATAGCCAACTTCTGTCCCTTCTTCGTCAGCGTGTCCTTAGCAGCTTGGATGCTCTCCTTGTCATAGTTGGTGCCCTTGCTACCGCCCCTGAGGATGACGAAGCCGTGCTCATTTCCCTTGGTTCTCGTGATGGCTGCTAGGCCCTGCTTCGTCACACCCATGAAGTGATGCTTGGACGCGGCGGCACCAATGGCGTCTATAGCGACATTCAGGTTTCCATCAGTGCCGTTTTTGAAACCAATTGGGAAGGAGAGGCCGGATGCTAATTCACGGTGCAACTGTGACTCAGTGGTTCGTGCGCCAATAGCACCAACGGAGATGAAATCTGCCAGGAACTGTGGCGAGATAGTATCTAGCATCTCACTAGCTATAGGCATGCCGGCATTGGTTAGATCGCTGAACATCTGTCGTGATATGCGGAGGCCCTTGTTGATCTTGAAGCTGTTGTCGATGTCGGGATCGTTGATGAGACCCTTCCAACCCACGGTAGTTCGCGGCTTCTCGAGGTAGGCGCGCATGATGATACACAGGTCATCC
Organism: Hypoxylon sp. FL1857; assembly: GCA_022578955.1. Taxonomy (NCBI): domain Eukaryota; kingdom Fungi; phylum Ascomycota; class Sordariomycetes; order Xylariales; family Hypoxylaceae; genus Hypoxylon; species Hypoxylon sp. FL1857. Next base: position 322,369 of record MU400410.1, read on the forward strand.
GACAGCTTCTCGGAAAGCTTCTTGAGACGTTGGGCGTACTCATGAGCCATAGCTGGGTCATGAATGGAGCAGGGACCAACGACAACCAACAGACGGTCACTACGACCCATAATGATGGCCACAGCATCTCTCCGGCCCTTGACAACAGTCTGTAGAGACGCGTCGGTCATGGGAATCTCAGAGATGAGCAATGCCGGCGGGATAAGAGGGTCCTGGCCCAGGACTGCCGTTTCCAAGTAAATCAGCATGTTGTTTTAAATTTCGCCCCTTGTGGCACAATATTTATCGAGCTGTGTAGTACTAGAAGAGAGGACAAGTACTCTCGAGTAACATAAAGGACGAGTCATTCAAGATCAAATTGAAAAGGTAGGTGAAGAATGGCGAAAATTCAGTGAATTAGAAAAAGTTATGTTTGCTATCTCACGTACCTCTCATATCGTCAGCCACGAGGGGCGCCATGTCAACTCCTGGCATTGTGGTGAGTAGACTTGTAAGGCAGTCGAAGGCGTATGAAGGAGCACGAGTGATTGGTTGGAGAACAAGTGAAGACCTAAAACACAGTAAGAATTGTTTGCTTCAGACGATCCGAGCAGCGGATAGGCGCGTGATGCGTATTAAAGGAGCCGCTCTTTCTATGAGAGGAGCAGAGCAAGACTCGAGGTGAGTCAGACAGGTAGGTACTTGATAAGGAGGAGAGAGAGAGAAAAATTTTTGAGAAGAGCTTACAAGCTGTTTCACACCCTCCTGATCACCTGCTCGTTGGAAGCCAATATCCTTCGGATCTGGCGACTACTAGAGCAAAACGTGCTAGATTGACTGCGCGAGAGCAAAACAGGAGACTACGAAGAGGTTTGCACGAAGGTCAACCTTACTGCAGAATTCAAGACCACATGCAGGTGAAGACCAGGGTTACCTTACGTAAGGTTGGTTTACGGTTTAGCTAGTTAGCTAAGGTACCAGCAGAACTGAGAAGCGACCTTGGAAGAGGGCGTAGCTCTAGCTGTGCTAATAAATTTCTATCGGAGTCGAGCAACGAGGGGCAGGGCGTGAAGGCAATGGAGGGGTACCCTACACGTACCCACATAGCTCTCGTACCCTTGTAGGTACCCGCATACCTGTCGTGCCCACGCCCACGCACTTAAAGCCCAATTGGGCATTACGTATTGACAATCTTTACTCGTGCTAAAAACTCATCGTCTGGTTCTCATTCCGAAAACTTTTCCCCTCAACATCCTCCCAGCATACTGATATCGTAAGATGGACGCATTGGTGCGCACCAATGGTTTACGAAATTTTATCACACCGCCCTCGCAAGGGCCCGTGGAGTTTTGCCGTCACGCTACTGGTCCTCCTAAATATCTTAACCCAGAGCTGCTTACGTCTCATGGTGTTTGTAGGGTTGCCGTGTTAGAGGTTAAAACCCGCCCTACAGGAATAAATAGCTCTAATATATCATTCAAGTATCCCACCATGTCAGCATCTCAACTGTCTTGTTTATATTGTGCGCTGATATCATTGGGTCCTTTGGAAAAGGGGGGGTTGTGTCTATGTCGATTTTTAGGGCGCTCCCGGTCTCAATTCGAACGACCAGTCCGGCGCCGGACAGAAGAGACAGAGGGGAACCATATCTTCAGAATTGAGTATTAACCAATCATCGAGCCGTCCCTTCGACCATGTATCCCATGTATTATACTCATTGCTCGTTTAATATCCCAGTCATACTTGTGATCACCATCAACGTAAACCCTTTGCTGACTTCGTCCAGTTTTTTATACTTCCTCATATTTGTCCAATGGGGGGCTAGGACAACCCCCAGATTGAATACTCAGGAACCAGCCCTACGGCTAAATATTAAATACGAATAGGGAAATATAACAGCGGAGGCATATTATCCGGCATCTCAACCTCGGTCCAATCTCATGACAATAAGTATCCAAGCTACCACCATGAATTCCTCTCCTGTGCCTTGGCGCTCCCCTTTCTGTCAGTTGTACCAACATGGCTTCCCTGTCGTCTAACACGATGAGAAAACTCAGCTTCCAGTTCTCAATTCTGACCACATGGCTCCTGTGGTGGACCTTATGTGTCAACGCACGCCCTGCTTGTAAGCCACGCCAGGAAGACTCACACTGGGTAGCAACATGGGTCTCAATGCCACAGCTAGTGGAACCTAACAATATGCCACCCTCTCCATTTGTATGTTGTGTCTCTATCCAGCAGCCTCGAAGGCTTGCGGCTCAAGTATCTAAACGTCATATTAGTCGGGCTCGGCCGCATTTAAGGATGCTACACTTCGTCAAACGCTGCACTTATCTATCGGTGCCGAGAGACTTCGCTTCCAGATTTCTAACACCTTCGGCGGCAGTGACCTCCCTATAACAGAGGCCTCTATTGCCCTTCCAACGGGTGGCAAAGCTGGCGTCAATGGCATTGATACAACGACGTTGAAAGGTCTCACTTTCAATGGCTCTACTTCGGTCACAATCCCTAGAGGTCAAGTTGCCTACTCGGACCCTGTCGACTTCAAAGTTGGTCCTCAGACCATGATCACAGTTAGCCTTTATTCGCAGCCTGGCCAGTCTGGAAGCAGTATCACCGGACACCCTGGAAGCCGGACTACATCGTGGATGCAACAAGGCAACCATCTAAACGCCTCGACTGTCACAGGGGCGAGCACGGCGCACTGGTACTTCCTTACAGCCGTCGAAGCCTGGGTCCCGAAAACGACCGCCGCTCTGGTGATTCTCGGTGACAGCATTACGGATGGACGAGGAAGTACTGACAATGCTAACAACCGGTAGGCTGAAATACACACGATAGCTGACAAATTAGCTGACAACTTTAGGTGGCCTGACTTACTTCTGGCTAGGATGCAGCAAGAAGGAATCACCGACATCGCCGTGTGCAATCAAGCAGCAGGCGGCAACACTGTGCTTACTGGCGGCTTAGGCCCTCCGCTCATGCAGCGTTATAAGCGTGATCTGCTCGCCACGGCCGGTGTAAAGTATGCGCTTATATTCGAAGGTGTGAACGACATTGGAGGCGCATCTACAGACTCAGGGACGCAGACGCGTATTGGAAACAGTCTAACGTCGGCCTTCAAGACTATCGCCAATGACGCAAAGGCTGCTGGTATAACCGTCTTCGGGGCAACGATCACGCCCTTTGGCGGAAGTGGCCAGAGCTACAGCAATCCGACTAGGGACCAAACTCGGCAGACGGTGAACAAATGGATTCTCGGTGGCGGGGATGGTAGCTTCTCCGCGACTATCGACTTCGCTAAGATCGTAGCTAACCCTTCAAACGCGGCCAACTTAGCTTCTCAGTACGATGGCGGTGATCATCTACACCCCAATGTTGCCGGGTATCAAGCTATTGCCGACAACTTTCCTTTAGATATTTTTAAAGGGAATGCCACCACTGTGTGGAAAGCCATTTAAGGTCAACTAAAGAATATCATATAACAAAAATGTACTGATTGAAAAGGCGATCTAGCCTCAAGCTCTTCTGTTGTAGTATATAGGGTGACAAAATCGGGTGGATAGTTGTTCTATCACGTTAGCTACAAGAAACAATCTAAAACCACGGGACATGGTTGCAGCCTAGCCTATAGCGCACCGTCAGTGCCTTTCGCAAGCTTATAACTTTGGGGGGTTCGGTTCATCCCTTGGTCCGTATCCGCCTCTACATACGGACATTGCCACTGGCTGTTAGTAGATGACCTTCTTAGGCCTTAGATCTCTACCAATCACAGGGTCGTCGTTACAAGTCAGGAGAGTCACTGGCTAACAATGACATCCTTTAGCAGCAATATAGAATATACCCACTCATTTAGGTAGTTCACGAAGGTATGAATATTCGTGTAATGTCGAATACCCGGCATATAAAGCAATCGATTAGATATTGAAACAACATCGTACGCATTCAAGGGAAATATTTTCAACATGATTACCATGGGTTTCAAAATAATTACTTGTATGCAATTTTATTTAAGTCTATTCTTAGGTGGAACATCTCTGTTCCACAAAGCCATTAGATTCGTTATTGAATGGCTCGATAATAAGAGAAATAGCCTAGATGCGCCGGCAGAATCGTATCAGAAGCAACATGAGCAACGCAAGTGACAAAACTGTTGCTAGGAGTTGTTGCTGCCGCTGTCAAGAAAGTTGTAGATCTGAATGACGTCTGCTATACAAGAGCTCTATATGCTTATATAAGCTAAAGATATACCCTTATGTCCACCTTGCTTAGCTTCGCAAGACCCTCCTCGGAGAAAACTGAATAACGAGAGTTCTTACCGTGCTTGTTACATGGTGGCTACGCTCTACGAACTTTTGTTAATTCTCATCCTTCTGCGTGTTTTGCTAGGCACTGCCCATGCACTATAAACATATAGTGAGCCAGGGCAAGCTCTTGGGGGTAAGCTATGCAGTGATTGGCATCCTTAAGCCGTGCCCCCGCTGCTATAAGAAGGGGATTGGAATGCTGATCAATAGGCTTTGAATTTTATAATGGTTTATCTCCAGCGGATAGAGTACCTGCCTTCCTTTCTTAGCTACACGGACTGGCATTCAAATTGATCTCTATTGTGTCGATAATGTTAACTTGGTAATAATGTATACTTAAATTCACTTCCAAAATAAGCTCTTTTGCACTTTGCTTGAAGAAGAGAGGTCTGATATCATGGCCTGTGATGAGGGGTAAGTGCTAGGCGCCATTAAGAAAGAGAATCAGGGGTCAAGACAGACCGAGGAGGGGTTTGCTGGAAAGCGAGACAAAGCAGGCAGGCAAAGCCTAAAGAGGGCAGGGTCAACATATCACGAGTTGCAGCGACAAAGTAACGTGGAAACGAGAAAATTCGAATTGATTCGTAACTATTATTTTCAAAGTCACTTCCCCCGAAAATATCACAAAGCATATCTTCTGTTTGCATCTCTGCGAACTCGGTGCTTGTATCAGTTTCTAAATATTGTACCCCCCTGTGTTGGTGTTGTAAGTCAAAGTCGTGAAGCAAATCTGAAACCTACCGCCAACGTGTTACTCGGCATAAGCGTACAGCTGCACTGTGTCTGTGTGACGTCTTCTAACGTGGTACGTTGATAGATATTGCTAAGGCCAACGCCAAAGGATGCACGTGGTTAAAATATCGAAATATTTAATATTAAACTCACTTATACCATTAAGCGTAGATGCTGAGGTGCAATGCTGCCATTGTTGAGCCCGGAGTATATATCCAATTAGCACATGTATCTAGATAAATTCATAGAGGGGTTGCACTAGTCGCACTAGTCGCACTATGTGGACGCACTAGTAGATATTCGATATGCATCATCTGTTAATAAATACGTGCATGATGGCTTACGTACAGTAGGGATGTGTTGTACACACAATCCCACAAGGCTGGTGCTGTGGTGATCCATTGCAGTGGTACATACATAAGTGTAGGAGCACCCGCATTGGACGTGGTTTCCCCACAATCATCAGGTGCTGGAACTTGGCCAGGAACTTTAGGACCGCCATCGGCGAATTGCCCTTTCCCTTTCATCGTCAACTTTGCATCTCTGCATCTTTACATCTCTGCGCCTTTTCCCTTGCTTTCGGAATTTCAGCCATTTTTTAATATACGATCCTTAGGCATTTGGGGCGGGGACAATAATGCGAGGCAGGCCAAACCAGCCTCAAGTCCATCGTCCAAGGTTCTTAATAGCTTCCCTTATATACATACGGCAGAGTCCCTCTCCCCCTGTCGGGTCTACGGGCGGGCTCCAGCTTGCCAACCTTTTACCTTATTCCATAAGCGGCTGATCGACGACCGAAGGAGCTCTGGAGCCAGCCACGAACCAAGATTCTAACCCCGACTCTCCTAATTCTCATCCCCATTCCCATCTCGTCATTCCCCGCCAACAACCCAGGACTCGGACACGCCGTTGACATTACCTGGGGTCCCTAGGCAGTCATCGCTTAGGAACCACTTCCCCCGAGGAAGCGAGGTCTCGCTTTCAATTGAAGATTAATTGTTGTTGTTGTTGTTGTTGTTGTTGTCATCATCCCCATCATTATTCTTTTTCTTATCGTCATCACTTGTTAATCGTCTCGAGAGGAAATAATTTCACTTTTATTTTCACCTTTTACTACCAAATTCCTACCACCTAATCATAAACCATGTTCGAGCCTCAGTGGTTGGAACGTGGGCAGAAGCGCCACAGGGGCGATGAGGAAGACGGTGGTGGTCAGATCAATATGGGAGAAGCTGCGAATGGTACTCTAGGCTTTACCGAGCATCGTAAAGTCAGTATTAATAGCCATAATACACATATGTTGTGCGTGGAGTGTGTGTACAATACTCATACTCCGCGCCCAATTGCGACCACAGCTAACCCAACTCCTATAACAGAAACGTCTACAGACTCTCCCGTTGCGCACTTCTCCAACACAGAAACGATGGCCAGGCCCCCCAGGCTTCCCGACAGCAGCGTCGACAGCAGCTCCTCCTACCACCATCACCCCGACCGATTCCGACTCGGAGGATGTGCAATACCAGCACCAGCCAAATCTGACGATGGATGTTGATAAGGACACAGATATGATGGTCGATTCCTCATCCGAGCACCTTCAACCCGGCCTGTCCCAGTCGGATTCCATCGATCCTAGCATCACCGGACGAATGCCCACCCCTATAGATTGTTTTTTCGCTGCGCAGGTACTAGGCAACAACTGGGGCCACCAGACAATGCAAGCAGCGAATCGGTCGGTGGGCGCAACAGTGCCAGAAGCCGGGGTTGGCCTTGCGCAAGCTCACCAGTCCCCTATAAGACGTGATGATGCTTCAGTTCCTCGGTCGCTCGGAGGTGCCGCGGAATGGTCCATGGTTCAGAACCGACGTCTGCCGTCCCCTATTAGTGAAAGCGGCGGTGAAGACACACCGGCTAGCCCTGACATGGTTTTGGACTCTAGTCTGCCTACGACATCTCAGCTTCAGAGGCCATACCTACCCCATATGCCTCATTCGACAAATCCCCATGCCATGGCAATCCATCCCAATATCCAGACTGTTCCCCCGGCTAGTGACAGCGACTCCGGCATGATGGATACCGATCCTACTTCGTCTCCGTCCTCAGCACCTGCCACGCCGTCGCCAAGAGGCAAATTTGGCCATTCGCGTAGCAAGCATACCCTCAATTCATGGACTCTACAACCGGGCATGAAGAAGTCATTCAGTATAGGTTACCGAGCCGACTGCGAGAAGTGCCGTATGAAGATTCCAGGCCATTTTAACCATATTATTATCTCCTAGTATGGGTATGACGAGGAGCCACGCGACTAATTTATGGGGAAGACGGGACTCTCTATTGGAGGGCAGAAGACGGCACGAGCGCTCAGAAATAGGGTGGGCGTGGATGAGACTGAGCGAGGGTATCTTGCCCGAGTTTAACCTTTTCGAGTGGTATAATACGTGCGAGATACACTCCAAACATCGCGCTGGACGCAGTAGCCGTATCAAGACAGCATTCTTCTGCAGTCGGGGCTCGCTCGGGCACCTTTCATTACCCGCAGCTTGGACTCGGTTGACTTCAAGGCGAACCCAATTCTCCTAGAGTTTTCCCTACGACTCAATCACTACGACAATACGGCCAATAATTTTTTTGGACTTTGTAAGAGGCTTACAGCATGTAGGATCTCTTGCTTACTTGCATCTGATGGCGTTCTTCTCGGGACGCAAATACTGCAACATACCGACAGCGTGACTTGTTTCCTTACTATTTTACAGAGCAGCATACTTTTGTTATTACCCACCCACATATCTACTACACTCACTACATTTATACCCCAAACACGTTCCTTATTGCATTGAGCCATTGGCTCCAGGATGGATTACATGCATTCATTGGAGAGGAGGGGACTACCCGGTGGTTAAAGCTGGAGGCTGAGAATTTATTTTTCCCGCCAACTCTCTTCGTTTCCTTTCGGTCATGTTCGGCGCTCGGGAGAGTGTGCTTGGCGGCGTTCAAGAGTATGGGGGTCAACCAAGTCAATGGCCAGTGTAACGTATTGAACTTGACCCTATACCAAGAGGCCTACCGCTACTTGGAGATTTACGGCCAGGGAAAAGGGAGGGAAGTTACATTATAAATGTATTTTAAACATGAGCATTGAGCTTTGAATAGATGATAATCTATTTTAAGAACAAAGTATTGCGGAGCATTTATCATCGTACAGGCAGCCATGCGGCACGATACTTGAAGCGTTGAACTTGAGATAGTGCTAACGTTCAGTTATTAGCCTTAACAGTTACAGAGAGCGAGTTCCGGCGCCGGGAGAAGCACGGTAGGATAATCTATATACGACGTCTACCGGGTGAAATATCTAGAGCAAAACTTGGTATGCGGTAGAATATTTACCTCTCATAACCCACTACACCAGGTTTAATGCTCCGTCCTTCTATATGGTACAGCAGTCTTTCCATCTCTGAATACCTATAGTCAACTCGTTGCGCAATCCGATTTGATCATTACAAGCCCTATATACCTGTTGAGGGACTTGGGCTGGCTAGTTCCTCGAGCCGTTACCACGATCCTCCGCCTTTGTCATCCTTGTATCACAACAATTCCCGAAGAGCCTCCACCGTTCCCAAACTACCACCAGCTTCGTTTCTTGCTTTCGTCGCTATTTGGTTTCCCATTCAAGCCGACTTGGTCGAGGGGTCCACCCTTCCTTTGATTCTCCCGCTCCTGTTCAAAAGCCGTCTTAGCCTTCTCTTTTAGCACCTGCTGTGAATCATCAACTGCTCTGGCGATACTTGAGCGAGAGGATGGACCCGAAGCAGCGGCGGCTGCTTCGTCATCGAAATTTAAAGATTCCTCGCTAGCTTCCTCCCTCTTCAACCCGCCAAACAGCCACGTGGTGAAGCCTCTCTTCTTGGGCTTCTCTACCTCGTCCGCAGCCGACATGCTGCTCTCGACCATAGCCTCACCGGGCCAGGCGCTTCTCCCAACGCCCTCAACTGCGCGCCCATCCGGAGCTGCGGGAGCCGCCGGTCTTGGTGCGGATAGCAGAGGCGGCAGGCTTCCCCCCGACTGTCTAGCTTTCGCCTCGGCTTCCTCCACTAGCGCTATCTGTTCTTCCGTGGCCGAGCCGGTCATGAACGCCAGCCGCGCGGCCTCCAGACTGTCGGCTTTAAGCTGCTTCTGCAGGGCGAAAAACTCGTTCCGACGCTTGCGGTTATACACCATCATGTCGGCTGTTGCGTAGATGGTGACGAAGAGTGCGAGACCTGTTATTAGAGGCAGGCAGGCGAGTTAGGAGCAGTGAATTGAAAACCTTGAAAGCACAAAACAGATGTCCTCTCGTACAATTCGGGTCGGGAGGAACGGGATTAAACCAGAAAGAGGCAGGATAGGAGAATGCATACCACTGAATCCGATCAAGCCCAAGACGGTGAATTTGTGGGCGGCGTCGAAATACCTCCTCGAAGCATCGACGATACGATCGAACCGCGACGTCTCATGTCTCCTCGCCGCGAGGTGTGCAGCCCGCAGCCGGCGTACGCGCTCTTCCATAGTCTCGGATGCCGAGGGCTTCGGCATGCCCGGCGGGGACATGCGGCCTTGGGGTGACCGTGACGGGGAGGTGGAGGTAGCGGATGAGGAAGGGCTGCTCGGCGAGGGCGAACTGGATGTAGCTTTTGCATTTGCATGGGGCGTGTTGGAAGTAAACCGCGTGGCGTCGGCGACGCTCCGCGGACTGTAATCAACGGCCATTGATTGCGTGTGTGTATATACGGGAGAGTCTGCTATACCCAATTTTACACCCGATGAGCAGTTCTTCAGAGAGGTGTCGAGGCAAGCCGGCAGGTGGTCACATTTGCTGAAAAGTCGCTAAACGAATAAATTTTGGAGTTTCCCAGCGAATCGTCTGATCGATAAGGTCACTGCTGGGCTGCAGCTTACCCCCACCCCACCCCCCATAGCTTTCCGTTTCGCAGGCACAGATACCTTGGTACACGGGCAGAGCGGGGCAGCGATTGAGCCTTGACCAGTCTGCTGTTAGCATCTAATTGGCCAATGGCAGGAGTAGGCATTCGATGTTTGGACCTCGGCTCATTACATCACGGCGCAATTTAACAATTTAACAAGTACATAGTTCAATACACGGGACATACCACATCATATATAAAGAGGGAAAATAAGGGGGAATAAAAAGAGAGGGAAAAGGGAAAGGAAGAAAGAAAGAAATGGCCGACATAACACATTTCTACCCAAGGTTACTTAGTAACTGATAGATATATTGATATAATCAAGCCCTCATTCATCACATCGTCAATGCTTTGATAAATGAGCTCTTAACCAACTTCACCGGCTTGCCGTTTATGACAGGTAACTAGGATAAGGAGCTTGTCCTCGTCCACCGTTTTCTATTTCGGCCTACAGATTACTCGTCGTCATTCCCGCTCGGCAGCACACCCTCGGTTCCCTTTCCGTAGTCTTCCCCAACCTTTTCTCCGTTGATCACTAACGGCTTCATATCCTGCAGGACAAATACCATGCGTGCCCAGTTTGTGGTGCTCGGGTTGCGCCAGGCGTGCATGGTAGCTCGCTGAACGGCAATATCCCCGCGCTTCATCCGGGTGGTTGTCCCGTCGTCGAGTAACATATCGACCTCACCCTCGACTACAATGCCGTAGTCCAGGGACTTGGTTCGATGCATCATGCACTCGTATTGGGGCGCGAAGTCGACCATGCGGCATACCGTTCCGCCCTTTGTCGCTAGCCCTAGCTTTCCGCCCGCAATCACCTCGTCGTGGTATTTCACGTCGGCATCGTCGTTCAAGTCCGGCCAGAACGTGTTGGTATAAATCTGGTTAAAACCCACTTGACAAGGACAGGTGTTAGCATAACAGGTAATCTACCTACGGAAGACTCCGCGAAGGATTCGGGCATCGTGACCCGCCCCCGCATATACCAAGCTCGTCTGATGATATAGGCGAGTTACAGTGTTAAGCAGGACGGAAGGCGACTGTAGTAAAATACGTACTAACACCGCCCTCGAAAGCTTTCCATGATGCTGGCCGTACAGAGCGCACAATGGCTTTTCCCTCGTTATTATGACCCGTCAGATACGTAGTAGTGCTGGGGAGGTCGGTGGAAAGCTGCGCGGATGGTTCAGCTTGGTGCTTTGTCCCTTCATTGGAGGTGCTAGAACTCGACGACATTTCGGCAAACTAAGATTGCTGCTCTATCGCGGGGAGTATTTTGTGCTTTCAATAGTAACAGTCGCCCTAGTTTTGTCGTAGAAGGTTGTAGAAGTAGAGGGGGCTTGGAAGGGGTGAAGGAAGACAAATAAGCAAACTGTTCGAAGGGAAATGAGGGGTTAAACCCAGGTCAAGAAGGAAGATCACCAGGGTTGTGGAACAGATGCAGATGTAGCCAGGCTTAAATAGGGAAGCCGTATCTACGTTAGCCGTTCTACTACTCAAAGGGCTAACGCCATAAAGATATGTTGAGTCCAGGTTTCATATACTTCTGCTCAATCCGTGCCTAGGCCGCAAATAAAGGTCACTGATACCTTCAGGATCACATTAAGGCTCGAAGCTAAAGCCATGTCTTTCAACCATTGGGTGCGAATAGCTTCGCGCACAGTCAATACTTCGGAAATACGGTTGGGGGATTCCGGTACAGACCACTGCATGAGCCGCAGGCGGTCATTTGACCATTCCGATTTCAAAATATGCAACGACTCCATTACTAATATTTCTTCTCCTTTGGACCATATTCCTGGATGTCCATCTGAATTTCCTCGGTCACAGATATACTCAATCTAAGATTCGACGTGCTAGAACACCATCTTATTCTTCTATCTACTCAAATATGGAACATCTCAGGTCGATTACTAGCGGCTATGCCCGTAAACTGTCATTTCCTCGTCATCTGATTCATCAAGGCGCTTGTGCTTTCCTCTTCCCCGAAAGAAATTTGCGCAAGTCGTGACAAATCCTGGCATTTCGGATTCAGGCCCGACCAGAACTGATCCTGGATGTATAATATTAAAAGCGAGAATGGCCAACAGCATCGGCATGGCCTCTAGGACGTAGAAGTAAGTCTCGTTGGACAATAAGGGATTTGACACGTCGGTCGACCCAGACGAGAACTCAACAAGTCTAAATATTATACGGACCTCGAACGCTGTCAGCAATGAATCCCGATGAGGCCCTCCAGATACTTACGGTGATACACGCCAAGGACCCATATAGTGTGTATAACAAGGGCCGCCAACCAGATTTCCAGTTAGTGGAGGGTTCCCTAAGACCATCGACGTTGCTCATGTCTAGTTGAAATTTGACTGCGAACGCAACGAATACAACGACAAAGAACTGCTGTAACCCAATTCCTCCCATGTATATGTGGATAGCTCTCAGCTGTTCTTCCGCAGGTGCAGTCGGACTTGCCATTGAGCCACCCGCCAGCTGTATTATGAACGCAACGAAGTCTAGGGTTTGTCTATTAGTGCCAATACATAATAACATGCTTCGAGTCGGAGGAGGAGCCTTACCAAAAGTGACAAACCCCGCAGCCAGAGTCGGAGCTGGTATATTGAACACTTTATGCGAGGGGACGAAGAAGTAAATCATGCGAGCGAGGACCATGTAATCGAAGGCGTTCACCCCTATTGCAACATATTAGGGGCAGGATTAAGTTTTATTAAGGGGTCGTTACTCACATAGCGGCGAGAGCAGAATGAAGATCTGAAAAACCAAGTATATGGTCGTATTCTGCTGATAGCGAGTGCTTACGGTGCGGAATAGATAAGCCATTGTTTCCCAGAAACTGGCCATGGCAATTACCCAGCAAAATCTCTAGCTCGTAGGGTTAGTATAAATGTGGCACTCAGCTCATGAGAGCTCGATTACCTTTTTATGAGCTATCCCTTGGTATATGTGGGCGAGTGTCAGCAGCCCGAAGATGACAGTAAAGGCTAGTGCGGCCGAGAAGCTCGGGTAATAATCCCAAAGGGCATTGCATGTCCCCGGAGGTAGGTATCCATTGGCATCGGGTTTTATTGTCTGGACGCATGTTGGTATCGCAATATTGATCGTTTTGGCGGGTACTGTAGCGTAATCATCGGTAAAGCCATCGATGGTCACATGTTGTGTAGTCAAGAAATCTATCCCAGTGGCTGTTGGGGCTGTCGTTACGCTAGCTGCCGCTTGCTTAACTCCTCCCTGAAGAGTCCTGGTAATGCTCTCAAGTGTCAGCACTGGGGTCGGTACGGCCATTGGTGCTATTATTGTTATGAAGACAGGGTGTTTAACAGAGACAGTTATGACGGCGACGGTTGTATGTGCTTATATGTCAAGAAACTGTATAGATTTCCATCGATGGACCTTCTTATACCGACATCTTTTACGACCGGCATATGCTTCAACTTATATTACTACTATGGTGTGCTGCGGTAGACGCTGTCAAGGGATTGTGGGCTGAGTCTCGAACAGTTGCATAGTCCGAACTAACCAATAAACTTTCTGCAGATATAAATTGCCTTTAGGTTAACTCCGCCTCAGGAGGATGCGCTATACGTAGAGACGGTGCGATTTGAAACGTCTACTAATTTTGGTGTAAATAGTGGAAACAGTCACATGGACATCATCTAGTCTTCTACAACAGATACAAGGCATACATTTACGCGGTATTTATAAGTGGTTGCCTTATTTCAATCAACTGTCACATGGCTGGAAAACTTGGAGAAAAGTTCCGATTCGATCATCTAGAATACATAACTACCTAAGTTACCTATCCAATCGACACCACACGTCACCACTTTGTCTCGGGGACAAAGTCACTCTGCACGTAAATGCTGCCTTCTGGTGTCCGCCTGAAGAACCCGGCCGTCCTTCCTAGGACCTCTCGGCCTTGTGCATCGATCTGTACGGTCGTCGTGGCGTCTGTTGTAGAATCTCGTACCCTCGACTCGTCAGGAGGCAGATCTGGCCAACGAGGAGGGGTATAATGTTGTCCTGTCTCGTCTAACGAAAGGCCGTGTTCGATTTCGACAATGCGGTGGCCGGTAGCGTACATCGTAGACACTTCCCAGAGGTTCTCTTTATGAATCCCGAGTGTCCTCATCAACGAAAGCGCCTGCAGTCTAGTCGCCAGACATCGGCATTTGATGACGATATAAAACAGCAGCGGCACAAATCCCATTTCGAAGATGAACTTTGGAGTGTCGGGTCCAGGCGCCTTTGAAGAATGTAGCCCGGCTGCTCGGGCTACCATCCAGCGGAATTTCTCTATGTATTTATCGTATACGCTTTCGCTGTATTCAAACGTCGTGTCCGCCCATATTCTAGCAACCTCATATCGTAAGTCGATGTTACAAAGCATATCTTGTGGAATCCTTGGCGAGGAAGGCCGGTCTCGAAAATCCGAGAAGCGAGAACCCCATTCATCCAGCAAGTCTTTGATCTTCCCCTGTTCTGACAAAAGATCCGATGATACTGGCACATTGCGCATGTCCCCGAGTCGGTAAGAGTCTCCACGTCGAACTAGGTGGACGGTCCTGCTTGTAATTCCATCCAAGTAGTATTGTGCCACTTCGATCGTCTCGAAGGAGGCAGGGAGCTGGTCGTTCAGACCAATTAGTTTAGGAAAGCTTGTGCTGTCTGGGGCGAAGAAAAAGGGAAAAAGCGTGAGCCGCCGAAATATTGGTGACAGATATTGCTTCGTCCAGGGATAGGAACTCTCTACGTTCTCCAGTATGAGGACACCATGCTTACAGTGCTGAATAGCCGCCTCTCGGTTTCCTAGCAAGAACTCGACGCATATAAAGAGGATGCACACCAGCAACACCAGGGGTTCATTCTCCTTGGATTTCAACTCCTGGATAGCCGAATTATAATGGCAGATTGCGAGTCTATTATCTGCCAGCAGCTGCACCGACCTTGGGTCAGAGTGCATTTGCTCGTAGAGCGAGCTGATTGCGACAACCGAATGCCTCACTGCTGGTTCGAAGGTGCTGAATTGCATGACAAGATGCGTCCTTCTATAATTAGAAAAAATAATTGCAAAGGAACTTTCTTTTTCCCCTTTCGAAGCTCCAAGTCAAGGCATGTCTTACCAAAAGTAGGGATCCATCGGACCAGATAGAGAAGGCCCGGCAGCCTGGCAGAAGAACTGCAAGGCCCGTCGCTCACTCGCGTCGTCGACATTCGAAAATAGATGACGCGGGCGATGCCACGACAAGCCCGAGGAAGACGTAGGCGGCGCGTACCCGTCACACTTGCGCCCAGTCGACACGCAGCGCTGGCAATTGGGCTTTTCTTCGTCACATTTCACCTTGCGAACCCTATGAGTGTTAGTTCCTTGCGTGCGATACTGAAGGGCCGTTGAAACGGTGATCAACGCACTTGCACGTTAGACAGCCAGTCCTAACCTTGGGACTGCCCTTTCGAGCCATCGATGCTACTGAAATTGCAGGCTAAAGATATGAGTCGGGGCTCAAGACCGATCGAACCTGTGAAAACTACGAATGTCTCCGCTAAGTGCGAGGAAATGTGAAAGATGTCAAGGCTCGACATTGTCGTATAGCGACATTATGAGTGATCCACAAACGAGTCCGGCGTGCGAATGTTCAGGGGGCGCAGACCAAATCCCAGGCACCAGGAACAAGGATTATTGGCGTGGGGAATAGTCCGAGTCGACGAATTACATTGGCTACTAATGGCTCAGCCCTACCCTCATGTCATCCACGCCGCCGCCACGTGGGGGCGCTGTAACAGGGGCTGGGGGTGTTGAAGTCGCAGACCTGGGCGGTGGACTGGCGATCCCCATAATCACCATGACGTGATACGTATCATAAGTAGCAAGGGCTTCGTAAGTCATCCACCATGGACGTATTATATACTAGGTAGTTTCTTGCAACATTATACCAAGTGAAGTAACCTAGTCAATGTAATAATGACATCTTGAGTGTTCATGGTTAAACCCTCCTCAGATGTGTTGATATGACAGCCTTCAATCCTGCTGGTATTTGTAAGCAGCTAAGAAGTGATCCTTCCACGAGAATACCCCATATCGCCATGGATCAATGTTGCAGGAAGATAATGATGACTCATTTCTCGAAGCACTGCCTACCTCATATTAGCTAAACAGGAAACAATAAGCGAAAGTTAGACGATATACCACAATTCTATAGTGACCATCACTCTTCTATATGGGTGAGATGTTTCTATTCGTATTTTCTCATTAACGGCGGCATTCGGATTTTAAAAAAGCATCAACTTTTATTCTTAACTCATCGCATGGTAAGGCCATGTACTAGCAAAAGAAATTGCGGCAACCTTTAATCCCTATCTCCTGCGGCGACCCATCGCGATTAATCATTACACCTAGTTTTTTCTTCTTCTTCTTCTCCCTCCTTCTACTGACACTGTGAGTGGCCAACTTAGTCTCCATTGTAACGGCCTTCGCCGGCGCTCTTGTACAGAACGTCAACGACCATGAAGTCAGTAGTAAGAACGGCCGAACCTATGATAATTTGTTATCAGCTAGGCTCGGAGGAGTGTAGAGAGGCACGCTTGATTGCTTACCATCAGACCATTTCAGCTTCCAGCTGTTGCCGGCGCCCGGGAAGGCAAGCCATTGGCCCGCAGCGTCGTTGGTAAGCTTCCCATCAGATATACGGAAAGTGTCCCACTGAGCGACATTCCCTTCTCCGGGCTTGACGGTGCGAGGGTTGGTCATGTCGACGAGAGTCAACAGGCCAGGAGGGCCGAGAAGTCCAATGGAGTGGTCCACAATGCCAACAGGGTACGTGTGTAGCTCGTTGCAACCCTCCTTTTGGCTATCGACCGTGTAAACCTTGACAGGGGAAGTGTCATCTCCGTCGTAGATACCCAAGGTGTTGTTCTTCAATGCGAGGAATCGTCCGTCGACTTTCTTGTTGGCTGGGCTATCGGGTTTAGTCAGCAATGGCAAGCGACAACGATAGCAATCGGGGACGTTGGAATTACCAGGAGATCTGGAGTTGGTAGAGGTCAAGCTGTCGCTCAACAACTGGGGCAGCAGTGGCGAAAGCGGCAAGGAGGCCGAGGGGAAGAAGGCTGGCGGGCCACTTCATTGTGAGTCTACTTTGGCTACGATAATGATGTCGAGAATGGGATGGAGGAGGAAGAGGACTAGTACGATAATCTTTGAACTGGTGGAGTGGGAGTCGGTATTCTCAACAGTCGATTTACTTTGATGTAGGACGTGTAATGATGATGAGTAGGAAGCCTAGGATGGGATCAGAGGGAAGGGGGTGAATTTATGTTGTGTTCAACACCTGGGAAAATGGCCGAGAACGTGGGATGAAGGTTGGACGAAAAGAGCCAAGGCGAAAGAAAAGGAGAGAGAGGGAAAGAAAAAGAAAGAAAAAAAGGTTAATTAACTAGGTAGGTGAGGTCGACCATGTAGTATGTAGTGCGGTAGGTAGTCAGTCACATCTCAAGATCTCAGGCCGCTTCCAAGGTTCCCTATATGTCAACGTGGCTTTGGAAGTCAGAGGTAGCACGATCCACGGGTGTACCTATTGGTCAACGTCGAGGCAGGAGGTGCGCACGATGTGTCGTGATTAGAGAATGAGAATCATAACACTGCTCGCACCACAAATGGTATAATGGACGTATAGAACGCGTGAACATTGACTATGTGTTCTACATGTATGAGGTTGTAAGTGGCATCTCGATCCCAGGGGCCTTCCCGTAGTAGGTATTAGTTGCGCCCAGTTACAAATACATAGGTACCTGCCACCCCCCCCCCCCCCCCCCACCCCCCGGTAATGACACGCTGCGGGGCACCGTACCTGGCTGCATGGGTGGTCGAAGTGAGATCAATTTGTGCTAAATTTAGGTAGCTTGTGGTAGGGGTGGATAGGTCCCGATGGGCTCCTTAGCCCGCTGTAGGGTAGCATGATGCGCCGCCAAACCTCCCCAGAGTCCGCCTTCACCCGCAGGCTAAAATCCAACGTCCGCGCCAAGAACATCCGCAATAAGCCCTGAAGGTGCTGAAAATAGCAAGACCTCAATTTACAACTCGCTTCTTCCCTCCTCTCTTCTTCCGCTGCTACGATTCTAGAAGCCGTCAGAATGGAGGGAGGGCCCTTACGTACGAACGCCGACGGTATCCGTTGTCTACAGACATCCATCCATATCTAAGACCCAAGAGCCAAGAGCCAAGGCTGGAACGTCATGTCTGGAGGAGTCCTACGACTCGGAGACGCAATCAACAGAGACCAGAATCGTCGAGGGAAGCGGAACACCGCTCCGGCTATAGTTGAGGTAAGGAGAGGAATGCAGATGAGAATGCGTATGTGTTCCTATCTTTGATTCTCATGGGGTTGCATCTGTCCTGGCGCAGAATCGATGGCAGGGAAGAATATTTGATCGCGAGCACCCAGAATCGACATGTCGATGCGTTGTCTATTTACCACGCAGATATCTACGCTAGCCCCCGGAAACCCTGCCTTTGATACTGGACACGTTGCAACATGAATTGATTTATTCATACGAATGTCCCAGTAGCAATTGTCTTCCGAGGCACCTAGTGCTGGGCGCCATGTTTTGTGAATGAATGATGTCGGCTGGGAACCGGTATCTCCAATTGTTCGCATCTAGGGACCTTCTAGCACCTGGCTCAGCATCCTATGTTAGGAGCCAGGAGAATCATCACGTCAAGGGTGCGTCTGCACATTTTTGTTGCCTTTACGAGAACCATCAACGCGTAGGTTCGCGTTGGAATGTGGCTTGGATTGTCAACAAATTCCATCGAAGGAGAAACATCAGGATCGTGTTCCTTTTTTCCCCCAATGTAGGTCTGGTAAGTAAATTTCCTTGAAGCTGCCCATCGACATTGCACGACATGATGCCATGACGAACCCGCAAATTGCTTCAAACAATGTGCTTCAGCAGGAGATGCCACGGCAGGTTCACACCAGCGACTTATCCCTGAGCCTTACTCTAGCTCTCAAAGACGGCGCGTTGGGGACAACGCCATTGAGCCATCAGCAGACTGCCGCGTCTTTGCTCAGAGCAGATATACCCTACATCGCCGCCGGCATTCCACACATCCTTCTCGCCAATGTAGCCTCGATGCTGGGCCGTAGACGAGGAGCAAGCTGGGATGAGCTACGAGAGGTGGCATTGTATTTGCTATTATCACTCCTTGAGATACAGTTGCTCATTTCAATCTGCCTTCTTTGGCTAGTGCTCCCGGGGTTGGCTCTCTTGCCCTGCCTAAGTTTTCAAGCCGCCTCAATCTGGATCCTCATTCGGTGTATCAACAGCGGACCTCGATCGTTAACATTCACAGCAGGTGTGTCTGGTGACACTACCTCTGGCGGCGATGAGAAGCGCGTGGATTGGTTTGTCGTTGGCAGTTTAGTGCATAATGAACGAATGCGCCGGGGCCTCCCAGAGAAGCTGGCGGTGATCTTTGGTCATGATATGCGCATTTTGCTTTCTTATAGACTTGGTTTTCTATTTGATGCCTTTCTCGTACTTCTCCAACGAAATATCAATATCCCAACAGCGAGATCAGTAACCCTGTATCATTCAGTACGCAGTAGCCTCCTCAGGTCAGATACGAGCGGCGTGCGCATACTTGCGCATCACACTGGAACCCTGGACGTTTCCTGGCTGCTTGCTCGGCTTTGCGCCGACTTCCCACCGGGAGATCGACTAGCCAAGCTTCAAGTGTTTACTTTCGGCGCCGCATCGATAGAGATGACCCTACCTCTCGGCCATCTCACCCAAGAAAACGAAGATGCTCCACGCTCGCTCTATCCGTCGGTCACACATTTCGCCTTCACCGACGACCCCGTCGCGCAGATAGGCGTTCTTCTTGGGATTCGCCAAAGGCTGGAAGGCCGCTTCATAGGGAGTTTATACACTATACATACCGCCAGTCTGTATCCGCCAAAGTCTTGCCTATTCTCTCGGAGCTATCATTACACTTTTGACGATTATCTCGATACTCTCCTTCCCGGTGGTGATCCCCGGGTCGGTGTTCTTGGCCAGCAATGCAAGATCGATCGCGAACTGAGTGAGATGAGAGAGCTAGCCGCGCTGGCACAGAGCATCACCAACGAGCGGCTGAGGACACGTCGGGCGCGTCTAAGTTGGACCGCTCTCGGCGTTGTGGCTAGCAGTACATCCAGTGGATATAAAGATCGTGATGATATGTCCGGACCCTATTCCCTGGAAGAAGTCAGGAAGAAGGCCAAGTCTCTAGAAGGCCTGAGGGGCTACGAAAGTAATCCATTAGTCGATACTGTGATGAACAGGTGTTACCCGTGCCCCAGGGGAACTGTGACAGACGCAGGAGTCGTGGAGGGTCCTAGGAATAGATATGCTAGGAATAGACATGCAAGCAATAGCAAATCAGGTGTTCGAAGAAGGCATAGTTAGTATGACACGATACCCATAATAGGTTAAATTCTATAGTACACTTATTGGGGAAATCTTATTTTTCGTCGGGGACTAGAGCGACGGGCCATGTTTTCTGATCGGATCCTGGCTATGATCAGACTATCTTACTTCCCATACATAGCCCTTATTAGTACCACGACACTCAACGAATTTTGACAACCTGCACAACACATTATTTCTTGCTAATTTTTCGCCATAGAATACAGCTCCCCGTTTCCAGAAACAAAGTATGAAATCCATTTATAATCCCAGTTGGCGAGAAAGGAGCAGACTATCTGCCTCATGGAGATATTATTTCTTAAAACGCAGAACTCCCCTCCACCCTTAAATTACATACCTCAAGATCCTCTCCTTCGACTTTCGTCTCGATCCATCGTATAAACCTGCTTGTTTCTGCCCTGTTGTATTGGAAAGTCACATGTTATCTCCTCTTCAATAAGCCAGGGAATAATGAGAGGCGGAACAAAAGGCAAAGACGAACCCATTGCTGTGAATTAGCACCCGCATGCGCCCCCCCCTGGTTACATGTTTGCCCATAGATATTTCATACCCTCCCAAATCTCAATACCACTTGGTAGAATTTGGTCAGCGGGAAGCAGAAAGCCATAGGGAGTAGATCTAAGCTCAATTCCCCAACCAAACTCCGTCCCAGCCGCATCAGTCATATAATCTCGACCATTCCCGCTTGACTGATATAGGACGAGACAGCCCGGTCCATAGTCGAACGTGGTATTGTCTAAAACACGTAGGTCAGCAGTTGCTATGTGCAGGAAGATCGTACGCCAGCTTGCGACGTCCTCGGATCTTATTAATCTCGCTATGATGTACCGATGTGGAGGGATGATTGATATGTACACATACATGGTTGAGCGATTCTAGCGGCTGTTTCACCTGCCAGACTTATTTGCCGATCGATATTGGACGGAAACTCGTCACATGTGTAACCGTACGAGAGCAAAACTACCTGGGCATAACTATGCCAGTCGATATACAGCTTTATGCCTTTGTCGGTAGCTAGATCCTGGGCAAAGTCCATCAACGCGGCGGTTTCTGGCGCGTCGCCCGGCTGATAGCCACTGAAAGTCTCTGAGCCGGGATTCGAGGATGAACCATCGCCTCCGAAGCCTACGGACCAATTCCGATTAATGTCTGTGCCGACTTCGGTAGTATTATCTCGTGTCTGGCGATTTTTCCTCCATAGGCGATTATCCGTCTGAGTGTACACGAAACCTTGTGGGCAGCAGCTTAGCTTAGAATCCGGCCCATGCTATTATGGTGATTGCAGAAGACCGTGGCTTACCATCCGGGTTCACAATTGGCAGAACGTAAAAGTCATAATTGTCCAGGGCTGTCTGGACTGCCGTGTCATTCTTATACCCAGTGACTATCTGGTACAGGAGATACTCGACCACCTAGTTCGAACATGCATTAGCAATTGGACGTACCAAAGACCACCTCTTCGAGACAAATATACCATAGAAGTGATCCATTCGCGAGCATGGACGTTTCCATTGAAGAATACTGCCGGCTTCGAACCTTTGCCGCCGCTACCCCATAGGTGAATACCTTGGATAGGTCTGCCTTCAAACGATAGCCCTGCTTGAATAAGCTCTGAGTTGTTAGCAAATGACCCCTGAAGATCAGCCCAAT
This sequence comes from Hypoxylon sp. FL1857, assembly GCA_022578955.1. Taxonomy (NCBI): domain Eukaryota; kingdom Fungi; phylum Ascomycota; class Sordariomycetes; order Xylariales; family Hypoxylaceae; genus Hypoxylon; species Hypoxylon sp. FL1857. Next base: position 344,474 of record MU400410.1, read on the forward strand.
AGCGGATGTGATCCTCGTATGCGTGATATGAGTCGAACCAGGACAGTCCCGGCAGGCCATCGTCAGGTTCTAGATTGAAGAAGGTGAGCAAAACATGATACCAAATCAAATATCGACTGCAAACCTGGATAGTTGCCTAGGGGACCTTCCGCGGCGATATCAGCACTCAGATCATCACTTAATACCGTAGCAGTAAAGTTGAGTGCTTCAAACGCCTCGAGATGCTCCGGTGGGACTGCAAGGTCGAATGTCGCATCGGCGCTATAACCGTGATTATGATTGAGCTCGATGACAGACAGAGTTTCGAACGCTGATTTCAAGTCGGCTTCACGATGATCCGCATTTACCCTAAGGACCTTGAAGCTTTTGAAGGCGACATTTTCGTTTCGGCCGCCCCCAACAGAAGCATTCACAACACTGGCTAGCCAAATAAGACTTGTGAGCTTCATAGTATCTGCAAGTAGAAGTTAAGGACTTAAGGAGCCTTCAGTAAGAGACGACATGAGCTGCCCCAACTATATACCCCTTCGAAGGCTTGTTGGGGATCAACAATACTACGCAACGTCACAAGCATTGGAGATTCCCATCATGGCCTTCCTAAAATAACCATGTAGATACCTTAGCGGTGATGATGCGATCACGGCTTAAAATATCGACAGCGGTAAAAATTACAAGCAGTAAATAAATGAAACCATTTTTATACAAACATATTTAACTTAAAGTGTAAAATTATTATTATTATTATTATTATTATTATTATTATTATTATTATTATTATTATTATTATTATTATTATTATTATTATTATTATTATTATTATT